>CAMRHE010000597.1:37500-637500 GCA_947044405.1 Leptodactylus fallax
ATATATATATATATATATATATATATATATATATATATATAGACAGAGAGAGCTATATATTGTGTTTGTATATACACATTGCACAGTTTAGGGATATTAGATCACACATTATACGAGAGTATATAGGTATGTTATATATGTGTGTACAGACTAGAGTAGGTGATACTGATATACAATAATATACAGCTCTATAGTTTGTTGCTATCCCTAGTTTAGTTTACTGTATGTGTATCTGACTTGATTGTCTATATACATTTCGTTCAGGACCCCCTGGGGGGGGTCATTGTTTTGCCGGTGACTCCCCCCCTGTTCACCTTTGATTTTCATTAACCCTTGGCTGAGCATAGTCACTGTAGTATCTGCCCCCTGTTATTACACGCGGCACATTCAGTCTCCTCTCCTCCCCAGCTGCTGGCTCCTACAAGGGACTACAACCCCCAGCCGGCCTCACACGCAGGGCTGGCCTGACAAAGGGCTCCTCCGGAAGCTGCATTTCACGTCTTAGCCACTGGCAGCAGTATTAATGTCCTCATTAGAATGGCTTTGAACTTTAGCCTGCGCCTGCATGTATGTGTTTACCTACTAAGTAACGTCAGGGGGAGCTCTGATGCGTTTCGTTTTTTTTTTTTTAGGGGGGTTGGAGCTGACTGTTGTGCATATGCGTGTTGAAGGGAGTTGGTTTGGCTTATTTTAAGATTTTGGGGAGGCAGTTAGAATAGTGTGTGTGTGTGTGTTTGTGTGTGTATATATATATATATATATGTGTGTATATGTGTCCCTATGACTATTTTTTTCAGGACCTGCTAGACCTATGCAGTGATAATGAGGCTTAACACGTGCGTCGGGCAGTAGGGATAGAGGGGGTGCCGCATAGTGATACTGTCATATCTTAGCCTATAGAAAGGTTTATAGCAATTTTTGCCTCTCTGTCCATCTTCCTATAACCTGGCATTGATTTTCTATCCCATTCCAGCCTCCTCTCCTGTGCCTGCAAGCGGCCGCTCCAACATTCCTCAGATACTAACCTCTGCTTTGTGGCACCACTAACAAAATGGCTTCCGGAATGGGACCCGCCTCCCCAGGTAGCGACGGTGAAATCGAGGTTATGCTGAACAGTCACCATCAAGGTAAGAATAAACACGTTTTGTGATCTGACGGCCTTATGTCATGGACTGCAGCTTTCAGATATCATTTGTGTTCCACTTTATTGTCCTATCTGCTTGCTGTCAGTGAATGGAGTCCACCTTGTTGACATCCTGAGGCTGGAAACCTGTTCAGATTTAATCCTTCTGGCAGCAGAGAGGTGGATAAAGTTGTAACTTCTTCCTAGCAGAGGGTTTGTTACAATTGTATCCAGTGTAGGCAAAATAACAGCAATCTCTGTCCTGCTCTGATAGTTTGTTACAATGTATCAGCCTGCAGTGGAATGTTTTGCTTTGACGATTGCTACACTCATGGATATGAGACGTGTTAAGTCTGTACAGACCTTTCAGCTTTGCCACAAGAATTCGGCCATTCGCTGACTGCGATCAGATGTACAGATGTAGCAGAGTTAACCTGAACTTCTGCGATTGGTTATCTGATCACAGAAGACAAAGAATGACAAGTCTCTGAAAAATGTTTTTCCGATGACTTCTCATTGGTTTTTGTTTTCTATGATCACGATACAGAAGTAATTGCAAAAGTTCGGGTTAACTCTGCTACATCTGTATCTAACATAGTGAGGAATATGTACAGGTTACCTTATTAAGTGTAATATGGCTGGATCCTCAGGGATGTTGTGTAGGATCGTTCATTATGGGATGGTCACAGTGACAATTGGTTTAGTTTGTAGCTTTGTCTTGTCCTACATATGTTGTTTGTACATCCATTGGACTGAGACATCTGTGACTGGTTTTGATGGGTAACGCCAAATCTTTCAGATATTCGTTTTGTTCTTGAATTTGTAAATGACAGAATTGTGAGTAAGACGTGGGTTAACCTAATAGTGTTTGAGTTCTTATGTCACTGCTTTTTTTATTTTTTTTATTTTTTTTTTTTTGCTACAATTTGGAATATCTTAGCAAAAAACTAAAGTGTGAATAAACCCTTAGGCTGTGTTCACACGTTGCACATGAATTGCTGCAAAAAACACAGTTCAGCTGCTTTTTTTGTTTGTTACAGTTTTTTTTTTTTCGGGTCAAAGCCAAGAGTGGCGAATGGGGAATGTATAGGAAGTTCTTATACTTCTCTCATCTACTAAATCCATTACTGGCTTTGGCTCAAAAAGTGCCGCAAAATCTGCAACGTGTGACTTCAGCTTAAAGGGGTTGCCTACTAATGATATGTCTCTTATCCACAGTAATAAATCTCTGATCCTGGGGGTTTTGACTTCTGAGACCCCAATGATCACTGAGTGCGCCTTGTGAATGAAGTGGACATGCCAGGCCACGGCTCCCATAGAAGTGAATGGAGCGATGACCGAGCATGTGCATTGCCGCCTCATTCACAGTGTACGCTCTGGGCACTTTTTGGCGCCTGTTTATGTGGGAGTCCAAGTATAGAGAATAAATGTCTGTAGTTGAAAAACCCCTTAAGGCTGAGGCCCCACATTGCAGAAACGCAGCTTTTTTTTTTTTTTTTGTTGTTGCAGATTTTGCTGTGGTTTTTTGAGCCAAAGCCAGGAGTGGCTATTAAAGGAATGGGAAATATATAGGAAGCTTCTTATACTTGTCCCTTCAGCTCAATCCAGTCCTGGCTTTGGCTCAAAAAACACAGCAAAATCTGCAACGGAAAAAGCTGCGTTTCCGCAACGTGGGGCCTTAGCCTTAAGGGTTCAGTTATCTGTGCATTAGTGCCTGCAGGTAACTCTTATGATAATTTGCCACGCAGCACCCGCATTCTGTTAGAAACCATGGACTGTCCTCGTCCAGCTCAGCAAATAGCCGTAAAGTCTGAGCCTTATCAGTGGCCCTAGCACACATGTAATGGCACCCTCAGAAGTTGCGGCATATAGATAACTTTTCTACTCACAGGTGAAGTCAACAATCTTTGGCCTACTTGGATAAATTCTGCTATAGTCCAGCCATACCTTTTGGGGTCTGTTCACATCTACAGGGACCAGAGTCCATAGCTCTGAACCCTATAGAAATTGAAATGTGTTACAGGAAGAGTATTAGGCAGAACGTATCAGGTTGGTAGTTAGTAGGCTGTAGATTCAGATAAATGTGGAGGACTCTTTAAAATCTCCAGGTTGTTTATTGTAGGGTATCGATGCTTTATGCACTTGACTATAGCATCAATTGACCATGGGTCTGTAAATATGGAGTGGACGTCACACATTGGCATCTGCATGCCATCCATGTTTTCCACTGGTGTAATGGTGTATGAACTGAATATATAGTGGTGAGCATGATGTACAAAACTAGTTGGGTATCAGCACTTCGTGGCCATTCAGGGGTCCTTAAAAGGTGACCCTGTTAAAACTTGGTCCAAACCCTAACCAGAGGTTAGTATCTCTGTTTTGGTCCCCCATGTATCCAATTTACAACTTGGTACAACCCTTTTAACATTGTACTTAGAGGTCATGATTTTGGGGGGGTAGAAAATCAATACTGTAATTGACAAGTGAGTGCCGCTACTACTGATGCTATGTGAAGGGGTCATCTGTTTGGAGAATATCCTGTGCGAAATCTAGGGCTGGTCCCTGCAGAAGGGAGAGGCTCCGTCCTTTAGGGTAAGGTCGTCCTTGTATATAGGTAACGTGTGCCCTTGTATATGGGCAGTAACAAGATAAAAAAGATGAGCGTAAAACTGGTGCAGCCAATGTACCTGATCTTGGCTGCTGTCCTTGTCTGGTCCCTGCTTGCACGACATTCATTATAAATACATGTACGGTTATGTAATACCACACAGTCGCTGTCACCTCTTATCTGGGCTCAAGGACCTGCTCATTGTGCGCTGAGAAGTGTCGCCATGTTGTATTCTGCCTACCCTACTTATGGGGCAGGATACGGACATGTCCAGCCCTGAGCCTACCTCTGTTCGCTGGATTGGTGGAAGGATCTGTGTCATCCTCTATGTTGTAGATATGTCCACAGCAGCACAGAGGAAATATCAGTCATTGAATCCAGACTAGGTGCATATAAGGTGCTTTTGTTCATAGCATTTGGACAGCATATACTGTTACAGCCTATGACCTGCTTATATCACTACCCACATAGGGCCGTCTCTTAGCATGCTCTCGGTTATCTTGCTGTGGTGTCTTTTAGGGTAAGTTCACATGGTGGATTGTGTTTCGGGAATCTCCAAAAAAGCTTTTCTACTCCCGTCCACTTTATTACGTGATTCCGGCAGAATTGACCCAAAGATGGAGCAGGACACTGTGTACATGCAGAATTTCTTTTTGTGGATTTGCCATGCGTTTCATTGAATGGAGTTAAATCTTCAGTGTATACTGTATGTCCCATGTGAACATGCCCTAATGCTAACTTCATGGATATCTTGCTTGTGCACGGAGCTCCCTGCTTAGTCCCAGCAGTGGGACATTTTAAGATTTGGATCCCTACGGTGATCCTTATAATTGAGTGGCCCCGAGAGGTCAGGTTATTGCTACTGTAATATAGACTGAAATCCACCTAAAGTGGCGTCCATGCTGCGTTCTTGTCCGCTCCTGAGGGGTTTCTGTGCTTCTTCTTGCACTTTGGTTTGCTTCTTATATACTTGTGAGCTCTGCTTGTGTTTCCTGTTTGCTCTATAACACTCTGTCTATACAATGTGCCTGATATGGTATCTGGGACGTCCAGTTCGTATAGGTGAAGCTCTGCTGCTAAGCAATTTTGTTACCTTTTTTTGCAACTTGGAAATGTAACCTCCACAATCCTGCAGGTTCAGGTGATATAGAAAGAGCCGACATGCCCAAATTCATAGGCACCTCCTAACTGTGGCAAACTTGAGGTTCAGCTCGTGTGTGTGTGTGTTTGGGGTGCTGCCATCTTGTCAAAGTCGGAAAGTAAAGCAGCCATTAACTGTCCTGTCCTAAAGAAACAAAAGCTCACCCCCCCACTCCTCCCCCTTACTGAGCTGCGTGTGCAGTGTGGGCGGGAGGGGGGCTGTCAGTTTCGGGGGAAGCCCCCACCTCCCTCTGCATGTGCTTTACTTCTCCTCTCCATGAGCCACCCTGGGCTACAGGCCTGGAGCTCTGCCTCCTCTCCCGCTGCGCGCCTTGTGCCCTTTTTCTCTTAAAGGAGCTTCCCTGCTGGTCTCCGGTATCTGTCCGTGCTGCCTCGTCTCTCATGCCAGGCTCAGCCCCCTCCCCCATGTGAGCTCCTATTCCTGCCTTTCCCGGGCTTTTGTTCTCCTACCCAGCAACTGATGGGTGACCTGAGGGCTGTCACATGTGACGCTGCTCCATATACAGCTCCTATCTCAATGCTGCAATGTGACTCGTCGTCATGTGTACACCTAGTGTCAGGCTATGGCAGAAATGTACGCCTATCTAGGAATATACTGTATATACAGTCAGGAACCTACATCTCAAGGTATGACTGATCACCGGCTGATACCCCATTTGGACAGACGTCCCATTCCCATTCAAGAGTAAGAATTAAGGGGTTCCCGTCCTGGAGGATATCCCCCTGCTATTCCCTAGTCATGGCTTTGTGACCGGTATACCTTGTCACTATGACGGCCTAGTCATTGCCGTGTGACAATGTGAATGTAGATGCTTGGACCATGGGACGGTAGAGGATATAAATGCGATATTAATGCAGCCTTGCTATATACTCCTGGTACAACAGCACTTCATGGTCGGTTAGAGCGACATTGCCGTTGGTCATCCCAAAACGAATGAAATGGTTTCGCCTGCTACGCATGGTGTAAGAAGTGAGCCTGAAGCTGTGCTAAGGGCACAAAGGGTTTTTTGTAAGAGTGAAGCTGGCCATATGCTATTCAGGGGGACTGCAACCTTCAGCACTCCAGCTGCTGTGAAACTACAACTCCCAGCATGCTCCTTTCACTTCTATGGGAGTTCCAAGAACAGCAGAGAGCATGCTGGAAGTTGTAGTTTCACCAGCACTGGCGTTGTCTACCTCTACACTGTATAGATAGCTGTTGGATGAAGACCCCCAATATCTCATATACACAAGCGGACAATACGAGGCAGCCATGTCTGTGATCAAGTTGTTGTAAGCGTGTATAATGCCGTCATGGCCTGTCTGGTGAGCAGTATTGGTGAACATTTTAACTCTTGCTGTATTGCTTACGTAAGGTACATGTGCGCCCTGAGGGGGTTGTATTTGCTGGCTACAGATTGCCTGCAGCCAGGGGCAAATCGGCCAGCTTGCCAATTTGTTCCGTAGATTAAGGGTCGGGCTATGCGGTCGCTGCTCAAGGCCACGTCGATAAAGCCAGTGGGCATCTTCATGCAGCAATGCTGACAGGATGTGGCCGGATTAATCCTAATCTCTTATGAGGAGTAGCCCATATTTAGGCGGTGATCTGTATATATGTGGTGCCCGTATAGTGTTGCATATGGTCGCCGCTCACACTGTACACAGCAGGGATTCTCTTTGTGTCCTGCAAATAGGATGATGTTGCACAGTGCAGCTCTGCCATCCGCACTGGTGATTCCTGCCAGGTCGACACAGCCCAAGCTACTAAATCACATGAACAAAATGGCTGCAGAGCTCCAAGGCAATGCCCCCTTCTAGTGTCCTGCGTGTCCAATTACAGCACAAGCTGCAGATCGGGTTATCTGCCTATGCCTGAATATATGCAGTGTGCATAATGCTACCTCCGTGATGTTGTCTTGCCCCACCCCCACCCAGTCTTGTTCCCCCCCCCCCTCCCCCCTCCCCCACTACATAGAGGTGATCCTTTTATTATCCTGATAATTTCAGCTATGCGATGACTAGATCACTCTTCCGTATATTCCATATCCTGACATCTCCCCCATAAAGAGAGACTTAAACAAGTTGTCTACTAGATGTGTACGATTGAACAATCTGGTTTTATCTCCTTACAGATGATGATGACCTGGATGAAGATCTTTCTGAGGTGGAGACTCCTAAAGTAAAGAAGAAAAAGAAACCTAAAAAGCCGCGCGAATCCAAGACCCCCAAAGGGAAGAGACAGAAGAAGGAGGTGAGTGAAATGGCCGGGGCCGCAGGCCTATATCTCAGTAATCTAAGCAATGCTGTGTGGGCAGGCAGTGGGTCCAGCATCAGCACAACATACAGTGAGGCCGGCACTGATGCTTAGAGACATTCTGCTTCTCTTTCCAGGACCTGGATGATAGCTCTGGTGAAGGTAATGATTTTGGAGAGGATGATGGAGGCCTTGCGCGATCCGACAGTGAAGGCAGCGATTACACCCCTGGGAAGAAGAAGAAGAAAAAGCTGACACAGAAGAAGGAAAAGAAAGCCAAAGTGAAGCGTGACGAGGAGGACGATGATGACGATGATTCTAAGGTCTGTGATGTGTATAACGTGCCACACTATTCATTTCTCTATGCAAGGCCTCACCATGACAGCCCATTCTTAAAATAACTTCCTCCTCCCTCCTGGCGGTCAGCTCGCTGCTGCAGGTCTGGTTGCTGAATTACCTTCCTGCAGCAGACTGTTTTGGCAGTATAGTTAAAGGGCTATTCCCTGCTTATAAGGTGATGACGTATTGCTCGGTCAGACCCCAACCAATCCTGAGAGTGTACGGAAGGTCGCTGCTGCTCCTTCCACCCAGCTGTGTAGGCAACTGCACCGTATCCATTCACTTGGCTGATGACAAGCTGCTGTTTCCTGCACAGAGGGTGACTTGGGTGTTACTGAGAAGGGGTTGCAACACTGAATCCTGTAGCCTTTTCCTTCTCAGACTTGGAATACCACTTTAAATTTTCAAATTATGGCTTATCATTGCACTACTACTTAAAGGGGTTATCAAGGTTTTAAGATTCATGGCCTTTCTGTGGGGGTCCCAGGTATCGGACCAAGGAAAGGCCATCAATATTAGAACCCGATAACCCCTTAAGGAGTAGTGCAATAAGTCTTGATTTTGGGTCCCCGGTGTTCCTGACTTTTGGCTGTATCGCTCATGTCTGGGCCAGTCAGCGATGTGTTTCCTCATGTGTAGATGGGCGATAAGAGACTCTGCTGGAGCTGCAGCACCCCTTTAATATCTGATATACTTCAATACCTTTCAGTTATATTTGTGTTTCCTCACAGCAATTTTTTGTTTCTCTATAGGAACCGAAGTCTTCAGGTCAGCTCCTGGAGGACTGGGGTATGGAGGACATCGATCACGTGTTCACAGAGGATGATTACAGAACCCTGACAAATTATAAAGCCTTCAGTCAGTTTGTCAGGTAAGTACTTTATTTTTTTGATTTTTAGAAAAACAAATCCATTCTATTCCTGTCTATTCATGATGATTTTTTTTTTCCTCTTCTCCCTTTATTCAGGCCACTTATAGCTGCCAAGAACCCCAAAATTGCTGTCTCTAAGATGATGATGGTTCTTGGAGCGAAGTGGAGAGAGTTTAGCACCAACAACCCACTGAAGGGCAGCTCTGGCGCTTCCGTGGCTGCGGCTGCCGCAGCTGCTGTGGCTGTGGTTGAAAGCATGGTGGCTTCCTCAGATACTGCTCCTCCTCCTCCTCCTCCTCCACCACCACCGCCACCAGCTGAGGTTCCCCTGCGCAAAGCAAAAACCAAGGAAGGAAAAGGTGAATGAAAGTTTGGTTGTCCCTGTAGTTCAGTCCAATTCAATTGAATGGGCCAAACTGCAATACCATGCACATCCACTATACAGATGTACGGTGCTGTGTTTGGCTTTTCTTTAGAGACTTTCTCATGTTCCAGCCTCTCTAAACAGCTGATTGTCGAGGGTACTGAGTGTCGGACCCTTGGCAATATTTAGTGTCCTATCCAAAGTATAAAAAAAACCCTTGAAAACCCCATTCAAAGTACTCTTGTTCATTTTTTAGGACCCAATGCCAGAAAGAAACCAAAGATTGTCCGTCCACCAGAAAACAAGAAAACCAAAGCCAAGAAAGTGGCCCCTCTGAAGATCAAGCTGGGGGGTTTTGGTTCAAAACGCAAGCGCTCCTCTGTGAGTAATAAGTCCAGTTCATGTAGAACTTTTTGGGAATTTATCTTCCATGTTCAGGGTTGATGTTTGTTATGCAATGCTGTATCTGAGTTCATTCTTACATCTTGCTATGTGTTCAGAGCGAGGAGGAGGACCTTGATGTGGACTCAGACTACGATGAAGGCAGCATGAACAGCATGTCTGTGTCCGACGGGTCAACCAGCAAGAGCAGTCGGAGCCGTAAGAAACTTAAAGCCAACAAGAAGAAAAAGAAGGGTAAATATTAAATTTTTTTTTAGACCTTGATTTGCCTCTTGTGGGCACAATGATTGTTAGAATGATGAGCTCTAATCTTGGCAGATGATGATACAGCAGGTGGTGTTGATGGTTATGAGACAGACCACCAGGACTACTGCGAGGTTTGCCAGCAAGGAGGAGAGATCATCTTGTGTGACACCTGCCCACGTGCTTACCACATGGTTTGCTTGGATCCAGACATGGACAAGGCACCTGAAGGCAAATGGAGCTGTCCTCACTGCGTGAGTAAAATTTGATAGAAAGCGATGTGATCAATGGCTTTAGTATTACTGTGGGGTTTAATTCATTTTTTAATATTCTAGGAAAAGGAAGGAGTGCAATGGGAAGCTAAAGAAGACAACTCAGAGATTGACGATGATTTGGATGAGACTGTAGGTGACCCAGAGGAAGAAGATCACCACATGGAGTTCTGTCGTGTCTGTAAGGATGGGGGAGAGCTGCTGTGTTGTGATGCCTGCCCTTCTTCCTACCATATTCACTGTCTAAACCCACCACTACCGGAAATACCCAATGGAGAATGGTTGTGTCCTAGATGCACGGTAAGGACATTCACACACAGACATCACGTTATTTTAATATGCTTTGGGATAGGTTTTCGGCCTTTTTTTAAAGCGGTTTATCAACTGATGACCAGTCCTTAGGATAGGTCTTCAATATGAGATAGATGGAGGTGTCCTGATGATCAGCTAAAAAGGAACAGATCTGTGACCAGGACATGTGACTGATGATGTGATGTCACATGGTCTGAATCTGAAGCCGCTACCACGTCAAACAGCTGATGCATGCAGAGGGTGTCTGATCCCTGCTGATGGTCCATTGATGACCAATCCTAATACCTTGCTATCTTTTTTGTAGTGTCCTCCACTTAAAGGTAAAATCCAAAAAATATTGACATGGAAATGGGGACAGCCACCTCCTCCTACACCAGTACCGAAACCAGCTGATGCAGATCCCGATGCTCCTCCACCCAAACCTCTGGAAGGACGTCCAGAACGAGAGTTTTTCGTCAAGTGGCAAGGAATGTCTTACCTGCACTGTTCCTGGGTGACAGAGCTGCAGGTATGTGACCTCTGCTCTTTACTCTCCATGTACATTTCTGTAGTATAGGCTGCCAGTCATGATCACTTCCGTTTCTATCTTTCTTACAGCTGGAGTTGCACTGCCAGGTTATGTTCAGGAACTATCAGAGAAAGAATGACATGGACGAACCTCCGGCAGGTGACTACGGAATCGATGAAGAAGAAAAGAGCCGGAAGAGGAAAAACAAAGATCCAAAATATTTAGAAATGGAAGAGAAGTTTTATCGCTATGGTATCAAGCCGGAATGGATGATGATTCACAGAATCCTGAATCACAGGTAAATTGCGTAAGGGGGGTAAATGGGGTGTAGTAACCTTCAAATGACCCCCACATGGTACCCAGTTTAGAACCGACACAAACTGTTAAAGGTATCCCTGTCTTATAAAGTAATGACATACCCTAGGACTATATTGTCACCTTTATGATGATGGGGGGGGGGGGCGCCTCAGTCTATAGGATACCCATTAATTCTGAATATTAAGGAGCAGGGTACTGAAGCCAGCCCCATTCACTTGTGCACGTTGGTTGGGATGTCCCTGTGAAGGGGCTGCCACAAGGGATCATCACTGCAGTCCCTTCATCCTTAGGATCGCTGTCGTCATGTCCTGGGGTCTGCCTCATACAAAGCAGCTGTGGTTCATATTTCAAGAACCCAGTGCTGTTGGTATCACTAAGGGTGGGTTCACACCTGCGCTTGCTGTCCGTCCGTTGCTAATCCAGTGAAAATCTCAGCGAACTGGATTGGCATCGGATACAGACCGGTCAGCGACACATTGGTTAAAAACCCATTCATTTGAATGGGTTTTTAAAGCAATGCGCGGGTGTGCGCTTACACCCTCTGCGCTGCGAATCCTTTTTTTTTCGTCGGAAACAAAGTCGGACACGCAGGACTTCGTGTCCGACGAAAAAAAAAAAGGATTTGCAGCGCAGAGGGTGTAAGTGCACACCCGCGCATTGCTTTAAAAACCCATTCAAATGAATGGGTTTTTAACCAATGTGTCGCTGACCGGTCTGTATCCGATGCCAATCCAGTTCGCTGAGATTTTCACTGGATTAGCAACGGACGGACAGCAAGCGCAGGTGTGAACGAAGCATTACCTTCATAATAACTTGTCTCTAGGTAGTTACTTGTTACTTGGGCCTCCTGGAAATTGTCAGTTAACATTTTCATCAAATCTTTTCCTGGATATATATATATATTTTTTTTTCATACTTGTGTATTTATGACTGAGCACCTTCTGTTCTGCTTTCAGTGTGGACAAGAAGAGCAACGTCCACTACTTGATCAAGTGGAGGGATCTTGCTTATGACCAGGCATCCTGGGAACTGGAAGATGCTGATATTCAAGATTTTGACATCTACAGACAAGCCTACTGGAACCACAGGTAAGTAATGATGGGGTTGTCTTGGTTAGTCTACAACAAAGCTCTCCACTTTGGCCAAATGGGGTGTAAGGACAACCCGTTCTACTTCAATATCCTGCATCTTCTAACTCCATTAAATGTGTTTTTTATGTATTGTGTACAGAGAGCTTATGTGCGGAGACGAAGGCCGCCCCGGGAAGAAGGTCAAGAAAGTTAAAGTCAGAAAACTTGAGAGACCACCTGAAACTCCAACAGTCGATGTAAGTTGCCTAATATTTTGATCCTCATTTCTGAAGTTATGTATTTTTTTTCTCTTCTGTAATGCTACTCACACCTTCCTCTCTTATCAGCCCACAGTGAAGTACGACCGTCAGCCAGAGTACTTGGATGCAACCGGTGGTACCCTTCACCCCTACCAGTTGGAGGGATTGAATTGGTTACGTTTTTCGTGGGCACAAGGCACGGACACCATCCTTGCAGACGAAATGGGTCTGGGGAAGACCGTGCAGACGGCTGTTTTCTTGTATTCTCTCTATAAGGAGGTGAGCATCTGCTGTTCAGGTTTTCAAGCAGGCAGTATTTTATTATAGAAGGCTTACAGATTTTTGTGTGGGATATAATATTTTTTTTTATTTTTATTTTTAGGGTCACTCTAAAGGCCCCTTCCTGGTCAGCGCTCCTCTCTCCACCATCATCAATTGGGAACGTGAGTTTGAAATGTGGGCGCCTGATATGTATGTAGTCACGTATGTCGGAGACAAGGACAGCCGTGCCGTTATTCGGGAGAATGAGTTTTCATTTGAGGATAATGCTATACGGGGAGGAAAGAAAGCGTCACGTATGAAGGTTTGTCACAATCTTCTTGTCTTGCCGTTTTGGGGGGACCTAACAGTTTTATCTGTGTACACGAGTCTTATGATCTCTCTCTCCTCCTATAGAAAGAGGCATCTGTAAAGTTCCATGTCTTGCTAACTTCCTATGAACTGATAACCATTGATATGGCTGTCCTGGGCTCCATAGACTGGGCCTGCTTGGTAGTAGATGAAGCTCATCGTCTGAAAAATAACCAGTCAAAGGTAAGATGACAATTCGATTGGTCTCCACAAAGTTGTGAGTTTGTGCCGTGTACTTTGCCATGGATAATATTCGTGCCTTCAGTTTTTTAGGGTTCTTAATGGATACAGTCTTCAGCACAAGTTGCTCTTAACAGGAACCCCGCTGCAGAACAACCTGGAGGAATTGTTCCACTTACTGAACTTTTTGACGCCAGAGCGGTTTAAGTACGTAGTCTTAAGACTTAATGGAGGCCTAATAGACTTTATTTCCTTATGTTTACACTATTATAGTATTAAAGCTTGTGTTTCGGCTTTTGTATAACTGCTTGTTGCTTCCATGCAGTAATCTGGAAGGTTTCCTGGAAGAGTTTGCGGATATTGCAAAGGAAGATCAAATCAAGAAGCTCCATGACATGTTGGGTCCCCACATGTTGAGAAGATTGAAGGCTGATGTCTTCAAGAACATGCCTTCCAAGACTGAGCTTATTGTTCGTGTTGAGCTCAGCCCCATGCAGAAGTGAGTAAGGGCAGAAGCCTCGCTCTTGTGGTTTTTATAAAGGGGTTTTCTAAGGCATGTATATTGGGGACCTACCCTTAGGGTAGAATTTCAACATTTCTGGTGGGGGGTACAATACCTAGGACCTCTGACAATCAGCTAGTTGAAGAGGCTGCAGTGTTCTGGTGAGTCCTGCTGTACCATGTGACCGATGAGCGTGATGTCATCAGCACAGGGAAGAGGCCACAGCCCTCTTTTAAAGAGCTGATCAGTGAGGGTGTTGGCCCACCGCTGGTCACAAGCTGATGACCCAAATCTTGTAATTCTTTCCTGTCTGTTATATACTAACTTGCTCTCTTAATTTCAGAAAATATTACAAGTTCATCCTCACTCGAAATTTTGAAGCTCTTAATGCTCGAGGAGGTGGTAACCAAGTATCTCTACTCAACGTGGTGATGGACCTCAAAAAATGCTGCAACCATCCGTACCTCTTCCCTGTGGCTGCTATGGTAAGGGAGGGAAGAAGATGGTACATTGTACAGGGCAAAGGGTGACTGTGTGTGAATGTATAGATATAATTTTCTTGCCTCTGTTCTTCAGGAAGCTCCCAAGATGCCCAATGGGATGTATGATGGCAGTGCCCTCATCAAGGGAGCTGGGAAGTTGTTACTTCTGCAGAAGATGTTGAGAAAACTGAAGGACGACGGGCACAGAGTACTGATCTTCTCCCAGGTTAGAGAAGCTGTGTGGACTTGTCATTATGAAAACCTTTTGAAGGAAGTATCTCGTGTCTGTACTGAGCAGCCATTGTCCTGCCTACTGCCTTGACCTCTATAGTGTCTCTTCCACTTTGTGAACCACAAGTTGTAACTTCTCTTCCGACTGGAGACTTTTAGTGTCATGTTGTATCGGTATGCTGACATCCACCTTTTCTGTTCAGATGACTAAGATGTTGGACTTGCTGGAAGACTTTCTTGAACACGAGGGCTATAAATACGAGAGAATAGATGGAGGCATCACTGGAAATATGCGTCAAGAAGCCATTGATCGCTTTAACGGTGAGTAAGCGGAGAACTGTAAGACCTGGTGGCGAGTAACGTGTGGGGAAGTATATAGAATCTTATTGACAAGCAGAAGAATTGAAGTGGTGAATGAAAGATAGAAGTTGTATAATGGCCTGCACTGCCCTGCTGCCGCCACTACAGGCTGGTGTTCTGACCTATACCTATTGCATGATCAGCCATAGTCTGTACTCATCATGCACACTGGCTCTGCTGTTCTCTTATAGAAGTGAATAGCATGCTGGGTGTTATAGTTTCAAAGTAGCTGGAATGCCAAAGGCTGCAGACCCATGATCTAGATTTTACTTGGGTGTAGAAAAATACCATAAGCTGAAATTTTCCTTCTTTTTCCTGTTTTAGCACCGGGTGCTCAGCAGTTCTGTTTCCTTTTATCAACTCGAGCTGGAGGTTTGGGCATTAACCTTGCCACAGCCGATACTGTGATCATCTATGACTCGGACTGGAACCCTCACAATGATATTCAGGTATGGAAGGGACAAATATTGGCTTTGGGTTTTTCTTTTGTTTTTGTGCATTTGTGACTCATTTCTTTTCTCGCTTTGCATAATAGGCTTTCAGCAGAGCCCATCGTATTGGACAGAATAAGAAGGTTATGATTTACCGATTTGTAACTAGAGCGTCTGTGGAAGAAAGGATTACTCAGGTAGCAAAGAAGAAGATGATGCTCACTCACTTGGTCGTAAGGCCAGGTCTCGGCTCCAAGACAGGTTCAATGTCCAAGCAGGAACTGGATGACATCCTGAAGTTCGGTACTGAAGAACTTTTCAAAGATGAAGCAACAGAAGGTAGAGCGTTGCTCAGATTCTACAGAATTTGGTAATTCACCCCTCATCTGCCATTGCCGTGCAACTCTTATAACGGTTTTATCATCACAGGTGAAAACAAGGAAGGCGAGGACAGCAGCGTCATCCACTACGACGATAAAGCCATAGCCCGGTTGTTGGACAGGAACCAGGATGAGATTGAAGACACAGAGATTCAGGGAATGAACGAATATCTGAGCTCCTTCAAAGTGGCACAGTATGTGGTCCGTGAAGAAGAGATGGCGGTGAGTGAACAGGCCAGAAGTCAGAGGGGTTTTGTTTTATGCTATTGTCCTTCTATACTATTGCTCTCTTTGACATCAGTACAAGGTGAGGCTGTGGCAGGACATAAAGTAACCCTGTCTGTTTAGGAGGGCTGCACACAGTAACGTGCACTCCCTTAAAGGCTCGACTGGACACTTATGCTAAGGCACCACATTGTGGAACTAGTTTTTTTCCGCAGGATGTTTCATTGTGTTTTTGTTGCAGTTTTTCTTCCCTTTTAGTAAATTTAAGTTCTGACTTTGCGCACATTTAGATGACTGGGGCGTTTGCAGAAATTTCTGGAATAATGTTTGTGAACAATACCCATAGTCTTCCTGTGTTTTTGCTAGTATACTTGCATATGGTTCCCTTATATCTGTTAGTCATCGAGTGGAGTTTAAGGCTGACCAAGAATTGTATTGTTTCCCATTTGTAGGATGAAGAGGAAGTTGTCCGTGAAATTATCAAGCAAGAGGAGAGCGTGGATCCAGACTACTGGGAGAAACTTCTCAGACACCATTATGAGCAACAGCAGGAAGACCTGGCCCGTAACCTGGGCAAAGGAAAAAGAATCCGTAAACAGGTTAACTACAATGATGGCAGCCAAGAGGACAGAGGTGAGAGCATAGTAAGCACGTAGCAGTCACGTGACTTACTGATCTTGTAGCTTCACCACTAACTGGAACTTCTACTCTTGTCCTCAGATTGGCAGGACGACCAGTCCGATAACCAGTCTGATTATTCTGTGGCCTCTGAAGAAGGAGATGAAGACTTTGATGAGCGATCAGAAGGTGAGCAAACAATCCATCCTTACCTGGCTATGTCAGTATATCGTTCCCTCGGTACCTTCATGGTCTCCAGTGATTTTATATACAGTGCCTTACGAAAGTATTCGGCTCCCTTGAACTTTTCAACCTTTTGCCATGTTTCAAGCTTCAAACATAAAGATATAAAATTTAAATTTTTTGGTGAAGAATCAACAACAAGTGGGACACAATTGTGAAGTGGAACGAAATTTATTGGTTATATTTAAACTTTGGTAAAAAATAAAAAACTGAAAAGTGGGGCGTGCAATATTATTCGGCCCCTTTACTTTCAGTGCAGCAAACTCACTCCAGAAGTTCAGTGAGGATCTCTGAATGATCCAATGTTGTCCTAAATGACTGATGATGATAAATATAATCCACCTGTGTGTAATCAAGTCTCCGTATAAATGCACCTGCTCTGTGATAGGCTCAGGGTTCTGTATAAAGCGCAGAGAGCATCATGAAGACCAAGGAACACACCAGGCAGGTCCGTGATACTGTTGTGGAGAAGTTTAAAGCCGGATTTGGATACAAAAAGATTTCCCAAGCTTTAAACATCCCAAGGAGCACTGTGCAAGCGATCATATTGAAATGGAAGGAGTATCAGACCACTGCAAATCTACCAAGACCCGGCCGTCCCTCTAAACTTTCATCTCAGACAAGGAGAAGACTGATCAGAGATGCAGCCAAGAGGCCCATGATCACTCTGGATGAACTGCAGAGATCTACAGCTGAGGTGGGAGAGTCTGTCCATAGGACAACAATCAGTCGTACACTGCACAAATCTGGCCTTTATGGAAGAGTGGCAAGAAGAAAGCCATTTCTCAAAGATATCCAGAAAAAGTCACCTGGGAGACACCAAACATGTGGAAGAAGGTGCTCTGGTCAGATGAAACCAAAACACCCCATCCCCACTGTCACACATGGTGGGGGCAGCATCATGGTTTGGGCCTGCTTTTCTTCAGCAAGGACAGGGAAGATGGTTAAAATTGATGGGAAGATGGATGGAGCCAAATACAGGACCATTCTGGAAGAAAACCTGTTGGAGTCTGCAAAAGACCTGAGACTGGGACGGAGATTTATCTTCCAACAAGACAATGATCCCAAACATAAAGCAAAATCTACAATGGACTGGTTCACAAATAAACGTATCCAGGTGTTAGAATGGCCAAGTCAAAGTCCAGACCTGAATCCAATCGAGAATCTGTGGAAAGAGCTGAAAACTGCTGTTCACAAACGCTCTCCATCCAACCTCACTGAGCTCCAGCTGTTTTCCAAGGAAGAATGGGCAAGAATTTCAGTCTCTCCATGTGCAAAACTGCTAGAGACAAACCCCAAGCGACTGCAGCTGTAATCGCAGCAAAAGGTGGCGCTACAAAGTATTAACTTAAGGGGGCAGAATAATTTGGCACGCCCCACTTTTCAGTTTTTTATTTATTACAAAAGTTTAAAATATCCAATAAATTTCGTTCCACTTCACGATTGTGTCCCACTTGTTGTTGATTCTTCACCAAAAAATTAAAATTTTATATTTTTATGTTTGAAGCCTGAAATGTGGCAAAAGGTTGAAAAGTTCAAGGGGGCCGAATACTTTCGCAAGGTACTGTATATTATGTAAATGTTTAATCTGTTTTCACAGCAGCTCGACGACCCAACAGGAAAGGTTTGCGGAATGATAAGGATAAACCTTTACCACCTCTGCTGGCTCGTGTCGGAGGCAACATTGAGGTAAGAAATGGTTGCGATGTATTGGGTGCTGGTGGAGAGATTTTTGTTATATTCGTAATTTATGTCTTTATGCCACGGTAGTGGCAGATATTGGGCACTAGCATTCTGGGAAATGTAGCAAAACCTTTTTACGCCCATGTGAAGGAAATATGGGACGTATGAGTGCAGAATTCCACTATGAGGCTTACTGTCTCTTCCCAAGCAGACATACCTGCATAGAAGCTTGTATGTAGTGGCTGCGCTTGGTATCGCACCTCGGCGCTATTGAGTAGACCTTGTGACTGATGAATATAACGCCACATGGCCTGTGAACTGAAAGAAGCGCTTGGAGCTCCCCTACTGCTGCAAAGAGCTGATCCATGGAGGTCCCAGGTGCTGGACCCCCGGCTAAGTCTCAGTCGATGACCAATCTCAAAACTAGCTCATTTGTTTGTTAAAGCCTAGAACGCCCCTGTAAGTATTGCTGTGCAGCTGTTTAAGGTATTTTTCTTCTCCTAGGTGTTGGGTTTCAACGCCCGTCAACGAAAGGCTTTCCTAAATGCCATTATGCGTTACGGTATGCCACCACAGGATGCTTTCACCACCCAATGGCTTGTCAGAGATCTACGTGGAAAGTCTGAAAAGGAATTTAAGTAAGAATTCCCATTCCCCATACTTAGATTTTGAAATATAAATTAAAATAAATCTTCTCTTGCTCCGCCAGTCATCTCACAGAGTTCTCTCCTGCACTTTTCAGGGCGTACGTGTCATTGTTTATGCGTCATCTCTGTGAACCTGGCGCAGATGGAGCAGAAACCTTTGCAGATGGAGTTCCCAGGGAAGGGCTCTCTCGCCAGCATGTGTTAACAAGGATTGGAGTTATGTCTCTCATTCGCAAGAAGGTGAGATTCTTCATGCTGTTCCCTCTTGGGAAGGTGTAATATTATGTAATCGGGCTATAATCTTGTTTTCCTCATTTTGGTTAACCTGTAGTAGCTCATATAAAGTAATATCCAGCTAGAAGTGTCTGCAGAAACTGCCTGATGCCATCCTACAATTCAGGTCATGGCCTGCTATCATCTTGACTTAAATACGTTTTTTCTATATCAGGTTCAAGAGTTTGAGCATGTGAATGGACGCTGGAGTATGCCAGAGCTTGCTGAACAAGAAGAGAATAAGAAAACCTCTCCAGTCGACTCTCCATCCCCTAAAACTCCTACCCCATCAACACCTGGGGATACACAACCGAATACGCCAGCGCCAGCTGTAGCAAATGGTAGGATGATCTGGGTTTTTTCTGTTTTGGCTTTAATTTGTAAGATAAACCTGCTAAGGCTGCAATGATCATGGTCATAGTAATGTATTAGTTTTTATCAGCGGGGTCTGGAGGCTGAGATTCCCCCATAACTGCTAAACTGAGAGCCAAAAGCACTGAGCAATAGGTTCATTTGGCTTGGTAAGCAGAGCAGGAGCCAAATGCTTTCTATAGATCCATACACTACACATTTGGCTCTTGATCAGCCAGCCAAGGGGCACTGTGATCGCTACAACAAATTGCCAGCTGATCCGTGAGTCTGGGCATCTAACTCTAAACTTCTGACATGACCCTGATACGTTAGGTGCTTTTCTCTCGTCTGGCCTTGTAACCAAGCGCCTTATGTCATATCAGTGATGTGGGCACCCATGGCTGGACATACATTAACCCTGTCTATTTAGGAGGGCTGCACACAGAAAGGTGCACACCCTTAAAGGCATGACCGGACACTTCAACTCTTGGTACAAAATAAAAGCAGTTTCCTTTTTTTCTGGTGTACACTAATCCGTTATTTCCCTCTGCAGAGGAAGGGGTTAAAGCTGAGGAAGCGCCTGTGAAAGAGGAAAACGCACAACCAGAATCTAAGCCTCCTGAGGAAAACAACGAGGTAAAGGTCAGTGTGCTGCATTCTCCACATCCAGGCATACAATGATATGCCGATTAAAATCTGGCCTGTAAAACATTCACTTTCACTACTCTTGTAAATGGTTCCAAGTTTCAGAACTTTTCAATGCCAATTCTTTTGTTTTTTTTTCCCCAGAGTGCACAACCCACTGCAGAGTCCCGTACTCAGACAGAGGCCACTCAGAATGAGGTGAAGGCAGAAGAGCCCGAAAACCAGGAGAAGCCTCCCCCACCGCCGCCGCCTCCGGCTGCTGAGCCCATGGAGACTGAGCAGAAACCCGAACCAGAGAAGGCGAACGATGACGTTATTGCTGTGGATGATAAGAAAGGTGAATATGACTTCTGTGCTTGGGGACACTCCATGTAGTTGTGTATAGTCTGATCTGCATCTGTCACTGAATAGTGAAAGGCGTTTTCCAGGTTTCATTGATGACCTACTCTTATGATAGGTCATCAAATAGACATTGCCAGGGGTCTAATAACTGGGACACCAACCAATATTGGGATGTCTACTGCAGCCTCATCATTGAAAACCAAACTCCAAGCGGAACATTGCAGTATGGCTGTGTTTGGTATCGCAGCTCAGACCCGTTCACTTGCTTGGAACTGAGCTGTGGACTGGCCGTGTGACTTGAACGTGATGTCACTTGTTCTGTGAGGCGCTTGGCTGCTGCATCTAATGGCACATGGGGGTCCCCTGGGAAAGACCCTCAATGATCTTCAAGTGATGTCCTGTGCTAGGATTAGGTCAGTTGATACAGGCCAGAAAACCTTTTAAAGGGATAGGTTGCACTGCAGGCCTTAGGTTGTCGTGATTTAGGAAAGCATGGCTTTCTGAAATCAAAACCTAACTCCGCCTGTTGCGTTTGTGGTATTCCAGCTGCGCTCCATTCACTTCACTCGATCAGAGCTGCAGTGCCAGACACTGTGTACATATAAATGGAAGGCTTTCCCCTATGCTAACCTATCTGCCTCCTTTTTCCAGATGACGTCCAGCCTGTCCCATTACAGAATGGAGAGACCCCCAAAGAGACCACAGAGGAGATAAAGAAAAAAGCTGCGGCCACCAAGCAGAGGTTTATGTTTAACATTGCAGATGGCGGCTTCACAGGTAAGATAAGGGGGCTCTGCGTTCTGTTGGTTGGAGTGAAATAAATGTGGGGCAGAGATGTTGAGCTTTGCAGTGGATTTGAAGGGTTTTATTCTCCGTCCCCCAGAACTACACTCATTATGGCAGAATGAAGAGCGAGCTGCGACCGTTACAAAGAAGACTTACGAGATCTGGCACCGAAGGCACGACTATTGGCTGCTGTCAGGCATCATAAAGTATCCTTTGTTTGGAGAGCAGGGTTTTACTGCCGGATGATAAAACTGTATTCACTTGCATTGCTTTGTGATCAAGGCCTGCTTGTTTTCCTTGCGGGATGAGTAGGTGTTACACAAGAACATTAGGATTTATAGAAGAGACCTTTTCCTTAGCGCCCTCTCTCAGCCATGGTTATGCACGCTGGCAGGACATTCAGAACGACGTGCGGTATGCCATCCTCAACGAACCCTTCAAAGGAGAAGTGAACAGAGGCAACTTCCTGGAGATCAAGAACAAGTTTCTGGCGCGACGGTTCAAAGTTAGTGCTGGGTCACTGCCGTCATATTGTCTGCCTGTAGTTTCCACTTCTGAATTTATTCTTTAAAGGGGTTGTCAGGAAATCTTCATCGGATCCAGCAGGGGTTATGGGTCAGCTGTTCGGACCACTTCCGATTCCAATAGCTGGAGCGGTTGGCTTCACACCCAGCATAGTGGCCGGGTGCTGGTACTGCAGCTTGGCTTTCATTGACTTCAATGGGTAGGCCATAAATGAAGCTATTCCTAGCCAACCTCTTTAAAGGGATTATTTAGAATTTTTATATTGATGGCCTATATTTAGGTTGCTGTGTGTTAGTGAGCGCTGCAGCCTCTTCAGTGAATGCCAAGCACAGTGCTGTACACGTTGTAGGGGCTGTGCTTGGTATTGCAGCTCATCCCAATTTACTTGAATGGGACTGATCTGCTGCCTTAGCACACGACCAATGAATGGTGATGGGGGGGAAAAGACCTCCGCACTTGTGGGAACTGATCAACCGGGGTCCCAGGTGTCAAACGCCCACCAATCACATAATGACCTATCCTAAAGATAGGTAATCATTCTAGAAGTCCATGGAAACTTTTTAAGGGTTTTCACACTAAGAAGGTAGAAGTGTCTGATCGTAAGAACAGGGTCCCTGAATGCCCCATATGCATGGAGCGATGATGCATTTGCTTGACTACACCATTCACTGCTGTGGGCCTGCCAGAGCACTGTTCTCAGATGCAATACCAGACCCAGCCTATGGACAGGAGTGGCACTGTGTTTCTGGATGAACAAGCCCCTTACAGAATCCTTAGCTGTCACCTCCACTCTTGCTCATCCCCGTCCTTTCTCCTCTCCATACAGCTTCTAGAACAGGCACTTGTTATAGAAGAACAGCTGCGGCGAGCTGCTTATCTGAACATGTCTGAAGATCCCTCACACCCATCCATGGCTCTGAATACTCGATTTGCAGAGGTGGAGTGTTTGGCCGAAAGTCACCAGCACTTATCTAAAGAGTCTATGGCAGGGAACAAACCAGCCAATGCTGTTTTACACAAAGGTACGGAGTGCGCTCGCGTCCTGGAACGTTTTCCTTGAAGGTCTGCGGGAGCTGTGTCCATTTTATCCTGACCTGTGTGTTATATCCTCTTCTGTCCCATAGTTCTTAAACAGTTGGAAGAACTATTGAGTGATATGAAAGCCGATGTCACCCGACTTCCAGCCACCATTGCCCGAATTCCTCCTGTGGCCGTTAGGTTACAGATGTCAGAACGCAACATTTTGAGCCGACTGGCAAGCAGGAGCGGCGAACCTCAACCCCAGCAGGTAAGTCAGAGAATTCATGCCGAAGCAGAATTTTGACAGTGGTATTCTGAGTCAATGATATTGTTTGCTGCGGCTTCTTCACTACTTATGGAGCACAGCGCTGTACATTGTATAGTGGCTGTGCTTAGCATTGCAGCTCAGCCTCATTCATTTGGATGGGACTGAGCCGTAGCATAGCCATGTCACCAATGAATATGAAGTCTGTGGCCTGAAATTAGAAAGTGGAGCAAAATATTGTAGTCCCAAAATGCCCCTTTAATAATTTAAGGGGTATTCTGGGATTTTTCTATTGGATAGGTTATGGTGTGGCTCTACGTCCTTAGCTGACTGAGGGGCCCGGCAGTGTAAATCTGTGCCTTTATCTTGGTGGCTGACATAATGTCAATCGGTCACATGATCCTTATGAAACTCAGTTTTATTCATTAGAATGGGACTGAGCTGCTATATGCAGTAGGCTGTGCCTGGTATACAGTGACTAGGCTGTGGGTGTCAGACCCCTAGTGATCTGATAATGAGGACGGCCATGAGTATAAATATCCTCAATTTCCTCTTAAATGCAAGTCGGCAAAAAACTGCCATATTCCTTTGAGCTTCTCTATAGGTGACTGTTCACACTGGTCTAGTATTTGTCAATGTAACTTTGTTTTGCTGCATATTCTTAGAATTTTTCTGTAACACAAGTTTCTCTCTCTTTACAGCAGTTGGCTCAGCAATAACAATCCCCCCTCCTCTGGTCAGGAGGACAAAGCGTCCACCCACCCCATACATTCCCAACGAAGAGCAGACGACCCGGGGAAGAGCACCGGACGACCTGTTCATCGAATCGACATCCAGGGAGAAGACTCAGCAGAGCTGAACCCCACCCCAGGAACAATTATTTAGGGGGGTCACAGGAATCCTGATCCTGCAAAAGGTGTCACTGTGACCGCACTAGCCTGAGGGCAGATCATATGGTGCTGCTGCTTCATTAAATGGGGTCCACCCCTTCATCCAGGGGTTCAGGGTTGCACCAAATACCCCAAGGCCAGAAACTCGCCCTGTGCACAGGAGCAAATTGCTTCCTGGTTTCAGAAGGAAATACGTTTTTTTTTTTTTTGTTTTGTCTTTTAATTTTATTTGCTCCAATCCCCTCACGCTGCCCGAGGGGGGCAGGAGGGGTGTCACCCAGGACGGACACCCTACCTCCATCCTTTTTAATACAGAACGCGTTGTCGTATAATAAAACACAAAACACTATTGAGCGCGCTTTCTTTGAGTTCTGTATGGCGGGAGGGACACGGGGAGACGAGATCCGGAAACTCCTCTTCATCTACACAGGCCTGTGCAGCCCCGGCCCAAAAAGTGGTGGCTTCAGTGTATGGAAGCAATGGGGACAATCCTAGTGGAAGGAAGAGCGCTTTCTAAAATCAAAATGGCACTTGTGATCACGAATCTCGGGTCTGTCAAATTCTTGTAAAAGAGACAAAAAAATCTATTGTTTTACTTGGGATGTAAATGGCGGAGATGCAAAATACCAGACCCGGCCGTGGAGATGACAATTGTTTCAAGTGTTACGTTTTTCTGATCTTGTACAACTTTCTTAAAGGGTTTGTCCAGGGTTAAGGTTTTGCTGGCCTTTCCTTAGGATAGGCACCCTGATCGGCTGGTCGGAGCTGCTTTTGGGTGCCTTAACATTGAAGTCAGTGGACGCTGAGCTGCAGTACTGCCTAAGCATGGGCCATAACAGCTTTAACCCTGGAAACCCCCTTTAAATGTGGGTTGTGAGGAGTCTATGAATACCTCACTAGAGGCTCGGCCAGCGCTTTCTGGGGTCACAACTCTGGTCTGGAGTCAACATGGCCAATACCAGACTGTCTGGGTTTTCTCTTGGAATTTTCTAATAGAAACCTCAGATGTGAATGTTCTCTAAGGGTCTTCTGGGCTTTCTATACTGGTGACCTGTCCTGACACCCAGGACCCCTGCAGATCGGCTCTCTGCAGTAGCGGCACTCTTGTTCATCAGTAGGGCTGGGCAATTATGATCGATCTCAAAATCATGATCGATGGGGCATTTTACCTTGATTACGATTACTGGCGATTATTTAGGTCATGTTCCTCTTACACCACACCTCTTTTACAGTGTTGTGCAAACCTCGCCTGGTGGTTTCGTTCAGACTGAACATGGCTGAACCAAAACTGCTTGTATACTCTGGGCTCTGAAGAGACCTCAGAGTATAGGCGGAGGCTCTGGGTTCCGGCACGACTCTATTGTCTTTGGCACTTCAGACTGACGTCTGGGACTGGGCGTCATGTGGTGTCCCTGACTATTGGCAGAAGCGTCGCAGACTGCAGGGACCTGCCCAGGAGACACTCACACTCATCTGAGTACTGTGGTCTCTTCAGACAGCTGATCGGTTGGGATTCTGGTTGTCAGACCCCACTGATCTACAATGCCTAAGGATAGGTCATCTGTTAATAAGCCTGGAAGCCCCTTGCTGTACGTGCCAGCTCTCACCGTTCCGTTGCTATGTCCAGATGACCTCTAGTATCGTTCTCCTTCCTAGTTATGTAGAGATATTTATAGTGGTCCAAAAATACCATTTCTTACACACACTGTGAATTAGGAAGGTCTGGGGGTCAAAGGGGAGATGCACATCAGACTACACAGGGATGGTGTATAATCAGTAATGAGGCCAGATTTACTAGTGTGAACAGACTCCTATCATATAGGGATCTATGGTGCTAGGAGTCCCTATAAAATACAGTCCTGTATGGATTGGACTCAGGGAGGCAGGGACCCTAGCATCATATATAACGCTGTTCCCACATACTGTTCAGGTAAAATAAATCCTGCAAGACGGGCCAGACTTATTCATGTGATTAAGGCTCACCCCGCATACACACAACAGATTCAGCTGAGACACTTGGTCCGTGTGTTGGATGGGTTTCCTGGTCTGAACAGTATGCCGAGAGAGTGAAGTATGTAGGACAGTGTCACGGGGAGGCGGGGAATCCATAGGTATCTATAAGGCCGGGAGTCCCTTAGAGCTGTCTGTATTATATAGAATTACTATTATAAGGCAGTCATAGCTGTATAATGACAAGACGTACGTGTCCTTCTCAACCTCACCCTGGATATCCATTTACTATCTCTGCTGTAGAATATTTATTATGCTTATATAGCGCTATCATATTCCGCAGCGCTGTACAGACATTGACAGTCACTGTCTCATATAGGGCTCACAATCTACTTTCCCTATCAGGATGTCTTTGGAGTGTGGGAGGAAACCGGAGTACCCGGTGGAAACCCACGCAAACATCCCATAAACATCTGGTATTGATAGCTGTGGAAATCCTCAATCTGTGTCCTATCCGTAGGTACCTGAAGGCCAGCGCTGAGGATTGTACTACAGGGAGCCATCATTGTGCTCTATTCATACACAGCAGATTTGTTGCCTAAACCTCGGCCCCTGCCCCGTTCATCTGAATGGGACTTACAGCTGGATGGAATTAGGTTTTCTGCACCAATTTAGCCGCATGTGAGCTCATTATTAGGAGTCAGGACAGTCCCGTGTGAAGCTCCAATAGGGGACGTGGACCCGTCCTATAGAGGGATACCCAAAAAAGGAAAGCTGGGTGTGTGGGCTACTATGTATTGTCTAACACAGGGGTCGGTGGCATGCAAGGCTTACTTACCTGGCACGGCAGCCTGAGTTCTCACACAGCAGTTTTGATTGGACCAAACACGACCGAAACGAAACTGCTGTTATTATACTGTGGGGTCTCTTCAGATCCCCGAGTATAATAAGTGGAGCCCCCGGAGAGGTGATCAAACATAAAAAACTGTTAACTCACCTTCCCTGGATCCGCAGCCGCTGTGTGCTCTTAGGGCGCTTCGACCTGACGTAAGAGACCGCTGACAGGACCTCAGGGGTCACGTCTGACATCATTATGCATAATGACGTGACCCCTGAGAACCAATCAGCGGTCGCTGACTACAGGCCGAAGCGCCTGAAGAGAACAGAGCGGCTGCGGAGTGCAGGAAAAAGTGAGTAACGTTTTTTATGTTTGTCACCACTCTTGGCACTCCACTTATTATACTCTGGGGTCTGAAGAGACCCCACAGTATAATAATAGCTAGTGAGTGGTGACAATTGTAATGTTATAAAAGATAGAATATTATACTGTGTGCAGGGGCCGTTATGAGACATACCGTGTGTTGGAGCCGTTATGGGACATAATACCGTGTGCATGGGCTGCTATGGGACATAATACCGTGTGCATGGGCTGCTATGGGACATAATACCGTGTGCATGGGCTGCTATGGGACATAATACTGTGTGCAGAGGTCATCAGACTTACAATTATTGACCGGCACTCCAAGTACCTCAACCTTGACTTTTTAATCAAAATAGGCACGCCGAACAAAAAAGGTTTCTAGCCCTGATGTAACACAATGTTCATCTAGTGTGAATCTGTCTAAAAAGAAACTGATACAAACTGGTACACAGCATATACTACCATAGTATACATAGCAATGTGTTTGGTGGCTCCGTGGATGTGCCAGTGGCTTCCCAGAGAGGTAACAGCTGGTAGTGGTGTTGGTGCACATGCATATAGCAGAGCCCTGTGTATAGTTCCTTAGGGCTAAGACCCCACGTAGCGAGCTGCTGGGAAAAACAGCGTCGGGTATAATAGACATGCTGCATGTAAAACACCGCGGCCAAGTTGTGGTGTTTCCGCTACGTGGTGCCCCCAATAAAGGGGTTTATAGGTTTAATAATTGATGATCTCTTCTTTCAGATAGGTCATTGACTGGAGATTGGCAGGGACCCAACTTGGGACCACCACCAGTTCGCTGCAGCATTCAAGGGGTTGTCCAGGATCAGACAATATTTGATTAGAGATAATCTATATGCCGGAAGCTATATACTTAGTATACGGCCGGAAATGGCTCTGCACCAGTTCAATTGTATGGGAGTGGGGCTGCAGTTTCCAAAATCCCCCCCCCCCTTCCAGGAACTGCAGCCCCACTCCCATACACTTGATTAGGATCAGGCCACATCAACTGATCTGATCACCGGATAGACCCTGCGCAGTCCCTTTCAGGTGAGCACCATTCACTTTAATGGGCCCAAGCAGCGAACCAAACAAACCATGTGACGAAGGAAGATGCGTTTACCTGATCTCCATGGTCTCTTGAAGCAGTTGGTCTGTGGGGGCCCCAGGTGTCATCCCCTTACCCCTTACTGATCACATATTGAGGTCCTAAGTCCTGGTCATCCCCTTTAAGTCACATTTTCTTCTCCATTTATATCTAAAGCTAGATTGCGGTCAGTGACTGGCGGCCATTATTTTCCCTCCCTCCTGTGTGAGAGTACACACCAGGCCGGATGAGGCACCTTGTGTAATAATCCTGGAAATCACGTGATCACTGGGCCTGCACAGGAGGCGGAGCCACAATGTACACCTACATAAAAATGGAGAAGTTTGTTAAAGGGGTTTCCTGCCGCAGTAGGTGACAGTACATTGCTAGGGCATAAACGTCTTATCTGTCAGGGGGAGTTGTCACTGAGAGCTTCATTGCAGGAAGGGTGGAGATTTAGGGTCAGTTTATATGGCAGAATAGGTCAGTAATACCTGATTTGTGGGGCTCTGACACCTGGAACCCTACAAGAGGAAGAGGTTATAGGGTTCGGGTGAGTGCTGCAGCCTCTTCACTGAATACCAGCCACAGCGCCATACGTTGTATAGTGGTTGTGCTTGGCATTGCAGCTCAGCCTCTTCAGCCAGCTGATCAGCGGGGGTCCCAGGTGTCAGCCCATTTATAAGTCCTGGAAAACCCCTGAAATATTGATGATCTATCCTTAGCAAACAGTTCTGGCTAAAAGTATTGGCACCCCTGCAATTCTGTCAGATAATACTCAATTTCTTCCAGAAAATGATTGCAATCACAAATGCTTTGGTAATAATATCTTCATTTATTTTGCTTGCAATGAAAAAACACAAAAGAGAATGAAAAAAAAGTCAAATCATTGATCATTTTACACAAAACTCCAAAAATGGGCCGGACAAAAGTATTGGCACCCTCAGCCTAATACTTGGTAGCACAACCTGTAGACAAAATAACTGCGAACAACCGCTTCCGGTAACCATCAATGAGTTTCTTCCAATGCTCTGCTGGAATTTCTCCAGGTCCCTGAGATGTGAAGGGCGCCTTCTCCAAACTGCCATTGTGAGATCTCTCCTTGGTGTTCTATGGGATTCAGGTCTGGACTCATTGCTGCCACTTTACAAGTCTCCAGTGCTTTCTCTCAAACCATTTTCTAGCGCTTTTTGAAGTGTGTTTTGGGTCATTGTCCTGCTGGAAGACCCATGACCTCTGAGGGAGACCCAGCTTTCTCACACTGGGCCCTACATTATGCTGCAGACTTCATAATGTCATGCACACGGTCAAGCAGTCCAGTGCCAGAGGCAGCAAAGCAACCCCAAAACATCAGGGAACCTCCGCCATGTTTGACTGTAGGGACCGTGTTCTTTTCTTTGAAGGCCTCTTTTTTTTTTCCTGTAAACTCTATGTTGATGCCTTTTCCCAAAAAACTCTACTTTTGTCTCATCTGACCAGAGAACATTCTTCCAAAAAGTTTTTGGCTTTCTCAGGTAAGTTTTGGCTTTTTCATGTCTCTGGGTCAGAAGTGGGGTCTTCCTGGGTATCCTACCATAGAGTCCCTTTTCATTCAGACGCCGACGGATAGTACGGGTTGACACTGTTGTACCCTCGGACTGCAGGGCAGCTAGAACTTGTTTGGATGTTAGTCGAGGTTCTTTAGCCACCATCCGCACAATCTTTCGTTGAAATCTCTCGTCAATTTTTCTTTTGCGTCCACATCTAGGGAGGTTAGCCACAGTGCCATGGGCTTTACACTTCTTGATGACACTGCGCACGGTAGACACAGGAACATTCAGGTCTTTGGAGATGGACTTGTAGCCTTGAGATTGCTCATGCTTCCTCAAAATTTTGCTTCTCAAGTCCTCAGACAGTTCTTTGGTCTTCTTTCTTTTCTCCATGCTCAATGTGGTACACACAAGGACACAGGACAGAGGTTGAGTCAACTTTAATCCATTTCAACTGGCTGCAAGTGTGATTTAGTTATTGCCACCACCTGTTATGTGCCACAGGTAAGTAACAGGTGCTGTTAATTACACAAATTACAGAAGCATCACATGATTTTTCAAAGGGTGCCAATACTTTTGTCCACCCCCTTTTTTATGTTTGGTGTGGAATTATATCCAATTTGGCTTTTTGACAATTCTTTTTGTGGTTTTCCATTGAAGACAAAATAAATGAAGATATTATTACCAAAGCATTTGTGATTGCAATCATTTTCTGGAAGAAATTGAGTATTATCTGACAGAATTGCAGGGGTGCCAATACTTTTGGCCAGCACTGTAGGTCATTAAAGGGATTTTCCACCCCTACCTGACACGGGCGTTCTTCATACTTGTTCTTCATCCCAGTGGTCAGGATTTTGTCCTCTGCATCAGTGTCTAGTTCCGGTGTGCTAGTGATAACATCAGTATGTGGTCGCTGTGGCCAATCCCCAGCTTTATTGGTAACGTGTGCTTGTCTGGTATGGACTATGCCTTGCTGAAATGCTGCAGCCCCTTCAATCCACTGCTCTATAGACGTATCCGACCCCACAGATCTGATCTATAGACATATCCGACCCCACAGATCTGGTCTACAGACGTATCCGACCCCACAGATCTGGTCTACAGACGTATCCGACCCCACAGATCTGGTCTACAGACGTATCCGACCCCACAAATCTGGTCTATAGATGTATCCGACCCCACAGATCTGGTCTATAGATGTATCCGACCTCACAGATCTGGTCTACAGACGTATCCGACCCCACAGATCTGGTCTATAGATGTATCCGACCTCACAGATCTGGTCTACAGACGTATCCGACCCCACAGATCTGGTCTATAGATGTATCCGACCTCACAGATCTGGTCTACAGACGTATCCGACCCCACAGATCTGGTCTATAGATGTATCTGACCCCACAGATCTAAAACTCATGACTTCTCCTAAGAACAGACCATCAGTATTTAAATCCTGAGTCCACGCAGAAAGTCCTCGCAGTGGATCGGTCGCTGTGGACTTGCCAGTGGCAACCAATGGATGGATTCGGAAGGATATGAGTAGGGGGAGGGGACTTATTACACATCAGTACAGCATAGGCTCACAGTACCTGTGTGAATGGGGCCAAGTGAGAAAAATAATCAAATAAAAAAAGAAATCTTAATGGATGCATTAATGTAAGTGATCACTAGTTGTGCATAATCTATAAGCGCTCTGCTATGTCTAGAAATAAACTGCATACATAGATTCCAGCAGGTCCTTTACTATACAGTCTACGTGTCCAACAGCCTAGAGTCGAGGCAACATTGCTACGACCAGGTTAGACAATTAGATTGGGACAGAAATGAAACAGAGCGATGCGGCACAGGAGAGGTTAATTGACGACACGTCCCCAGCGTGGTCCTTCTATCCGCTCACTAGAGGTCGGGCGGCTGCTGACAGACGCCATTTTCTTGGAGAACAAACTGTTAGTGACGTATCTACAACTCCTAATTAGCGACATTCCAAAGCAACACACCGCGTGTTGCGCTTCCTGGGTCATGTGATCTATATGCGTCACCCTGGCGAAGAACGTGGATTCTGATGTCATCAGTAGGCGACTCTCGTCAAACACGTGAGGGAGCCGGATCGACGAACAGGACAGCGGCTCTCAGGTACGGGCAGGAGGGATTTACCATATATCATACCATATAATATGAGATCTGTCCGGCTGTTACCGGGGCCGTGATGTATATCACGTGATGTGCATGGTTTACTATAATATCTGCAGGGCCGGATTTTGGATGAAATGTCTGACTAAACTTTTATCTTCATGATTTTGCTTTCTATAATTTCAGCAGATCTCTTAAAATTGAGCTGTGGAGAGGCAGAGGGATGATTGTGAGCTTCTGGGCCCCCGTGCGGTCTGGACTAGGGGGCCCCCGTGCGGTCTGGACTAGGGGGGCCCCCGTGCGGTCTGGACTAGGGGGGTCCCCGTGCGGTCTGGACTAGGGGGGGCCCCCGTGCGGTCTGGACTAGGGGGGCCCCCGTGCGGTCTGGACTAGGGGGTCCCCGTGCGGTCTGGACTAGGGGGGCCCCCGTGCGGTCTGGACTAGGGGGGCCCCCGTGCGGTCTGGACTAGGGGGTCCCCGTGCGGTCTGGACTAGGGGGTCCCCGTGCGGTCTGGACTAGGGGGGCCCCCGTGCGGTCTGGACTAGGGGGTCCCCGTGCGGTCTGGACTAGGGGGCCCCCGTGCGTCATTTAGGCAGGGGCTGCACGGTGACGTTGGCTGTGACCACATACCGCCATACTGCGACTACTACACCACTAAGTGAATGGCGCCGTGTTCTGACTGCGAGGATACTGCGACCCTGTGTCACGTAAAGTAACTCCCCCTCAGATCACAGCGCACCGCTGTTCTCTTACTCTGGTGTAGCAGTCACAGACACGGCCATATTGTGGCCAACGTCACCGTACAGCCCTCGCCTTATAGCCCTGGTCACCATTTCAGCCCTTCCTGGCTCCAGGGGGCCCCATTGCTTTTATACCCTCTGTAATCCTTGTAATTCCAGCCCCTTTATGGAGGTCTGTGGGGGCCCCAGTGATCAGATACTTGTCACATAGTCACTGGATAGGGCTGAAGTGTTGATAGTGGAACATCCCATTCTGGTGATCTCAGGCTGACCTTTTATTTCCGGTTCTGTCATGAATCTGATTGGCTGCCCGGGGTAGCATTACATTTCCCATGCAGTGTCAGTAACAGTCTAGCAAGTTGCAGCTTCCCCTGGTATAGTCAGCAGGTGGGTTAGAAGCAGAAACTTCAGTGATGAGCTCAACATACTGTATTCTCTGACAAAACTACTTTATTGTATGCTCCAGCCTTTAGTTCTATCATCTAGCATAGCAACAGTAGCCAAACTGGTGGAGTAACATCCTGTATTATACTCCAGAGCTGCACTCACTATTCTGCTGGTGCAGTCACTGTTTAGGTTGGGTTCACATGTGCACCAGTGTCTCCATTGGTGGCTTTGTTGCAGAAACCGCCAAAAATCGGTGGAGAGAAAAGTCCTGCATGGAGCACTTACTGTTTGAAAACAGTGGACACCCGGCAGACCCCACTATAGTCAATAGGGTCCTCCAGTGTCTGTGTGTATCCAATGTTTTAGCAGTTTGGGTCCCCCAGCGGAACCTAATGATGGAGACCACAACGCTAGTGTGAACCTAGTATTACATAAATTACTTAATCCTGAGTTACATCCTGTATTATACTCCAGAGCTGCGCTCACTATTCTGCTGGTGCAGTCACTGTGTACATATATTACATTACTTATCCTGTATTATACTCCAGAGCTGCGCTCACTATTCTGCTGGTGCAGTCACTGTGTACATACATTACATTACTTATCCTGTACTGATCCTGAGTTACATCCTGTATTATACTCCAGAGCTGCGCTCACTATTCTGCTGGTACAGTCACTGTGTACATACATTACATTACTTATCCTGTACTGATCCTGAGTTACATCCTGTATTATACTCCAGAGCTGCGCTCACTATTCTGCTGGTGCAGTCACTGTGTACATACATTACATTACTTATCCTGTACTGATCCTGAGTTACATCCTGTATTATACTCCAGAGCTGCACTCACTATTCTGCTGGTACAGTCACTGTGTACATACATTACATTACTTATCCTGTACTGATCCTGAGTTACATCCTGTATTATACTCCAGAGCTGCGCTCACTATTCTGCTGGTGCAGTCACTGTGTACATACATTACATTACTTATCCTGTAATGATCCTGAGTTACATCCTGTATTATACTCCAGAGCTGCACTCACTATTGTGCTGGTACAGTCACTGTGTACATACATTACATTACTTATCCTGTACTGATCCTGAGTTACATCCTGTATTATACTCCAGAGCTGCGCTCACTATTCTGCTGGCATAGTCACTGTGTACATACATTACATTACTTATCCTGTACTGATCCTGAGTTACATCCTGTATTATACTCCAGAGCTGCGCTCACTATTCTGCTGGTACAGTCACTGTGTACATACATTACATTACTTATCCTGTACTGATCCTGAGTTACATCCTGTATTATACTACAGAGCTGCACTCACTATTCTGCTGGTGCAGTCACTGTGTACATACATTACATTACTTATCCTGTACTGATCCTGAGTTACATCCTGTATTATACTCCAGAGCTGTGCTCACTATTCTGCTGGTACAGTCACTGTGTACATACATTACATTACTTATCCTGTACTGATCCTGAGTTACATCCTGTATTATACTCCAGAACTGCGCTCACTATTCTGCTGGTACAGTCACTGTGTACATACATTACATTACTTATCCTGTACTGATCCTGAGTTACATCCTGTATTATACTCCAGAGCTGCACTCACTATTCTGCTGCTGGAGACACCGGAAACCCCTTATGAATGTATCTTTGATTAGGACAGGACAAGGTCTCTTTAATGTGTGGTGTTATGTCCCGCTAGAAAGCCAACAGTGTGCTGAATTCAGTGTGGCTTTCTAGCGGTATATAACATCGCACATCTCTGAAGATGTGAAAGGTTCTCTTTAAAAAGTCCTTTTTCTTTTGAGAGGCTCATGTGATATGGGCTGACACCTTGCTGTATGGGGCAATAAACTACCCTCACTGTTTTTGTAACTTTCATTTTTGAGTGCTGTCTATTTTTTGAATTTCTCTTTATCATAGTTATTGATAGGAGCATATATTTTATTTTCATCTGCTTTTCTGTCTTTGCTCTTCATACAGACATCTCGGACACCTCTGCCATATTGCATCATGGTTAGGAAATTGGACCCTCTTAGGAAAGTGCCCCGGGGACCCGGCCGGAAATCCAGAAAGCAGCCGGGAGCTGAAAATGAGCTGAGCAAGATCCTGAGTGATGGTGAGTGCCCTGTGTAGTCGGCCTGCCAAGTGTATATTGGAAATAAGAAGGGGTGAGGTGGAAGTGGTTACTGTTTGTAGTCTGTAACCATGGAGACACACACATCTGCAGAGGAGCTGTATACACCAAACAGTACATTTAGTAAATCTATGCTATTGAATATCATATGTCCATATTATAATCTCTGTATCTCAGCTATAATCGCTGTATCTCAGCTTCTGCTGCTGATGACGGATCCTATATTGATCATTTGCTATTGTTAATATACAGATTTAATTGTGTTTATTCCCTTTTTAACAGACTCCGAAGCGAAGCGCTTGTCCAGCCGCGGCAGAAAGAGGTGAGGATCCAGCCGTGTGTGACTTGTTTTTTTTTTTTTTTTTGTAAATATATTTTCCACCTTATTTTTTCTCAACCCTGTAACAGAGCAGCAAAAAGGAAACAAGTAGAAGAACAGAAAACGAAGCCGAGCAGACCCGAGCCGAAGCAGAACGGTAAGAAGAGGACACTCCTCCTGAGTAACGTGGGGCTCTGGTATCTACTTGTGATCACCATCAACATGTTATTGTTTCTTAGGTAATGTCCAGGCCGTCCAGAAAGGGAAGAAGAAGAAGCTGTCAGGGTTTAGTGATGATAACGCAGAGTGGCTGAAACCTGTGAAGAGGGCAAAGAAGGAGGAGGAAGAAGATGAGGAGGAGATGGAGGAAGAGTCCAGTGACCAAGAGGTGGAAAGTGGAGATGAGGAACTAGGAAATCTGGAAGGAAAAGATGGTGAGGAGGAAGATGATGATGATGACAACGACATAGAAGAGGAAGAAAAAGATGATGATGACAACGACATAGAAGAGGAGGAGGAAGAAGCTGATGCCGATGAAACCACTAAAGAGTTGGACCTTTCAGATAGTGATGATCTGCAGGATGACTATGGCGCTTCCTCTGAGGAGGATGAAGATGATGATGATGATAATGATGTAGGTCTCTCAGCAGTGTTGGGCTCTCTGCCCACTTTACTTTTCTTAATACATTTGTTTTATGTGTCTTCACTGTCTCATTTGTATTCTTGTTTTAGCTTCTCCCAATTGAGAAAGCTGCTGAAAAACAGAAGAAAAGGGGTAAAAGGTGAAAATTTGAAAATAGTGAAACTTCTCCATAGTAATGCTCCCTGGCACCTGCTGTATAGTGATGGCTCCTGCCCTTCTCTTCTACCTCCTCCCTAGGGATTATGTCTGGCTTCTGGTCTATAGTGATGCTCCTGCCCTTCCTTCTCTGCTGCCTCCTCCATAGTGATGTTCCTGCCCTTCCTTCTCTGCTGCCTCCTCCATAGTGATGTTCCTGCCCTTCCTTCTCTGCTGCCTCCTCCATAGTGATGTTCCTGCCCTTCCTTCTCTGCTGCCTCCTCCATAGTGATGTTCCTGCCTTTCCTTCTCTGCTGCCTCCTCCATAGTGATGTTCCTGCCCTTCCTTCTCTGCTGCCTCCTCCATAGTGATGTTCCTGCCCTTCCTTCTCTGCTGCCTCCTCCATAGTGATGCTCCTGCCCTTCCTTCTCTGCTGCCTCCTCCATAGTGATGCTCCTGCCCTTCCTTCTCTGCCGCCTCCTCCATAGTGATGTTCCTGCCCTTCCTTCTCTGCCGCCTCCTCCATAGTGATGTTCCTGCCCTTCCTTCTCTGCTGCCTCCTCCATAGTAATGCTCCTGCCCTTCCTTCTCTGCTGCCTTCTCCATAGTAATGCTCCTGCCCTTCCTTCTCTGCCGCCTCCTCCATAGTGATGCTCCCTGTATTTTCTTATTTTGCACATCTTAGCTCACCACTGAATAACTTGACGTTGCTCTGCTTGCTACCCTCTTTGTTCCTGTGTGAAGCGCTTCTTCCCTGTCTGGTTCTTTATATCCTCTCTTTAAAGACCTCACAATATATAGAGCATAAAATGTATATAACAAAGTCTTATTTAATGTAGAGAAAAGGAGAAAGCTGATGATGACATTCAGCTCAATGTGGACACCGATGAGTATTTTATCCTGCCAACTGCTGAGGAAATGGAGAACGAGCGTATCCTTCATTGTGATGTCTTGGGGTGTAGCTATCACTGGGGGTTCCTTATTAATGTGAATATGGTTAGTCACTTCCATATGGGGGTTTTATTTAGAAGTGCTGATCTCCTAACCTCATACATGTCAGTCTGTACACAATCCTCGCCATGTCCGCCTCCTTACATCACTGCGCAGTCTCCGAACCCCTGGATCTCAACAGTGTACAAGAGCGGATTAAGGATATTGTAGGTATTCTCCAAGACTTTGCCAAACATGGAGGAGAACACTCAAGGCAGGAATACATCAGGGTGCTCCAGCAGGATCTCGGCACATATTACAGTTATGGCAACTTCATGATCGAAATGCTCAGTGACCTGTTCCCCGTGTCAGAGGTGAGGATAGCCATGAATATGTATGTGGGTGTGGAACCAAATGTAATGTACAAGGTGATTGACCGTCGCCTCTCTTCTTTGTCTCTGTAGCTGCTTGACTTCCTAGAGTCTTGTGAGGTTCAGCGTCCAATAACCATCAGAACCAATACTTTAAAGACCAGAAGACGTGACCTGGCCCAGGTATCTAATTCTTATTAGTCTAGTTATATCATCATTCATCTTGTATCTGCCACATATCCCCTTATATACACAGGAAAATAACTCAACTAATCCACCATGTCCAAGAATCTAATTGCTATAATACTACCTCCTATGTACAAGAATATAACTACTATAATACTACTCCTATGTACAAGAATATAACTACTATAATACTACTCCTATGTACAAGAATATAACTACTATAATACTACCTCCTATGTACAAGAATATAACTACTATAATACTGCTCCTATGTACAAGAATATAACTACTATAATACTGCTCCTATGTACAAGAATATAACTACTATAATACTGCTCCTATGTACAAGAATATAACTACTATAATACTGCCTCCTATGTACAAGAATATAACTACTATAATACTGCCCCCTATGTACAAGAATATAACTACTATAATACTGCCTCCTATGTACAAGAATATAACTACTATAATACTGCTCCTATGTACAAGAATATAACTACTATAATACTGCTCCTATGTACAAGAATATAACTACTATAATACTATCCTATGTACAAGAATATAACTACTATAATACTATCCTATGTACAAGAATATAACTACTATAATACTGCCCCCTATGTACAAGAATATAACTACTATAATACTGCCCCTATGTACAAGAATATAACTACTATAATACTACTCCTATGTACAAGAATATAACTACTATAATACTGCTCCTATGTACAAGAATATAACTACTATAATACTGCCCCTATGTACAAGAATATAACTACTATAATACTACCTCCTATGTACAAGAATATAACTACTATAATACTGCCCCTATGTACAAGAATATAACTACTATAATACTGCCTCCTATGTACAAGAATATAACTACTATAATACTGCTCCTATGTACAAGAATATAACTACTATAATACTGCTCCTATGTACAAGAATATAACTACTATAATACTATCCTATGTACAAGAATATAACTACTATAATACTATCCTATGTACAAGAATATAACTACTATAATACTGCCCCCTATGTACAAGAATATAACTACTATAATACTGCCCCTATGTACAAGAATATAACTACTATAATACTACTCCTATGTACAAGAATATAACTACTATAATACTGCTCCTATGTACAAGAATATAACTACTATAATACTGCTCCTATGTACGAGAATATAACTACTATAATACTGCCCCTTATGTACAAGAATATAACTACTATAATACTGCCCCTATGTACAAGAATATAACTACTATAATACTACCTCCTATGTACAAGAATATAACTACTATAATACTGCCCCTATGTACAAGAATATAACTACTATAATACTACCTCCTATGTACAAGAATATAACTACTATAATACTACCTCCTATGTACAAGAATATAACTACTATAATACTACCTCCTATGTACAAGAATATAACTACTATAATACTGCCCCCTATGTACAAGAATATAACTACTGTAATACGACCTTCTATGTACAAGAATATAACTACTATAATACTGCTCCTATATACAAGAATATAACTACTATACTACTGCTCCTATGTACAAGAATATAACTACTATAATACTGCTCCCTATGTACAAGAATATAACTACTATAATACTACCTCCTATGTACAAGAATATAACTACTATAATACTGCCCCCTATGTACAAGAATATAACTACTATAATACTACCTCCTATGTACAAGAATATAACTACTATAATACTACCTCCTATGTACAAGAATATAACTACTATAATACTGCCCCCTATGTACAAGAATATAACTACTGTAATACGACCTCCTATGTACAAGAATATAACTACTATAATACTACTCCTATGTACAAGAATATAACTACTATAATACTGCTGCTATGTACAAGAATATAACTACTATAATACTACTCCTATGTACAAGAATATAACTACTATAATACTACCTCCTATGTACAAGAATATAACTACTATAATACTGTTCCTATGTACAAGAATATAACTACTATAATACTACCTCCTATGTACAAGAATATAACTACTATAATACTGCTCCTATGTACAAGAATATAACTACTATAATACTTCCCCCTATGTACAAGAATATAACTACTATAATACTGCCCCTATGTACAAGAATATAACTACTATAATACTACCTCCTATGTACAAGAATATAACTACTATAATACTGCCCCTATGTACAAGAATATAACTACTATAATACTGCCCCTATGTACAAGAATATAACTACTATAATACTGCCCCCTATGTACAAGAATATAACTACTATAATACTGCTCCTATGTACAAGAATATAACTACTATAATACTGCTCCTATGTACAAGAATATAACTACTATAATACTGCTCCTATGTACGAGAATATAACTACTATAATACTGCTACTATGTACGAGAATATATCTACTATAATACTGCTCCTATGTACGAGAATATAACTACTATAATACTGCTCCTATGTACAAGAATATAACTACTATAATACTGCTGCTATGTACAAGAATATAACTACTATAATACTACCTCCTATGTACAAGAATATAACTACTATAATACTGCTCCTATGTACAAGAATATAACTACTGTAATACTAACCCTATGTACAAGAATATAACTACTATAATACTACCTCCTATGTACAAGAATATAACTACTATAATACTTCCCCTATGTACAAGAATATAACTACTATAATACTGCCCCCTATGTACAAGAATATAACTACTATAATACTGCTCCTATGTACAAGAATATAACTACTATAATACTGCCTCCTATGTACAAGAATATAACTACTATAATACTGCCCCCTATGTACAAGAATATAACTACTATAATACTGCTCCTATGTACAAGAATATAACTACTATAATACTGCTCCTATGTACAAGAATATAACTACTATAATACTACCTCCTATGTACAAGAATATAACTACTATAATACTGCTCCTATGTACAAGAATATAACTACTATAATACTGCTCCTATGTACAAGAATATAACTACTATAATACTGCTCCTATTTACAAGAATATAACTACTATAATACTGCTCCTATGTACAAGAATATAACTACTATAATACTACCTCCTATGTACAAGAATATAACTACTATAATACTGCCCCCTATGTACAAGAATATAACTACTATAATACTGTTCCTATGTACAAGAATATAACTACTATAATACTACCTCCTATGTACAAGAATATAACTACTATAATACTGTTCCTATGTACAAGAATATAACTACTATAATACTACTCCTATGTACAAGAATATAACTACTATAATACTACCTCCTATGTACAAGAATATAACTACTATAATACTGTTCCTATGTACAAGAATATAACTACTATAATACTGCCTCCTATGTACAAGAATATAACTACTATAATACTGCTCCTATGTACAAGAATATAACTACTATAATACTGCCTCCTATGTACAAGAATATAACTACTATAATACTGCCCCCTATGTACAAGAATATAACTACTATAATACTACCTCCTATGTACAAGAATATAACTACTATAATACTGCCCCCTATGTACAAGAATATAACTACTATAATACTACCTCCTATGTACAAGAATATAACTACTATAATACTGCTCCTATGTACAAGAATATAACTACTATAATACTGCCCCCTATGTACAAGAATATAACTACTATAATACTGCCCCCTATGTACAAGAATATAACTACTATAATACTACTCCTATGTACAAGAATATAACTACTATAATACTGCCCCCTATGTACAAGAATATAACTACTATAATACTACCTCCTATGTACAAGAATATAACTACTATAATACTGCTCCTATGTACAAGAATATAACTACTATAATACTACCTCCTATGTACAAGAATATAACTACTATAATACTGCTCCTATGTACAAGAATATAACTACTATAATACTGCTCCTATGTACAAGAATATAACTACTATAATACTACTCCTATGTACAAGAATATAACTACTATAATACTACCTCCTATGTACAAGAATATAACTACTATAATACTACTCCTATGTACAAGAATATAACTACTATAATACTACCTCCTATGTACAAGAATATAACTACTATAATACTGCCCCCTATGTACAAGAATATAACTACTATAATACTACCTCCTATGTACAAGAATATAACTACTATAATACTGCTCCTATGTACAAGAATATAACTACTATAATACTACCTCCTATGTACAAGAATATAACTACTATAATACTGCTCCTATGTACAAGAATATAACTACTATAATACTGCTCCTATGTACAAGAATATAACTACTATAATACTGCTCCTATGTACAAGAATATAACTACTATAATACTGCTCCTATGTACAAGAATATAACTACTATAATACTACCTCCTATGTACAAGAATATAACTACTATAATACTGCTCCTATGTACAAGAATATAACTACTATAATACTGCCCCCTATGTACAAGAATATAACTACTATAATACTGCCCCCTATGTACAAGAATATAACTACTATAATACTACTCCTATGTACAAGAATATAACTACTATAATACTGCCCCCTATGTACAAGAATATAACTACTATAATACTACCTCCTATGTACAAGAATATAACTACTATAATACTGCTCCTATGTACAAGAATATAACTACTATAATACTACCTCCTATGTACAAGAATATAACTACTATAATACTGCTCCTATGTACAAGAATATAACTACTATAATACTGCTCCTATGTACAAGAATATAACTACTATAATACTACTCCTATGTACAAGAATATAACTACTATAATACTACCTCCTATGTACAAGAATATAACTACTATAATACTACTCCTATGTACAAGAATATAACTACTATAATACTACCTCCTATGTACAAGAATATAACTACTATAATACTGCCCCCTATGTACAAGAATATAACTACTATAATACTACCTCCTATGTACAAGAATATAACTACTATAATACTGCTCCTATGTACAAGAATATAACTACTATAATACTACCTCCTATGTACAAGAATATAACTACTATAATACTGCTCCTATGTACAAGAATATAACTACTATAATACTGCTCCTATGTACAAGAATATAACTACTATAATACTGCTCCTATGTACAAGAATATAACTACTATAATACTACCTCCTATGTACAAGAATATAACTACTATAATACTGCTCCTATGTACAAGAATATAACTACTATAATACTGCTTTCTTCTTTTGTAATATTGCTCCACAGCTCCTTAGCATTACATATTTGGGGTCCTGGTTCTCCCACCTCTCAGATTCTTCTATTACTCTCCTACTTTCTCCTCTCTTCAGGCTCTTATCAACCGTGGAGTCAATTTGGATCCGCTGGGCAAATGGTCTAAGACTGGTCTGGTCATTTATGATTCTTCTGTGCCAATCGGTAAGTTTGAGGAGTGTTAGTATGACACAGCCTGGCTCGGTCCTGCTCTGGGGTATATCGATGATGTATATTTTCTTCTAGGTGCCACTCCTGAGTACCTGGCCGGACATTACATGCTGCAGGGAGCGTCCAGTTTCTTACCAGTTATTGCTTTAGCTCCTCGAGAAAATGAGCGAGTCCTGGACATGTGCTGCGCCCCTGGTGGGAAGACTAGCTATATGGGTGAGTATGGAGGCTTCCACTGATGTGTTACATTTTTGGAGTCCTCTTCTTCCTGTGTCTGACCGTATTGTCTGATCCACAGCCCAGCTGATGAAGAACACAGGGACGGTGGTTGCCAATGACATGAACGCTGATCGTCTCCGCAGCGTGGTGGGAAATTTGCACCGACTGGGGGTCACAAACTGTATCATCTGCAATTATGATGGCCGACAGCTCTCCAAGGTGCGTAACTGCTTCTTAGCTGACCACAGATGTGAGCTCTTTCCATGAATTGTCCCAAATGGATGGGCACGGCCTGAGCATCTGCTCCTGTGCTGAAAATGGCCAGACAGAATTTTATGGCGTACGGAACCCGATCATAGCCTGCCTTATGCTGCAGCATGTGTTTCAAGCCCTTTACTCTTGGCTCACTGTCACCCCCTGCCGAGCAAAGATACTAAATGCATTCCCAGCTGCTCCCCTTCAGTACTTTGTGCTTTTGTATCGGGTTTTTTGGGAGTCCAATATTAATGATGGACACCTGGGATCCCTACCAGTCCGTGGTTTGCAGAGCTTGCAGCTTCTGGGTGTGCACTGCAGCCTTTTCACTGAATATCCAGAACTGTGCCATCCATTGTGTAGTGGCCATGCTTGATATTGCAGCTCAGACCATTCACTTAACCACTTCCATACCAGATGCTTTTCCCCCCTTCCAGACCAGGTACATTTTCTAGTTTTCGTCATGTTCCAGTTTAACTAAAAATTGCTTTTCTATTACTGTGCCAACCTACATGTATTTGGTCTCGTTTTTCTCGGAACATAATGGGCTTTCACATTTTATTACAAAATAAGCAAGACATTTTACTTTTTACAAAAATATAGAGGGAAAAGGGCAAAAAAAGTTTAAAAAAATGGTTTTTCCTACATTTAAACACATGATAACCTTCAAAAAATAAATTATACAAAAAATATATTTTCTTATTTGTGTTTGTATAGATAGCACATTTGAGTATTTTCTCCATTATGTGGGCCTACAGCAGAGCCTGCAATGAATGGTGCAAAAATGGATTTTGAAGGCCAAATTTTCCATAGTTGGTTTTCTGACACCATACTATCATTACAGCTGCTGTGAAGGGCCAAAACAGTATGAACACCCCCAAAATTACTGCACTTAATAAATTAGACCCCCCAAGGTATTCAATAAAAGACATATAAAAGATATTGGACCTCTGTTTTTTTCCAGACTTTTCAATGAATTTGTTGGCCAGATAATGAAAACGACATTTTTTGCCAAATATGTGAATTCAGGTGACTAATTTTAAAATCTGGTGAGTGCTACTTGAGAAACACATCTGATAATATATTTAGCAACTTATGCCGTTTTCATAGATACCAAATGTAGGTGCGTTCCTTACTTGTTGGGCCTACAGCAGAGCCTGCAATGAATGGTGCGCAAATTGTCTTCCGGAGACTAAATTTTCCATAGCTGGTTTGCTGACACCGTACAACAACAATAATGACAATAACCTTCATGTATAGAGCACAAAAAAATCTGCTATATTACAAATGTATTTTAGGCTGCAGATACCAGGAGCGGCTCTGACCGCACGTCAGACGGCCAGTAACAAGTTGTAGATAATAAATGTTGTACCGCCATAACCGCTGCGTGTCTGCATCCTAAAAGTGGAATAATCTTTATTTATGGGTCACCAAAAATATGAATTTATGTAGATAGATGGATAAAAAATAAATAAAAGCTAGAGATGTGATAGATAGATGTGGGGGGCACTCAAGGTGTGTGGTGTGTGTGTGTAGTGATTTTTACTTACCAATCTCCCTCTGTCAGGATCTGAGGAGGGGGACATTTGCGGTCACTTTTTATCTTTCGATTCCTTACTTTATGTGAGCAGTGTGACAGGGTGTTACAGTGCTCGCATGCCCCAGAGAGCACTAGATGCATTAGAGCTCGTTCTGCTGGATGTACTGGTACGTCCTTGCAGAACTAGACAACCACCACTTGGACGTATCTAGTCTATGGGCGGTACGGAAGTGGTTAAACAGGACTGAGCTGCAAATGGACCTGATATCCCTGTCCTGTAAAGCCACGTCAAGCAGCTGATTGGTGGGGGTCCCAGGCATCAAACCCTCCACAATTATATTGCTGATCTATCTTAAGCCTAGGGAATCAGTATGTATGTCTCCGAATATTCTAAGTGTCTCCTACCTGTTTTACCAGGTTCTTGGAGGATTTGACCGGGTCCTCCTGGATGCTCCATGCAGTGGAACCGGCATCATCAGCAAAGATCCAGCTGTGAAAACTAATAAGGTGGGTGTCTTGGCGGGGAGAGGAAAGCAATGAGTGCAGTGCACTTTCTATGTGGTATCCATATAGAAGTATTCCCTGCTTGTGTGCTGATATATTATCTAGCAGTGTATTCATATACGATCTTGTGTCTGCAGAACATAAAGGACATCCAGAGGTGCGCCCACATACAGAAGGAGCTGATCCTGAGCGCCATCGACTCTCTAGATGCCCAGTCACCCACCGGTGGATTCTTGGTCTATTGTACTTGCTCTATCACTGTAAGTGTTGTATAGCATTGTGTCTTTTTTTTTTACTATGGTTTTTCTGTGTCTTTGATTCTTTAATTTAATAATACATTTTATTTATATAGCGACAACATATTGCGCAGAACTGTATAATTTGTAGGGTTCAGGTACAGACAAAAAGGATACATTACAAAGAAATGGTCAATTCGCACACTGGGACTGAGGGCCCTGCTCACAAGAGCTTACAATCTATGAGGTAGAGGAGGTGACACAAGAGCTTACAATCTATGAGGTAGAGGTGACACAAGAGCTTACAATCTATGAGGTAGAGGAGGTGACACAGGAGCTTACAATCTATGAGGTAGAGGTGACACAAGAGCTTACAATCTATGAGGTAGAGGAGGTGACACAAGAGCTTACAATCTATGAGGTAGAGGAGGTGACACAAGAGCTTACAATCTATGAGGTAGAGGAGGTGACACAAGAGCTTACAATCTATGAGGTAGAGGAGGTGACACAAGAGCTTACAATCTATGAGGTAGAGGAGGTGACACAAGAGCTTACAATCTATGAGGTAGAGGAGGTGACACAAGAGCTTACAATCTATGAGGTAGGAGGGACCAGGGCTGACAATCTAAGAGCTAGAGGTAGGCAATCTATGGGGTAGAGGTGAAGGTGACATCTGAGGTAGAGGCTTACAATCTATGAGGTAGAGGGGGTGACACAAGAGCTTACAATCTATGAGGTAGAGGTGACACAAGAGCTTACAATCTATGAGGTAGCGGAGGTGACCCAAGAGCTTACAATCTATGAGGTAGAGGTGACACAGGAGCTTACAATCTATGAGGTAGAGGTGACACAAGAGCTTACAATCTATGAGGTAGAGGAGGTGACACAAGAGCTTACAATCTATGAGGTAGAGGTGACACAAGAGCTTACAATCTATGAGGTAGAGGAGGTGACACAAGAGCTTACAATCTATGAGGTAGAGGAGGTGACACAAGAGCTTACAATCTATGAGGTAGAGGTGACACAAGAGCTTACAATCTATGAGGTAGAGGAGGTGACACAAGAGCTTACAATCTATGAGGTAGAGGAGGTGACACAGGAGCTTACAATCTATGAGGTAGAGGGGGTGACACAAGAGCTTACAATCTATGAGGTAGAGGTGACACAAGAGCTTACAATCTATGAGGTAGAGGAGGTGACACAAGAGCTTACAATCTATGAGGTAGAGGAGGTGACACAAGAGCTTACAATGTATGAGGTAGAGGTGACACGAGCTTACAATCTATGAGGTAGAGGAGGTGACACAAGAGCTTACAATCTATGAGGTAGAGGAGGTGACACAAGAGCTTACAATCTATGAGGTAGAGGAGGTGACACAAGAGCTTACAATCTATGAGGTAGAGGAGACACAAGAGCTTACAATCTATGAGGTAGAGGTGACACAAGAGCTTACAATCTATGAGGTAGAGGTGACACAAGAGCTTACAATCTATGAGGTAGAGGAGGTGACACAAGAGCTTACAATCTATGAGGTAGAGGTGACACAAGAGCTTACAATCTATGAGGTAGAGGGGGTGACACAAGAGCTTACAATCTATGAGGTAGAGGGGGTGACACAAGAGCTTACAATCTATGAGGTAGAGGGGGTGACACAAGAGCTTACAATCTATGAGGTAGAGGAGGTGACACGAGCTTACAATCTATGAGGTAGAGGTGACACAAGAGCTTACAATCTATGAGGTAGAGGTGACACGAGCTTACAATCTATGAGGTAGAGGGGGTGACACAAGAGCTTACAATCTATGAGGTAGAGGTGACACAAGAGCTTACAATCTATGAGGTAGAGGTGACACAAGAGCTTACAATCTATGAGGTAGAGGTCTCATTGCTCATTCAGTTGTCTGGCTGTTTCTTTGGTAGCTTTTACTTTCATTACGCAGATATAAAGGTGTAGGAGCCGTCACCAGTTGTGTTCTTTACTGTTTAGATGGTGCCTGGACCTATAAAGTTAGTCTGAACCGTCATCCTATCCTGTGAGGTAATGCAGGAGCGTGATTAGAGGAGGGTTAGATTTATGGATTCCAACTGTGGAATGGTTTACATTAGGAGTTGTGATAGGACTGTCTGCAAAGATATATGTCTTTAGTTTACGCTTGAAGCTGTGAACATGGTGGGTTAATCTGATAGTCCGGGATAGAGCATTCCAGAGAAGTGGTGCAACTCAGGAGAAGTCTTGTATACGAGTGTGGGAGGTTCTGATGATAGTAGATGTTAGTCTTAGGTGATCGAGTGAACGCAGAGTACGGGTTGGACAATAGACAGAGATGAGGGAGGAAATGTAGGGAGTTGCAGCATTATGGAGAGCCTTGTGGAGGACGGGGAGAAGTTTATATTGTATTCTGTACTGAATAGGCAGCCAATGTAGTGACCAGCACAGACCGGAGGCCTCGCTGTAGTGATCGGCACAGACCGGAGGCCTCGCTGTAGTGATCGGCACAGACCGGAGGCCTCGCTGTAGTGACCGGCACAGACCGGAGGCCTCGCTGTAGTGACCGGCGCAGACCGGAGGCCTCGCTGTAGTGATCGGCACAGCCCGGAGGCCTCGCTGTAGTGACCGGCACAGACCGGAGGCCTCGCTGTAGTGACCGGCGCAGACCGGAGGCCTCGCTGTAGTGACCGGCACAGCCCGGAGGCCTCGCTGTAGCGTCTAGACTGATAGATGAGCCACCGCATTCAGAATAGATTGTAGAGGAGAGAGTTTAGTAAGGAGTTACAGTAGTCAAGGCGAGAGTGAATCAGGGCAACAATAAGTGTCTTTAGTGTATCTGTGGTAAGGAAAGGGCGGATTCTGGAGATGTTTTTGAGGTGGAGATGACATGAGCGTGCGAGTGATTGGATATGGGGGGTGAAGGAAAGGTCTGAGTCCAACAAAACCCTGAGGCAGCGGGCCTACTGCCTAGGAGTTATGGTAAGGCCAGAGACTGCAATGGAGATATCAGGGACAGATCTATTAGATGGAGGAAACAGCAGTAATTATTTTTTAAATTTTAAAACTTGTTTTATTGAAGTTAGTACAACCAGGTATACAACACAAGGAAAAGGTACAAAGGAAGTAGCAGGATAAGTACAATCACAATCTATACAAAAGATAACAGAAATTGAACAAAAGTAATAAATGAAACCATGAAAACAGTTGCTGTAGAGTCCATAACATGTGAAACCTGAAAATAAAAAGCACGAGTAGTCTCAGAATCATGAAGTAGGTGGGCAGAAGGACCAGTCGAACCAACCTGTAGAAGAACAAAGGAAACAGACAAAGTCTAGCAACTCAATCCAACCTATGTGGCCAAAACTAATTCCAGGGTACCACAGGGGTCAGGAGACGGGAAAAACTCTTAGGGGAACGCACCGGAGGAGCACCAAATACAGCCCTTGATGCACCTATGACGTTATGAAAAGATGGGGTTGTGTATAAGGTTAGTGGTGAGTTACACCCGGACCCCAAACCTTTTCAGATTTAGTGGGCTGTCTTCCAGCTGTATACCAGCTGGTTATGTGGTAAAAACTAAGCTCATCAACTTTCAGCACTGTGAGAGAAAGGGTGGGCGAGGAGCCATCCATGTCAGAGCTATATGGCCTTTCTAGCTAAGAATAAAGATTCTCGTAGTATAATACCAGTATGATTATAGCCATAGCTCCTTGTCCAGGATACCAAACAAACAAGCAGGCAAACTTCTGGGGCGAGTGGAACAGGGACACCCTGGACCCCCGATAGTATATCTATCTACCACCTCTGACCAGAAACTTTTAACAATAGGGCAGTCCCATATCCTGTGCTAAAAGTCTGAATACTCTGCAGGACCACATAGGCAGCCTGGATGTTGTAGTCGGCCCATCTTATGTAACTGTGCAGGGGTCAGATAACTTTGGTGTATGATATATACTTGAATCAACCTATTGTTGACTGATGGGGATACAAATTGTGCTGATTCCTGTAGTTCTAAATTTGACTTATTGGTAAGGGCAGGAATCAGAGTGCGCCATTTCAGTAGTTCAGTCTGTGAGAGATTCAGTGTCAGAGCGAAGACAAGATATTAGAGACAGCAGAGAGACAGTCACTGGTGTTCTGTATTAGTGCAGGGGTGATGTCACGGGATGACGTATATAATTGGGTGTCTTCAGCATAAAGATGGTACCGGAAGCCAAATCTAGTGATGGTTTGATCAATGGAGGCTGTGTAGAGAAGAATAGGGGGCCTAGGACTGAGCCCTGAGGAACTCCAACGGTAAGGGGGAGAAACATAGTCCGCAAATGATACATAAAGTGTCAGAGAGATAAGAGGAGAACCAGGAGAGAGCGGTGTCTGTGAGGCCGACAGAGCGGAGCATAGTGAGGAGGAGTTGATGGTCCACAATGTCAAATGCTGCTGAGAGATCTAGAAGAAGAAGAGAGAAGTCACCTTTGGATTTAGCCGCCAGAAGATGATTGGAGACTTTTGTGAGGGCCGTTTCAGTAGAGTGCAGAGTGCGAAAGCCAGATTGTAAGGGGTCAAGAAGAGAGTCAGCAGAAAGATAAGGGATGAAAGGAGAATAGACCAAGCGTTCCAAGATTTTTGAGATGAAAGGAAGGTTAGAGACAGGTTGTTAGTTAGCAGCACAAGACGGGTCAAGGGAGGATTTCTTCAGTAGTGGGGTTTTGACAGCATGTTTGAAAGAGGATGGGAAAATTCCAGAAGAGAGAGAGAGAGAGGTTAAATATTTTAGTAAGGTAAGTCGTGACAGCAGGCGACAGAGACTGGAGAAGGTGTGAGGGGAAAGGGTCACTACTGCAGGTCGTAGGGCGAGAAGAAGAAAGTAGCTGAGATACTTCCTCCTCTGTAACTGGTTCAAAAGATAAGAATATACAGTCTGTAGTGCGGCTGGTGAGGGGGTCAGTGCCACCTGGGGATCGGGCAGTTATTTCCTGACGGATCTTATCAATTTTATCATGGAAATAAGTGGCCAGGTCATCTGCGCTAAGGTCTGTGAATGGCATCTGCACCTTGGGAGTGAGTAAGGAGTGAAAAGTTTGAAATAGCCTTTTGGGGTTACAGGAGAGAGAAGAGATGAGAGCGGTGAAATCGGCTTGTTTGTTGAGGTGAAGGGCAGAATTATGGCTTTTAAGTAGAAATTTAAAGTGGAGGAAGTCTGCAGGTGTACGTGATTTTCTCCACAGATGTTCTGCACACCTAGAGCACCGCTGAAGAAAACATGTCTGTGGCGTGTGCCAGGGTTGCTGCCTCCTACATCTAACCTTTCGAGTGGAGGGAGGAGCCGCCTCATCCAATGCACTCTTAAGGGTTTCATTATAGTGACTGGTGGCCAGATTGGGACAGGAGAGATAAGAGATGGGGGACAGAGAGGACTGTAGAGTATCTGAGAGGTGCTGGGTGTTAACCCTGCTGTTCTGTTCGGTTCTACTATACACATATAATGTTCAGGTCATTTTTGACCGGGCCTATTAAAGTCTGGATTTTGAACTAATTTAAGTGTTTTATTTGAATTTCTTTTGCATTTATTATACTGTATGTGAACATGGTTGTTCATAAACAAATGAAATCAAAAACTTTTTTTTTTTTTGGTGTCCAAAAAATGTTACATGGCCTTATTGCATTATTCATGCATATTGCACATTTGCACAAAAAAAAAAATCTTTATAAAACTGTAAACTATAACTAATAACATCAAACTGTTTGTAAATATATTTTTTCCAAAAAAAAAAAAAAAAAAGTCTAGTTTTTTTCTATATAAAATGTGAAATAAGGTTCAAGGTGCTAAATTTACTGTTTGCATTCGTCACAAGTATAATTTACATGTCTTTTGCATAAGTACTTTGCACATTTGCAACATATCCCATTTGATTTGTGATTACTTGATGTTGGACAGAAGGCGCATCGTTTCGGTTTTAGGCTGGTCGCACTGCTGGTGGAGGCCGTGGGTATCGTCGCAGTGCTAGGGGAAGCCCTTGGGTCACTTTCTTCAGCATGCTGTTGGATCCTGTGGACAATGGCTGCAGCTCCATCATCTCTGGGTGTTACTTTTCTTTGTTCACTATATGGTCTAACCAGTGATTTTCCCAACTACTCTAAAAAAAATTCTTCTTTTATATAGTTTATTTTTGTTCCAATTTGGGTCTATTTCACGCCTTAATACAAATGCATTGTACGCTGACACATCAAGAATGGGACTCCCGTTCTGCTGATATTGGCCCCTCGCTGGGCTGTGGTCGGTAGCCGCTGCACGTGGCCGGCGGCCATATACCATCACCGCCACTGTCAGAGCCGCTCTGACCCGTGCTGCTACTGCCTGGAGCTGCGTCTATACTGCCGTTCTGGGGCTACGCTTGTGTGCCGGCCTGGGGCTGCGCTGACACCGCTGATCCTGTTGCCGCTTGGACTGTGGTCTCCCCTCTCTTCTCGTGGCCGGCGGCCATTTTCATCCTCACCTGCTCGGACTTCTGCTGGTGGGGGGCGCTGAGACTGGAGTCTCTTGTGAGCTGGGCCTTTTTCTGACTGATCCCTCTGTCCCTGCCTGGAGGTCTGGGAGCCGGCACTCCTCTCTCCTGCTAGTTACTCTGCACGTGGGGACCTTCCCCTAACTCCTCTGGGCAACACTGCAAAACAACATCTGCAGCCATCAACTGTTTGTGACCCATTGAAGGTGTGTGCTTCTGTATGGTTTGTCACCCCGCTGACTGCTCTTTCTTGGAGGCTTTACTTATAATCCTGTGAAGGTTGCTGTATGTTCTATTGGACTGGTGAGTTACCATCTGTCCTCCTCTAGTTCCTCCTGGCAATCTATCTACTTCATTACTCCGCTGACGGCTCTCTCTTGGAGGCTTTACTTATAATCCAGTGAATGTTGCTATCGGTACTATTGGACTGGTGAGTTACCATCCGCCCTCTCCTATTTCCTCCTGGCAATCTATTTATTTCACTACTCCGCTGACGGCTCTCTTGGAGGCATCGCTTATAATCCAGTGACAGTTGCCATCTGTACTATTGGACTGTTGAGTTACCGCCTGTTCTCGGCTGGTTGATTGGCCCTGGTGGCCCGACACGGAGGCTCCTACCGTTCAACTGTTCTTAGCCAGAGACTTTGCTTATAATGCTCTGAGACCGACCTGGTCTTGCCATAACCACACCTCCTCCTTTGCCATCATACCCACTCTTACGGTACGCAGGAAAAGCGGCCGCCGACTCTCTAAGATGAGTCGCCCGCAATCAACCTCTGTCTGTGATCGCCTGAGGGGGTTCTCCAGGGCCGCATCCTCTTCTGCATCCTCATCGCTTGAGGCAGCCTCTCCTGCCCTTCCAGAGGAGGAGCCCGAGCCTACTCTAAAACAAGTTAGTGGACAGCTACTGGGGGCGATCCATGCCGGCACTTCCTCGCTGACCGGGAAAATTGAAGAGGTAAAAATTGACCTGGGCCTGCTCCGCCAGAACTTTCAGACCTTGCGAGGCAGGGTGCGTGAGGTGGAGGATCGGGTCTCTCAGGTAGAGGACACTGTTAACCCGCTTCCTACCAAGCTCCAGGACCTGGAGAGGGCTGCAAGTCTGTGGACCCAGCGTGCGGATGATTTGGAGAATAGACTGTGACGAAATAATCTCCGTATTCTGGGCCTGCCGGAGCGGGCGGAGGGTGACGACCCTCGGGCCTTTGTGGAGGGATGGCTGAAGAATGTGTTGCCGGAGGCTCACTTCTCACCAATATTTGCAGTGGAACGGGCCCACAGGGTTCCGGCTAAACCGCCGGCCATGTTTCCAGATTTCTCGGCAGCTCCCCAGAAGACCCGAGCATCCTTTGTGGCTGTGAAAAGACTGCTGCGAGAAAAGGCTATACAATACTCCATGATTTATCCAGCACGTCTTTGGGTTGTCCATGACGGCGGGTCCCTCTTCTTCACTTCACCAAAGGAGGACTGGCTATCTCTTCTACCTCGATCTCCGAGGCGCTGATCCTGAGGGCGTGTGGTGAGGGGTCCGGTTGGACCATACCTAAGGACTTATGTTTTACGGGATGTTCTCGTTTTACTGCATAGTAGTTTTATATGAGTGTGCGGTTCTGTTATCATATTATCCTGTATCTTTATAGTTACCTTGGCTGGCGGCCCCCGAGGCGCCGGTGTATCCTATTTACTTATGTGAACGTGGCTCTGTTGAAAGTATATCTCCTAGCCTATTGATCACCTATACTTTTAAGACAGTGCCCCGTATACCAACCATTTTGGGTGCACTTTTTACCCCCGTTATTTGTAGCCACGGTTATCTTAATGAATATTGTTTTGTTTGTCAGTAATATGTCTCACACCCTTTAGGGGTGCAATGGTTTATTTAGTTTGTATACGGTTCTTAGGTTGCTGCACACCACTCTGTCTCTCACTCACCCACGCACTACACACTCATATGCGGGTCATTTTTGGGGTCCTGAACTGCCATGATTACATTCTTAGACGACCATGGCGTCATTTAGTGTACTATCTTGGAATGTGAGGGGCCTGGGCATCCCACGAAAGAGGTCGTTGGTTTTTTCTCAGATTAGGAGGGCTGACCCGCACCTCATATGTCTTCAAGAAACTCATTTGGTTCCAGACGACTTCAAAAGCTATGGGTTCAGTGGGCGGCTCATTCTACACACACTTACTATTCCAGAGGGGTGTCTATCTTGGTGCATCGTAGACTCAGGTGGGAGCGGGGCCTCATTGTAAGGGACCCCGAGGGACAATACGTTTTTGCCCAGGTCTGGGTTGATTTGGTCCTGTATGTTATCCTGGGCGTGTATCTGCCACCGGCGTCTGATCTCGCTGTGCTCCAGCAGGCTGCGCAGTTTGCGACCAGATTCCCTGGGGCTATTGTATTATGTCTGGGTGATTTTAATAAAGTTATGGATATTGCTTTGGACCGGTTCTCTGCGGAGCCGGGTTCCCCCTCGCTATCTCGCCCTACTACAATGGCCAAAATGATCCATGAACTAGGATGGCAGGATTTGTGGCGGGTTCGCACTTTTTCCTGTCACTTTGCCAACAGACATACTCTGTCTAGGATTGACCATGTTTTTGGAAATACTAAAACCTGTTCTCTGTTACAGACCATATCCTATTTACCTAGGGCAGTGTCTGATCATTCCCCTTTGTTATTCCAATTAAATAGTAGTATGGCTGCCAGACCACGACAGGGTTGGCGAATGCACCTGTGATGATTCCACTTAAATATGGCTATAACTCAAAGATGTATTTTGATCTCTGGGTATCGTATCTCTTTCTTACTTCCATTTATTCATAATGTGCGCAGCTATAATCCTAGTTGTATGTTATCAATAGTGGCAACACTGTCACAATAGGGCTTTGTATCCATCCCAGAATAGCTCCATTGAATTCTTACATAGCTCTGGGTGATCAAATAAACATGCATTGTTCAGCCTGGGCTGTTAGATCAGACATGGTTGATAACATTGTATCATTTCACTTAATCCTATCTTCTTACAAAGAATCTGGACTTGAGTGCGTTAGTCAATGAGACTTGCTGTCGCTGGTGACCTCATTCTGGGTGGTGTAATCAAGGGTATAAAAGATGAGGTAAGAGGTCAGTGGGAGGAGATTGTTCTGAGACTACCACTGGGAGATTACTATGAAGATGCTACTATGAGGAGAGGCTGCTGTGATGAGTTGCTGAGATGCTGGAGTTAATGCCGCTGCCTCCACTGGTGATCTCCACATGCTATGTGTGAGTGTTGGACTATAGAGCCACATCCAGGAGATGTGTGGTAAAGTAATCATTTCACTTTTATTCCTTTTTATTTTATTGCACTGTATCTTGTAACTAGTAACTGTTAATGCTTGTATATATCTACATATCTGTTCAGAACTGCATGTGTTAGATGTTAATACCGACCCATTTAGGGATTAATAAATATATAAAATTTAGAAAGCTTGTCTTGTATTTATCTTGTGGACCCAGCACTCACTGGCGGTGAGTGTGGTTTTTATATGAAAAAAGTCTCAGGTGTGGGCCTATGCGGTGTTGGTGCACTGATGATGTTTCACACCACCCATTTTGGTTGAAACTATTTGTTTCACATGATCGAATACCTGACCAACTTCAGACGTTTTTGACCATTAATTCCCCAGATACTTCACCACTCCTGTTATGGGAGACCACGAAGGCATATCTTAGAGGTTGTATTAAGTCCTCCATTTCCTTTGTAAAAGGGAGTCCTCATTGTTGGAAACTACCTTGGCGACCCAGTGTGCTTCTCTGGAAGCCGCCTACGTGGCTAATCCAACTGATGAGGCTAGAGCTCAGTGGTTACAGACGGGAAGACAGTATCTGCATATACTACATAAGGCACGTAGGTCTCTGTTTTTTAGCAAACAGAAGTTTTACGAACTTGGTAACCAGTGAAGCAGCCTTCTGGCTCAACTGATACATCAAAACACAGCCTCACCTGCAATATTACGGGTGCATTCAGAGACGGGGGAGGTACTGTCCAATAGCTCGGCCATTAGTGACAGATTTCATAGGTATTACAGTGAGTTGTACCTCTCCAAGCTTAAAGTCACCGAACGGGAACTTACTACCTCTTTGGATTTGGTCCCCCTTCCTACTTTGTCAGATGACCAACGTGCTTTTTTAGATTCCCCTTTTATGCTGGAGGAACTTTTGGGAGCCCTGGCATATATGGCAAGGGGCAAATCACCTGGCCTGGATGGCATCCTGGTGGAGGTTTACGCCCAGTATGGGGACCTACTTCTCCTGGTGTTGCTTGAATGTTACAATGCTGCCTTTGTGGGCCGCAGTCTCCCGGAGTCCTTTTACGATGCCACTATTATCCTGTTACTTAAGCCTGACAAGGATCCGCTGGACTGTGGCTCATATAGGCCTATATCACTGCTTAATATAGACTATAAACTCCTTACTAAAATGTTGGCAAATAGGCTCAATTCTGTTGTTCTCGACCTTGTCCACCCGGATCAGACAGGCTTTATGCCTGGAAAATCTACATCGGATAATCTCAGAGGGGTTCAGGTGATCACTCAGATTGGGGCATCATCCTCACATGACTGGGCTTTGGCCTCTTTAGATGCGACAAAGGCATTCGACTCTGTTGAGTGGCATTTGTTATTGCAGGTGTTGTGTGAATACGGATTTGGAGAGGGGTTCATTACCTGGATTTCCCTTTTATATAGTTCCCCTAGAGCGGCGCTATCGATTAATGCCACGTTGTCTTCCTACTTTCCCCTAGGTAGGGGTACAAGACAGGGCTGCCCATTGTCCCCGCTACTGTTTGCTTTGGCGGTGGAGCCCTTGGCAATAATGCTTTGGAACGACCCCATATACAGAGGCATAGTGATAGGCACCCGGGAGGAGAGGACAGCACTTTACGCTGATGACTTACTCCTGTTCATGAGTGACCCCTCCCAGTCCCTGCCCAGAGCCATGGCGGTAATCGATGAGTTTGGTAATTATTCTGGCCTGCGGACCAACTGGACTAAGTCCTCATACATGCATATTGGCCCCACGTCGAGTGTAGCTGAGGGGGATGTGGTATGTGGGTTGACGACTGTCTCAACATGCAAATATTTTGGCATTTTTTATATCTAAAGACCATAAGTGTTTTTTGGACCCGAACATTTTTGCGCTCATCTCGCACTTTAGGGCCAAGTTTAACCTCTGGGCTGTATTACCTTTGTCAGTGGCTGGTAGAATCAACCTTGTTAAAATGATAGTGCTGCCTAAATGTTTACACTGTGTTCCAAATTATTATGCAAATATTTTCTCATATTTTCCAAAATTACCTATATGAATTGCAGTCATTGTAATTTTTCAGTCATCAACTATTTGAGTATAATTGAAAGGTTTTTGAACAAACTGCCTATGATAGCAGTATATTTAAAAAAAAAAAATAAACACTCAAAATGCATGTTTTAAATTATTATGCACAGCAGAATTTGCAACCTTTTCATTTTTATTAAGAACCAAAAAATGGTCATTGTGAAATTCTAAGCATTAGCAGGTTATTACAAACTGAAATCAAACAGTTTTCAAGCCAAAACTTTATTGGAGGTGATGTTACATTTGCACATAGGACCCCTTGTTCGAAAGAAGCTTCTGAACTCTCTCGTCCATTGAATTTGTCAGTTTTTGGATGGTTTCTGCTTCAATTGTGTTGCTTAGATGTGAACTGCCTCCTGCCATCATAAACACTCCTTTTGATGATGCTCCAGAGGTTCCCAATGGGGTTGAGGTCAGGGGAGCATGGGGGCCACACCATAAGTTTGTCCCCTTTTATGCCCATAGCAGCCAGAGATGCAGATGTGTTATTTGCAGCATGAGACGGTGCATTATCATGCATGAAAATGATCTTTCTGCGGAACGCATGGTTCTTCTTCTTGAACCATGGCAGGAAGTGCTGTTTGAGAAACTCCACATACATTATGGAGTTCATCTTTACCCCTTCAGGGATTCTAAAGGGGCCGACAATCTCTCTCCCCACGATTCCAGGCCAAAACATTACTCCACCTCCTCCTTGTTGGCACCATAGCCGTGTTTGCATGGGGCGTCCATCAACAAGCCATCCTCCTCTCCATCCATCTGGACCATCGAGCGTTGCACGCCACTCATCGGTGAACAAAACAGTTTTGAAGTCGGTCTTCGTGTATTGTTTGGCCCACCGGAGCCGTTTCTGCTTGTGCGCAGTGGATAGAGGAGGTCGACAGGATGGCTTACGCACAGCTGCAAACCTCTGAAGGACCCTGCATCTTGTTGTTCGGGGTACGTCGGAGGCACCAGCAGCTTCAAAAACTTGTCCGCTGCTATGACAAGGCATTTTTGAAGCTGCTCTTTTAACCTGACGTAATTGCCTGTTGGAAAGAGTCTTCAATTTTCCCTTATCAGCACGCACACGTGTGTGAATCAGCTACATACTTCTCGATTGTGCGATGATCACGATGAAGTGTCTTGGCAATGTTGATTGTAGTCACGCCTTGACCTAAACACTCCACAATTTGTTGCTTCTCAGCAGCCGACGCATCCTTTTTCTTTCCCATTTTGGCTGAAAATGTAGGCTGCTTAATAATGTGGGACAGCCTTCTTAAGTAGTCTTGTCTTTAATTGGACACACCTGCCAAACTAATTAGCACAGGTGTCTGCAATTGCTTTCAGTGATATAAAGAGCCCTGACACACATCACCATCAATGAGTTTAACTGACAAACAAAAAAATTCTTATCTTATCGCTCCTAAACACTTTTTGCATAATAATTTGGAGCACAGTGTATATGCTTTAAGCCTTTCTGCTGTGTCTGTGCCCCTTAGATTTTTTAAACAAATGGACTCTCTTATTATCTCCTTTGTATGGGGGAATTCTAGATGTAAGCTTAGGATGTCATCTCTACAACGATGGAAAAGCTCGGTGGTACATCGCTCCCTGATCTGTTTCTTTACTACCTGGCAGGACAGCTCCGTTTCATCCAGAAGTGGCTCTCATCTGATCTCCTGCTGGGGTCCGAGGCACATCTGGCTCACCACCTGGGTCTGCGTATTCTGTGGCCGGTGTTGGAGCACCCAACCATGTTCAGGGGGAAATTGTTACCTATTCATGCTCTGGTGGGACAGGTATGGTGTCAGGCGAAAAAGGTGTCTGCCTACTCTGATGTACCTGCGGAGACCCCGCTTTGGCGCAACCCTGGTCTGCCGGCGTTATTTACCCTGCCTGGTGCTCAGGCCCGGTCGCAGTATGGCGTGTCCTGTATACACAAGGTGTTTTTAGAACGTTTGACTCACTAAGCTCTTCCTATGGCATCCCTAGAGCACAGTTCTTTCGATATTTACAGATTCGACATGCACTCTCTTCTCAGTTCCCAGATTGGATGGACAATATATCTGAGTATCCGCTTATTGGAATACTTTGCTCGCAGGGCCCTGGGGGTTTGATTTCTACTTTGTATGCACATCTGATACAGGCCAAGGTATCCTTATTGGACGCCCCGGCCCTGACGCGGTGGTGCATCAATATCCCAGCTCTCACAGATGAGATGTTTCAAGATATCCTTGAATCTCCTCAGCATGTGTCACCCTCAGCAAATAACTGATTCAAACATATATTCTACACCAATGCTACCTGACACCTTCCCGTCTCTACAAAATGGGACGACTACCCAACCCAGGTTGCTTTAGGTGTCTCTGTCCACAGTCAGATTTTTGGCATATGATTTGGGTTTGTCTGATTATACAATGTTTTTGGAAAGGGGTCGTGGATCTCCTGGCAGAAGTTCTGGCTAAACCTATACCATTTACCCCAGAGGTATGCCTCTTTGGCATATTAGATGAAGAAATATGGCAACACCATGTTAGAATCCTTTTGAGGGAGTCTTTATTTAATGCCAGGAAGGCTATCGCACTGCGATGGATGACTCCGAGACCCCCATCAGTATCTCAGTGGAGGAAACTTGATAATACTGTTCTTCCTTTGAATCAGATTGTGTATAAAGGGAGAGGATGTCCTCAGAAGTTTCATAAGGTGTGGGGAGCATGGTGCAATTCTCTGGTTACTCAATATACGGCTCCCTCATTGCGTACTGCCATTCATTTACTTACGCTGTGAGGGGTGGGAGATGCCGGGAGTATCTACGACCTCTCATCTTGGATTGTATTCTTGTTGTTATTCTTGGTTTATTGATTGCATGTTTTTGTATATTTATTTATAATTGATTTATATGGTATTATATATGTTCTGCATATCTCCTTTTTTGTACCGAGGCTACGTTGTATTGCCCAAGTGGTGCGTGGGCGATCGATAGACTGATGAGGTGGTGATGTAGTACTTTGAGTGACTCTGTATCCAAATTCTTGTTTTTCTTGTGTGCAACTTGCTATATATGTTCTGCTTCCTTTTCTTGTGTCTGGTCCACAATTTTCAATAAAACGAGTTTTCAAAAAGGAACTAGTGTTGTATCCTCAGTAAAATAAATCGTAGAACTCCAAACGTCTCTCTCTTACTGAGGATACCTTGCAGCAGTTCTGGCTTCTGTTTTCTAACAGTACCCAGCATGGTCATTTTTCTTTTCAGCAACATCTGCCCCAGTTGGTGTGATGTGAAAAAATTGTCACATGTAACATTTCGTCCTTTGAGTCCGTGTGTCAAATCCAAAACTGCTCGCATACCTTGATTGTTTTCAGCTCTTTCTCCAGGGTTTTCTCCTATGTATACATGAGCGTTTACAGCGTCTGAACTTTTGCTGTCCCAAAAATTGAACTATGTAGACCAAAATGAGATAACTTGTAATTTAAAAAAAAAAAAAATGGCTGGAGATTAGTATAAAAGGCTATCGGTCATTTTTGACTGAACAGTACAAGTGTAAAAAAAGACGTGGAGCAAAAAGTAAATAAAAACTGCTATTAGTAAGAAGCTCTCAAATGAGGAAAAGTCAATGAAGCACAAGTTTCAGAACCGCATAATGAATATTTTAATAAATCTCAAATTTGGTCATTTTTGACCGAACAGAACAGCAGGGTTAATAGTGCGTAAATTCCTATATGTATGATGAGTACGTGAGTCTTGTGAAGGCGAGAAAGCGCTGATGGCGAGAGACAGAAGGTTATGGTTACAGAAGAGTTAGGAAATGTAGAAACTGTGAGGAGTCGATGGAAGACAAGATCAATGGTGTTGTGATCTACGTGTGTGGTGGAAGAGGAAAGTAGTGAAAGATCAAAAGACGTGGTTATTGAGAGAAAGTGTGAGGCAGCTGGGGAGACAGGGGCTCAGTGGGGATGGTACAGTCACCCATGATGAGGGGAGGGATTTCACTGGAAAAAGAAAAAGGGTAAGCCAAGATGCAAAGTGAGCCCAAAATTGGTAGGGTGGATGGTAGATCACAGCTATGGGTAAGTAAGTGGGTGTTTAGATAGAATAAGAAAAAGGATCAGGAGAGAGATAAGCAGAGTCAACATGGTGAATGTATTTGAAGAGGCAAAGTTAGTGATGGAAGGAGGAGGCTCTGGAAGTTTAAAGAGAGTGAAAAGTGGGGTTGAGTTGCATCTGAGGAAAGGACTATAAGAGGGAGTGAGGTGGCTAGTGTGCCATGGGGCTTGTTTGGCAAAGTTTGGAAAGTGTGTAAAGTTCTAAGTTGTAGTTGCAGTTTGTGTTACCTAGTCTGGTGCCGTGACGTGCCTGTGTTGCGTGCCCTGTGTTAAGTGCCATGTTATAAGTGCCATGTTATAAGTGCACAGTTATTCGTGCACATTCATCCGTGCACTTGTCTTCCGATGCACTTAGCTGACGATGCACGACTGCACAGGAAATGCCCCCCGCATGGAAATGCACCCCCATTGGCTATGTCTACATTTATAGGAAGCTAATACGGCACAGATGAAACTCATTAAGCTCATTAAACAATTAGCAAACTTAGAAATACCACACAAAAACCAACACACAAAAAAAAAATTGACAACGACACAGGCAGGAGGAAAGACTGCAGGGGGGCTCACAAACCTGGTAAAGTGTTTAACATTCAAGGTAACAGAATGACTTGCTACAGATACACAGCATTATATCACCTCACCTCTGCATCTTCAGGTGGAGGAGAACGAGTGCGTGGTGGATTACGCCCTGAAGAAAAGAAACGTCAAACTTGTCCCAACAGGTCTAGACTTTGGAAAAGAAGGATTCATAAGGTGAGCACCCAGCATTTGGCAGAGAGTCACCACCTCTCCTGTGCATGGAAAAACATCGGCTACATCAACACCATAACTCACAATGCCATACGTACACCTCATTCCCAATCCACCAGGCGCTGTATCCATCACTACACCAGCTACTAGATCTGTATTTAACTTTCGGGATCCTTAAAGAGTTAAAAACAAAATGTTTGCACACAACACAAGCTATAGCATTTTTCATGAGTTTGGCAATTACACGAGAAATAACATTATCTAAGAGCTAAGGATTTCATATCTACCTTTTCTTCCAACTCCATCCACAGATACAAGGAGCGGCGCTTCCACCAGTCTCTACGCCTCACACGCAGATTTTACCCCCATACTCACAACATGGACGGCTTCTTCATCGCCAAACTTCGCAAGTTTGCAAATACTATCCCATCTGCTAAAGAAGGTGAGTGGCTTAGAGACAGGAACATCTCTCCTTGAGGAGAGCACCAGTGAAGGTGTGTAGAGTTTTGAGTTGCCTTTCGCCCTCTACTAAGCATCTACATATCACAAGGCATTATGGGAAAGGAGCTGGGAGCTCATGCGCCCTCTGTTGGATGTAACAGATCCTCAGTTTGCTTTTGACTCACCGAGTCTTGAGACAGCAAACCAGATTTTAGCCAAGCCAACTTCACTTACCCACTTTGCTCTGCACTGATGAGGGACAAAAATCCCGAAACAGCGCTGTATGCAAATAAGTGAAGTTGGCTTGCCTAAAATCCAGTTTGCTGTCTCAAAACTCGGTGAGTCAAAAGCAAATTGAGGATCTGTTACATCCAACAGAGGGCACATGAGCTCCCAGCTCCTTTCCCATAATGCCTTGTGAAAAGGTGAGTGGCGCCCCCTGGTTGTGTGTGAGACTCATCACAGATACAAAAACAATGTCATATCATATGTCAGTTCTTCAGCAGGTTTTTTGGCATATATATTATGAAAATCGGTCCTGCTCACAGAGCTGCACAAACCTTATGCACAGTTAGAAGTCAGCAGGTGTACAGGTCACTGACAAGTTACACAACACTTCAGTATTGAACAGCAACTTCTTTTCCCATACTAGTTAAAGGGGCCAACAAACACAGGGTAGTTGATTGAGGGGGGCAGAGTCCCCTTTTAGTTTTAAATGGAGAGGTGGTCACACATGCATGATGCAGCCCCTTACATCTCTAAGACTGCCACATATAGTGGAGTACTACAGACATGCACACACCACCCCATGGACTTGGGACCCCTGTTTTTGTGATCGATTGCTGGGAGTCTCTGCAGTCCATTCCCTACCATGCAGCAAACAATGGGGCGTATTTCTGAAGGCCTGTGTCAGCCTTTATATCCCCTACACCTGCACAGGGTGTGTCTCGCTAATGGTCCCACACCTGCACCAAAATCGACACCAGCTTGTACTAGGCATAAATTTCAGCCATGTAAACTGGCATGAATGATCTTAAATCTGGTGTCAGTAATTCTGTTTTACATTTTTGGGCAAAAACCAAACTTGAACAAAAACTTTTGTCAATTTTCTTGTATTAAAAATCACCCACAATGTGTCTGCTAAGTCCTCACTAAGGTTTACTTAACACCTCACTATAGTCTCTGACTTTGCAGATTTGGGATCAAATGTTCTGTTCTATTCCTCTGATTTAAGGTGCAGAAGGATCCAGTGCTGACCAGACTGAAGAAAAAACCCCAGACAAGAAAGAAGCAGGGCAGAAAGGAGCAAGCCCCAAACCTGCAGCCCCAGAACAGAAGAAGAAGGAGCAGAAGACTCCACCAGCTAAACCAGGCCAGAAAACACCCCCAGACCAGTCCACCCCAAAAACAAAGGAACAGAAACGTCTCAAGTTCAAGAAAAATCAAAAGGTATTCCAGAAGAAACAGAAGCTTTTGATAAAGAAAAAGAAAGAGAAGAAGAAGAAGAGTAAATAGTGTCATGGCCGCCTCCAGATCCCACCACCAGCTCCTGTTCTACTCCCTGATCCATAATACCCCAACCATCTAGGACAACAAGCAGACCCGCTTGTCTCAGGACGTGCCAGGTGCTCTGTTCTGGTATAAGAGATGCTCCACAACAGCTTGGACTGTCTAGGGCAGCTGAGAGACTCTGCAGCCCCATTTTTCTTAATATTCTGTGACTTTTTTTTCCTTTATTATAAAACTGTAGACAAACCAGATATTGTGTATGGTGTAAGTGTGTCATCCAAGGGTCAGGGCAGTGTGTCATCCAATTGGCACTACCGTAGATAGGTTCAAAGAGAACCCTCCTCATCACAATGCTCCTACCCACATGTCCATTGCAGCTGGATGCTAAACACAACACTAAAGAGAACATTTAGGAAAATTGACATTTTCATTGTCCCTCATCTCATCCCCTGCTTCAGCAGAGGGTGCACCCCTTTTAGGACAAGGCACACAACTCCTCATAAATGAGGTGCACACTCTGTCAGGCTCCCTAGCCACATAACTACCCTAGATTTCCAGCATTAGTTAGGCCAGTTTTCTACCACCAGCATGTCCTGGCTACAACACACCTGATTTTTCACAACTTATGCCACAAAGGTGAAAATTGAGATTTGTGACTTTGGACAGCAGAAATCTGGTGTAGAATTAACAAACATAATTTAGGCATGATTACGGTATCCTATGAGAAGGCAAAATAGACCCCCCCCCCCCCCCCCCTTGTGTTAGTTATAAAAAAAAATAACCCTATCTTAGGGAGGAAAGCTTGTGCTACTGTTAGGACTAAGGGAAAACAGACACCATAATCAACAATTCCCTTACATCCTACAGCAGCACAATATGGGGATGTACCAAGTAATCCCTTAGGGAGACTTTCCTCACTCTATAGTACTTAGGACTGACTGTCCAAAGGCAGTTGCCTCCAGACATTTAGCCGGTAGTTAACAAAAATCAGCCGAGATGACCAAGAGGCAGCTGCACAAATCTGGTCCAGGGGTACCGCACGACACAGCCCTAGTTGACTGGGCTGTAAAGAATTCAGGTGCAGAAAAGTTTTAATCACTTCCTTGATCCATCTAGATAAGGTAGGTTAGGAAGCTCTGAGACTTTTGTCTCGACCATATATATTAATGAGGAGATTCTCAAATTTCCTGAAAGGTAGGTCTGATGACACCTCACTACATCCAGTGTGTGAAATCCTTCCTCTTCTTCAGAAGAAGGAGCCAGAAAAAACACTGGTAAGGAAACCATCTGGTTGATAGAGGTACAAGAAGGCACCTTAGGGTTAAAGCCAGGGAGAAATCTGAATTGGACCCTATCCACAAGAACAAAGTATATGGTTCCTTGGAATAAAAACCAAAGAAAACCTCCATATAAACTTGACCACAAAATCAATAGTCCAACACAAAAAGAATTAGTCAAGAAAAAACCAAAAATCTCTAAAAAAAATATATTTATTGATAAAAATGTAATAAATAATACATTGAAAAAATATCAAAAGCCAATAATACATTTGACACAGACAAAAGGTAAGACACAACACAAGACACGTGTCACATAAAGAGGCTCAAAAATATACAAAGAATATATATATATATATATATGATAGATAGATAGATAGAGAGAGAGAGAGAGATGACAGTATATATATAATGGCCCAAGAAGTATAATTAATACTCAATATGCAAAATTTGCAAACCATATATACATAAATGTCTAGATAGGGAACTTAACCCAATCAATAATTATTAGATGCCACATGGACAGAGAGATATATATGGAAATGCAAAATTAAAGACACTATCCATATACTGCTTAAATATATTACTAGATATTAGTGAATACCATATATAGAAAGAAGCAATGATAAATGGAAAACATGTCAAACTAATAAATAGATGCAAAATGATAATGATTACCTGTAGCCATTATAAAGACAAATTTGAGCCCCAGTGAACACAAAGGTATGCATGGAAACGCACCTCAACGTGTTTCACTAAAAAGCTTCCTCAGGAGGTGAGGTTATTCCTTGGAATAAAAAGCCTGGAGCTCACCCACTCTCTTTGCTGAAGTGATGGCTAACAAGAAGGTGGTTTGAAAGGCTAAATACTTACTTAAGATCCACGTCCTCTAACGGCTCAAATGGAGGACCACAAAGACCCGAGAGAACTGTAGCAAGAGCCCGCTGGGGAACAGGAGCTGAAACCACCAAACTAAGTCTCATAGCGCCCTTAAGGAACCTAGAAATTAAGAGATTCTGAGACAATCATCTGCCTAAACAAACAGGCAGATAGCGCTGAAACCTGAGTGTGGCAGGGGAAAGGCCCCTTATCCAAGCCAATAAGGAAGAAAGCTTTCAAATCTCTCCCATAGTAAGATTCACACTGTTTGTTTGTTTGACTTCCTGTTTGGAGCCCCATTCTTTGAAGACATTCCCTATCCTTACGTAGCTTTTATTGGTAGACTCTGCTCTGGCACAAGAAAGAGTCTTCAAGGCTGCTTCTGACTGACAGTCCTATGGATTTCTATATGGACTGGTCGACCTCCAGGCTGTCATGTTGAATCTCTTCAGATCCTGGTACTTCTGAGTTCCTTGGGAAACCTTCAATAGATCCCTCGACTCACTCGTACATGAGCTGGGAAAACCAAGCTCTTTTTGAACAGAATGGTAACATGGCTATCGCAGAGACTTGGTCCTGTCAGACCTTCATCAATACTCTTGGTATCTGTGGAAAATTGAGGGAAAATGTATACCAGCCTGAACCTCCAAGAGATTGACAGCACATCCACTGCCAAGGGATAGTCCTCCTGATACAGTGAGCAGAACGTCTCAACCTTGGCATTGAGTCTGGTCATCAAAAGGTCTACTTCTGGAAGACCCCCACTTACTTCAGGATAATCTGATTGATTGATTGATTGATTGATTGATTGATGATGGAAGATCTCTGGACTGAGAAACCATTCTCCTGATACGGTGAGACCCTGACTCAACTGATCTGATACTATGTTCAAGAAACCCCTGATGTGAACCGCAGATAAGCGGGTCAGATTTTCCTCTAACCAGGTAAAAATGACCTGTCACCCTAAGGATAGATAACAATCTGGTGCCTCCCCGTTTGTTTAGGTACATTATGGTCGTCAATATGTACAGACCAGATCTTGACCGCTCTTCCTCGGAGGAGAAGAAAGAAATTAAGCAGTGCCAGGTAAACTGCTCTGAGCTCCTTCCAGTGTTGAACAATGATTTCCTCTTTTCTAGCCTGCTCCAGACTCTTTGGACAGTCTTCTCCTGCAGATGGGATCCCCATTCCAAGAGAGATACAGCAGGAGTCAACAAGGTTGGACCATGGACATCACAGCTTTCAGATGTATCCACCATCTGAGGAAAGACAAGTAGTGGGGAAAGTCTGATCCGCTTGTCGAGAAAGAAAGGAGTGTGAATCCAGGGCTTTAGAGCTTCCATCTGAAGAGGACACATATGTCATAAAGCCCAAAGGACTGCCATCGCTGAGGATGACATTAGGCCTAGGACTTTCAAACATTTCTTTCCTTGCAGGAGTTGAGTTAACAAAATTTGCATGCTGAGTCCCAGAGAAACCCCAGGAACTTGCTGTGAGTAGAGGGAATGACCTCTGACTTTGCAAAATTTATTAGTCAACCTAAATGTGGAAGAAAGTACATGGCTATCTGCAAATGCTACAGCAGGATGGATTTTGACTGAGCTTTTATTAGCCTTGCATCCAAGTATGGCACTATGAATAGACCTTGAAGTCTCCTGAGTGAGGCTGCTACTGGAGCCACCACCTTGGTGAAGGTGTGGGGAGCTAAGGGGATGCCAAAAGGGAGAGCCACACACTGAAGATGCTTCCTGTGGCTGGAAACTGAGACAACTACTCTGAGATTCCTTCTGTGTGGAGAATAGGAGATAGGCATCCTTTAGGTCTAGGGTCACAAGGACCTCACTCTGCTGGACAAAGGATGTAACGGATTCCACGGTCTCCATTCGAAAAATGCTTTATCCTTATGAAGAGATTCAGATATCTTAGATCTATAATCATCCTCCAGTCGCCTGATTATTTTAGCACCAGAAAAACTGGGGAGTAAACACCAAATCCTTCTTCTGGAACTTACCAGTATAACCTGCCGAGCCACAGGAAGGGAGCGGCTCATAATGAATCGGTCTTGAGCGGATGAAGAAAATCGATCACATATCCCACTATACTACTTGAATCTTCTCCTGCCAGAAGGTCAAAAACTGGGAGCGTCATCCCCCAACAGAAGTCTCGGCCACACGAAGAAAACAGCTGGCATCAAAACTTAGGCTTCTTCTTGTCCACTTCTTTGGGGAACTTCCATCCAGAACCCCTAGACTGGTATCTAGGACGCCTCTGGAATTTAGGTCTAGACTGAGGCTGATGACCTCTGACCCGGCCAGGAGGTCTTGATCTACCTCTAAGATTGAGGTAGACTCTTACCCTTCTTGTCGGCTAGACCCTCCACATTTTCATCCAGACCTCTGCTAAAAAGTTTACCCGACTCAAAAGGCAGGGAACACAAGTTATACTTGGAGGCGTTATCATCTCTCCAGGGTTTTAACCATAATGGCCTTCTAGCTGCCATGGAGAGGGCCATAAATTTTGCAGCCAGCTTAAACTGATGTTGGGAGGCCTCGGATAGGTAATCTGCAGACAAGGAGACTGACCTCAAGAATGATGATAAAAGGTCATCTTTGGAGACTCCAGAGTCAATGTCCCTCTCTAGTTGGGCTAGATCAGAGCACAACTTGTTGGATACCTCATTAGAGGCAATGGCCACCAAAGTGTAAGCAGAAGCCGTAGAATGAGCCTTTCTGAGGGTGCGCTCCATGTGCCTATCCATAGGGTCCTGGAGGTTGGAGCCATCATCCACCGGGACCACCGTAGGGCAGGACAATTTGTCTACTGCCATATCGACTTTAGGTGGGGGGACCCCATTGCTCCAGCTGGGATTCCACAATAGGAAATAAAGCCTTAAACCTCCTGGATAAAATAGTGGCTCTTTCAGCATGTTTCCACTCCAATAGCATGAGCTTATCAGTGTCTCGTCCACTTGGAAAGCCTTAGGCCCCCTATTGGTGCAAGTGGAGACATACGTCAGCATCTCGGTCCCTTGATCAAATGGACTTCAGCAGCCAATTTATCTTCTCGAGAGGAAAGAGAGGTCTGCTGGAATTCGCCAAGGTATCTTCATCCCATGACAGCATCTCATCAATCACCTGGAAGTCCTCTTAGAGACTATCTGAGAAATGGAGTCCTGGCTATCCTTCATGTAATCCTTGACCCATACAACAGTGTCTCGTATACACTGTTCTTCAGAGGGGGGATCCATGCATTTATTGTAGCAAGTAAAAACATACCCATCCAAAAACGGTGTGTTACAGTCCACACAAGCTAAGCTTTTTTTTTTTTTTTTGGCCCTCTAACTCCTTGCAGATGCCAGAGCTGCAGCAGCACGAACAGTAGTCCAAGTGGAGTACAGAGGCCTTCCTCACTAAGAGACAAGCCATCTCCTGCAGTCAGATGAAGGCTTCTAGAGGAGGGCATCACTTCTGGCAGCCACGGAGCTTGTAAAGTAAGAAACGGGAATGCACCACATCAAGGCCGCACAAGTGGCCTGCACTACCAGTCTCTGAACATGCAGCATGCAACCACCGCTACATGTACTACTGAAATCAACCGTTTCAGAGCAAAGGTTGAAAGCTTGGCTAGGCACAAGAAACTGCCTAAGTAAAAACCCCCCTTCTTTTCCACAGAAGCGTCCAGTGGAAGAAAGAAGAGAAGAGAGGTGTAAAGACGACTTTAGGGGAAAACTAAATATGGGAGGACAAAAAAAAAACCTCCCTCCACCTGTCTCACCACACAGGACACAAATAAACACAAGGGGGGGGAGGTCTCTTTTGCCCTCTTATAGGTTACCATAGTCATGCATAAATTATGTTAATTAAAAATTCCACCTGTCCTATCAACACACAGGGGCAGAAATACCCCATATTGTGCTGCTGTAGGATGTAAGGGAATAATAAACCTCCTCCATAGTGTTTCTATAAAGGGTCAAACGGGGGCACTCTGTCATACTAAACCCAATGTCACTTGAACCTACAAATTTTGGTCACACATGCTGACTATCTCAAGTGTATAGGGATCTCCCAAGATAAGGATCAGACTGTTAGATTTCAACCTGCCTGATCCTTTTACTCGAAAGGCACAGAGCCAGGCATGCATGTGTGTAGAGGGGTTGGGAGTAATGACTATTCCATATACAGTCATATGAAAAAGTTTGGGCACCCCTATTAATCTTAATCATTTTTAGTTCTAAATATTTGGGTGTTTGCAACAGCCATTTCAATTTGATATATCTAATAACTGATGGACACAGTAATATTTCAGGATTGAAATGAGGTTTATTGTACTAACAGAAAATGTGCAATATGCATTAAACCAAAATTTGACCGATGCAAAAGTATGGGCACCTCAACAGAAAAGTGACATTAATATTTAGTAGATCCTCCTTTTGCAAAAATAACAGCTTCTAGTCGCTTCCTGTAGCTTTTAATCAGTTCCTGGATCCTGGATGAAGGTATTTTTGACCATTCCTCTTTACAAAACTATTCCAGTTCAGTTAAGTTTGATGGTCGCCGAGCATGGACAGCCCGCTTCACATTATCCCACAGATGTTCAATGATATTCAGGTCTGGGGACTGGGATGGCCATTCCAGAACATTGTAATTGTTCCTCTGCATGAATGCCTGAGTAGATTTGGATCATTGTCTTGCTGAAATATCCATCCCCGGCGTAACTTCAAATTCGTCACTGATTCTTGTACATTATTCTCAAGAATCTGCTGATACTGAGTTGAATCCATGCGACCCTCAACTTTAACAAGATTCCCGGTGCCGGCATTGGCCACACAGCCCCAAAGCATGATGGAACCTCCACCAAATTTTACAGTGGGTAGCAAGTGTTTTTCTTGGAATGCTGTGTTTTTTGGACGCCATGCATAACGCCTTTTTGTATGACCAAACAACTCAATCTTTGTTTCATCGGTCCACAGGACCTTCTTCCAAAATGAAGCTGGCTTGTCCAAATGTGCTTTTGCATACCTCAGGCGACTCTGTTTGTGGCGTGCTTCCAGAAACGGCTTCTTTCGCATCACTCTGCCATACAGCTTCTCCTTGTGCAAAGTGTGCTGTATTGTTGACCGATGCACAGTGACACCATCTGCAGCAAGATGATGCTGCAGCTCTTTGGAGGTGGTAGGTGGATTGTCCTTGACTGTTCTCACCATTCTTCTTCTCTGCCTTTCTGATATTTTTCTTGGCCTGCCACTTCTGGGCTTAACAAGAACTGTCCCTGTGGTCTTCCTTTTCCTTACTATGTTCCTCACAGTGGAAACTGACAGGTTAAATCTCTGAGACAACTTTTTGTATCCTTCCCCTGAACAACTATGTTGAACAATCTTTGTTTTCAGATCATTTGAGAGTTGTTTTGAGGAGCCCATGATGCCACTCTTCAGAGGAGATTCAAATAGGAGAACAACTTGCAATTGGCCACCTTAAATACCTTTTCTCATGATTGGATACACCTGGCTATGAAGTTCAAAGCTCAGTGAGGTTACAAAACCAATTTTGTGCTTCAGTAAGTCAGTAAAAAGTAGTTAGGAGTATTCAAATCAATAAAATGATAAGGGTACCCAAATTTTTGCACCGGTCAAATTTTGGTTTAATGCATATTGTACATTTTCTGTTAGTACAATAAACCTCATTTCAATCCTGAAATATTACTGTGTCCATCAGTTATTAGATATATCAAATTGAAATGGCTGTTGCAAACACCCAAATATTTAGAACTAAAAATGATTAAGATTAATAGGGGTGCCCAAACTTTTTCATATGACTGTATTAGTCTTTGGCTAACGTTTGGGTATGTTCACACGTTGCAGATACACTGCAAATGTGTAAAGCACAGAGACAATCCTCGTGTGTACTCACTGCAGGTTTTCAGGATACAGCATGTCAAAGTGGGATTTTTGTGTACTCACCGTAAAATCCTTTTCTCGTTGTATTCACTGGGGGACACAGCACCATGGGTATAGACCTGGTCACTAGGAGACAAGACACTAGGAAAAAGCAAAAGCTGTTGGCTCCGCCTCCAGGCTATACCCTGCCACAGCCACTGTGCATGAATCAGTTTGTACCGTAGCAGTAGGAGAGAGAGACACATGGAACATGGAACCAACAACCACCAACAATGCCTGAACCCAAAAAGGAACCAACACAGTTCGGGCAGGAACACTGAAAAAAAAAAAAAACAAGGGAGGGATCTGTGTCCCCCAGTGAATACAACGAGAAAAGGATTTTACGGTGAGTACACAAAAATCCCACTTTCTCGTCTACTTCACTGGGGGACACAGCACCATGGGATGTCCTAAAGCAGTCCCAGAGGGTGGGAATAACACGGCCATGCAAACCTGTAATACTCAACCGCTTCCAGAAACTTACAACCCAAATTGGCATCAGCAGAGGCCACAGAATGAATCTGGAGAAACTTAGAGAAAGAGGATGGAGGCCCAGTGGGATACTTACAGACCTGGGAAGCATAAGCCTGATGCCGGAGGCCCCGGGAACTCCAACAGCTCTAGAGGAGAGAGCCGTCACACGGGAAGGCAGAGCCGTACTCTTAAATCGATAGGTCTCCCTAATCTCAGACCAAAGCCATCGGAAGATGGGAGCTCTGGAAGCAGGCAGGCCCTGGCAAGGGCACTCAGGGAGAATGAGCAAAGCGTCCGAACAAGAGAAAGGATCCGTGAGGGACAGTATACACGCAAATTGCCCGGGCAACAACCGGGCAGGGAAGAGCAAGCACTCACACGGACGCCTGGGGACCGAGCAGAAGGAGGGCAAGACCAAGTCCTCGAAGTGGAAGCAGGAAAAACACCCTAAGAAAAAAAGACTGTGGCAGACAGAGGAAAACCTTATCCTTGTGGAGGACCAGAAAGGGAGGCTGCCGAAAAAAAGGGGCAGCCAATTAGGGACCCCTGCGGATGGAGGTAATGGCCACCAGAAACTCATTCTACCAGGACAGAAGGCAAAAAAAAAAAAAAAAGGATATCATAGGCTCCAAGGGGAGAACCTGAAGCACCTTAAAGATGAAGTTAAGATCCCACGGATCCAAGGGTTCCAAAGGAGCACAGAGTGGCACTCCTGTAGGAAAGACTTTTAAAAAGAAAGAAGACTAAGACCTTGATCCAGACCAGACTGGAGAAGATCCGATGAGAATCGTTACTCTTCCAACGGTGGACGTAAGCCTTCCACGTTTGATGGCAGATCTAAGCTATCTGGAATTTCGGGCCTCCGAAAAAACCACGATGCCTCAAACCTCGGATTGAAAAGCCACGCCGTGAACGCAGCTGAGTCAAGGTGGGGAGGAACAGCAGTCCTTGAGACAGCAGGTCGACCAGCAGAGGAAGAGGCCAGGAGCATCCGCCAACAGGAAAATGAGATCCACATACCAGACCCGGCAGGGCCAATCTGGTGCCACCAGGATAGCTTGAACCCCCTTGGTCTTGAGATTCTGGAGGACCCAAGGGAGAAGAGGAAGTGAAAAACCGAACTTACAAGAGCGCCAGCGGTGATGGCTCGAGGATCCAGAGACCTGGCAATTTAGCCGGGGACCTTGTGGTTCCGGCGGAGGCTAAAAAGGTCGACGTTTGTCACACCACAGCGGGAGCACAGTGGATGGAAGATCTGCAGATAAAGCGACCCTCGCCCGGAGCAATATTTTCTCGACTCAAGTAGTCTGCCACCCAGAAAAAGGTTGACCACCGAAAGAGCTGGAACAAGGCGCTCCACCCAAGGAAGAAATTGTGAGGCTTCTAGTAAGGCCGCACGGCTCCTGGGGCCACGCTGAGGGTTCAAGTAGGCGACCATGGAGGAGAGGTCAGTCTGGACTGTGACAGATGTCCTTGGAGAAGAGAGGTCCAAGGAGTAAGGGCAAATAAGATAGCCCTGGGATCCAGCAGGTTGAACCAGAGGGAGGAATCGGCCCTGGACCACAGGCCCTGAACAATCAAAGCATCGAGGACCACTCCCCAGCCGGGGAAATTGGCGGCAGTGGGAATCACTTACCAACAGAGGGGAAGAAGGACTTCCCTTGAGAAATTCCTGGGGAGGAATATACACTAAAGAATCTCTCAGTGAACCAAGGTGGAAAGAGAACCAAGCAGATGAGGCTGTCCGGAGATTTGTCCCAGCAGGCCGTAATCTTCAAGAGGAGAGAACGACAGAGTGAATGAAAGGTACAGCCTAGATGGTTGAGGCGATCGTGCGCAGGACCCACATGCCGATTCAAAGACAGCAAGGAGAGTACCTCCAAAGGTGGGACACTCAGGATCTTGGCCTCCGGAGGGAGACTCACATCCTGGAGCGAGCAGAGGATCATGTCCCGGATTCCATGTGCTTAGAGGACACGAGACATCCTCATAGATGAGCCAGCAGAACCGGCGAAGAACATCCAAGGTGAACCACGAGCTGGTCAGATTGTCTGACCTGGAGGGGCTTCACCAGGAGGTCGTCAAAGTCTGAAAACACGGCAGCACCTCTGGCGCAGAGGATGGCCATGAGAGACGCCATCACTGAGGGAAAAAACCCCCGGTGGCAGAGGCCAGCCTGAAGGGGAGAGAGACAACTGGAAAGGTCAAGGATCCACAGCAAAAACGAAGAAACCGCTGACGGCACAGCGAGATGATGTAGATGGATGAAGAATTCGCCCATCTCCAGGGATGCCACCACAGACTGCATAGACTACAACGGAGCCTGCAGGCATGGAAGAACCTGTGGAGCCCTTTCAGGTCCATGATGGGACAGAGGAAGCCGTCCTTCTAGGCGAATGGAGAACAGGTAAGAATAGTAACCCCGGATACACTCTGCAACGGGAACAGGGACGCTGACTCCCTGCCGCTGGAGATTGGAGACAGCCTGGATTGTCCGACAGAGCGAAGGCAAAGAGACTCCAGCGAAAACTGGAGTAGTCGGACGACACCGCCTCTCAGGCCCAGGCTCCAGACGTCCCGCCATTTGAGATGCCCAGAGAGGGGAAAAAACTTCATGCCGAGGAGGCTAGGAAGAGGAAGACCTGGACGACCTAGAGCAGAACCGCCAGGGAGGCCTGGACTTGAAAGAAGCTTTCTGGAGCAGGAGAACGGCTGACACATAGGACGCCTCTGAGGGAGGCAGAATCTATTCCCCCGTGGCCTCAGGGATAAGCTTCTCGACGCCCTTAACAAAAAATTTGGCCCAGGACGACCTGGAAAGGGAGAAGGGCTGCGTTCGCCTTCTTGGAGGCGGACTCAGTATTCCACAACGGATCCCAACGGTATGGCAGATAATCACTGCATTGGCGGCCGCCTTAGCAGATTTGGGAAGCATCTCCAGTTATTGGGAAGCGTTCAGGATCTCAGAGACGAGCGGCTGGAGGGAAACTGCATCAGGGAGGTTTGACTGAAGCTGTTTGGCCCAGGAAAAGAAGGCCTTGATGACCCAAGAGGCAGCGAAGGAGAGCCGCAGGGAGAAACCAGCCACTACGAAGGCCACCCTGGTGAGGGAAGCCACCTTCTTGCAGCAATGCAGTAGCCAGCATTTAGGGCAAAAACCGCTGAAGGCAGACTAGAAGCCTTGGAGAGCCTAGCTATCATGGGATCCACCGTGGGAGGCTCTTAGTGATAGGAAGGGACACCTGGGGCGGCTTGCTGACAAAATGTCAAGACAGGCCAGCTTGCGCTCACTAGTTACTGATATCTAAGTACCGTGCGCTAACCGATTGCACCACTGGAGCAACCTGCTTCCCTTGCCTCGGATGTTCATCATTGCCAGCCAGGGAGAGCTAGAGACGTGTGTCACAGCATAGCCTGGCAGAACTGCCCGAGCTCACCTTCCACTTGGAGACACACAGGTCAAGGGAAGGGATGTCCGATTTCCTAGTCGAAGACAGAGGATGGTCCAGGGAGAAGTCACTGTGCCCTCAAGATGATATCAAACATCCAGTGGCAGAAAGAGATGTCCACTTGAGAGGATGAGTCCGGGTCCTCAGAGATCTGTAGGGTCTCTATCGCATAGATGACTCCCGCGTAGCAGCAGATATAGATGAGCCTAGCTGAAGCTCCGAGTCGGAGTCAGAGGCGTCCCCAGTTAAGCAGACCGAGCAGAGGGAGGGAGGTATCCGCCTGTCGGAGTGGAGCCGTGAGCTGAGTTCCTATCTGGGGAGTACCCAGAGGAAGGGGTGGCGGACCGTGAACCGTAGGAAGACTTCCTGGTCCTTTTGAGGCTCCTGGAGCTGCGACGGAAACTATGAGGGTGTCCAGGGAGATCCCTAGAAGCAGCCGACTGAGCGGCGATCTGGGAAAGCAGCCATTCCAAGTTTCCAGCAATGACTAGTTAAGTCTGGTAAGGACACCATGGCCAAGGTTAGGGAGGCCGCCCAATCCGGGGGATGGAAAAACCGGAGAGGGGCCAGGAGGTTACTGACTGGCTGAGGCGGAAGGCAGAGAGAGCACATGGGCTCGGGCTGTCCGCATGGCAACTGTTTTTGATACAGCGGGTGCACGTATAAAAACGTGACGCAACCAGAGGGGCCGGAGGGGGAGCCCAAGAAAATTAGGGTAACCCAGGGGGTTAGCCTACCAGACTGCAAAAGATGGCCGCTCACAAACTGCTGCAGCAAGGGTTCCGCAGGTGCAATGTCTCCCAGGGAACTGGGAAGAATCCCTGCTGTCCTAGCAAGCCAAAAAATAAATAAATAAGCCAATAAATAAATAAATTGAGAATATGAGGAGAGCAAAGCTCTTCCCCTGGTAAATACAGGCTCAGTAGCTACTGGGCAGGCTGGATGGCTTGCCAGGACAGCCCCCTGGCCAATGGAAGGCCCTAGGCGGAGTCTGGGTACCAGAAAAGCCCGGGAAAGGGACGGGCCCGTTGCGGCCTAGTTCCCGGCCAGGCCTCGGACTCGCGTACAACGCGGCCAACCACGAGGCACCGTCGGCGGCGCGGCGCGACCGCGAACTCCGGAGGTTCCGCGGAGGCCTGGGAAAAGGTACCGGGGGGCCAGGAAAGGGGGTCCCCACACGAGCGGGGGGGGAACTGGGTGCCCCCCCCCCGACGGGGGCCGCTCGGTAGGAGCGACCAGAAAGCCCAAAAACGCCCCAGAAAAAAGGGGCTTATTTACTAAGATTTAAGGCCCAGTTCAGGGGAACCCTGTGATGCCCCCCCTAAACAGGACCCATACTATTGTCCCCCTGGGAAATGGCACTAAGGGGCTGAGGGGAGGTGGAGAGGGGCTGAGGTAACTTACTCACCAGCCTTCTATTCTTCTCATACTCACCAGTCTGGTGACTTCAGGCGCCGCAGGGTCACCCCCTCGGTAGGACCTCGCACGTGGGAGTGGGGTCACCGGTACTCCGGCCGCTTTCGGGGTGCGGCGAATGGTGAGTGGGGACTGGGTGACCGGCGAGGCTGCTCTTTTGCAGAGCGCTGCGCCCGCAGGAGGGTATGACTAGTGTGGCGTACACGCTGACTACCCCCTGCACCTGAAAGAAAGGTAAAAATAAAAACGATGCAAGACAGAAGACCTGAGTCAGGTCGTGTCTGCCTCCTATGACACTAGGTTTCAAACTGATTCATGCACAATGGCTGTGGCAGGGTATAGCCTGGAGGCGGAGCCAACAGCTTTTGCTTTTTCCTAGTGTCTTCTCTCCTAGTGACCAGGTCTATACCCATGGTGCTGTGTCCCCCAGTGAAGTAGACGAGAAATTAGGTTTCAAAGGGATTAAATCTGCAATACAAAAATACATAAAGGACTGCCCCCCCCCCCCCCCCATTTAAATGTAATCCCTTTCCCCAGTGCTATGTTTGGCTGCTGCTAGCATTGTAGTGTCTGGAGCCTGTATATTTATACAGCCGCAGAAATGTGGTTACTCACCCAGATAAGTATAACTCCCATCATCTGTCACAGATATAGCCATCTTTACTGAATCCAGACAGGGCGTGTTAGCGGGCAGCTGTCTCTATCCTCTACCCCATGTATGGAACTCAACAGCTGGGCCTGAAATCGGAGTGCGTGGAATTCTGGGACGTCATTCAGAAAACGTGGACGGAGATTCTGAAATTAGACAAGCAAAAATTTGTCAAGGCCAAGTTCACACTGTGGTAAGAGTCTTGGTTCACTTCAAAAATTTGCATATGGGTTTCAAACCAGTGTTGTTTGGGGTCTGACTCTCAGCACATCCCCTTAATTTGTAGCCTCATCATGTAATAAGTCCAACCAGTATAGTGATGGGGTGCACAGGTCTGGACAAGCTGCAGTACCAGACTCAGCCACACATACAGATGAGCTGCAGTGTAAAGTATGAAGGTTAAGTGAGCACCGTGACTTGATGGCCTATCCTAAGGGTGGGTTCACACTTGCGCCGGCACTCCGTCCACCACGAATCCGACCTAAATGTCGGAAAACTGGATAGGCACTGGATAGGGAAATGTTTGCGACACTTTGCTTAAAAGCCCATTCACTTGAATGGGTTTTTAAAGCAATGCGCGGGTGTGCGCTTACACCCTCTGCACCGCAAAGCCGTTTTTTCTCGTCAGACACAAAGTCCTGCATGTCCGACTTTGTTTCCGGCGAAAAAAACCAGCTTCGCAGCTCAGAGGGTGTAAGCGCACACCCGCGCATTGCTTTAAAAACCCATTCAAGTGAATGGGTTTTTAAGCAAAGCGTTGCAAACCTTTCTTTATCCAGTTTCCCAACATTTAGGTCGGATTCGTGGTGGACACAGTGCCGGCGCAAGTGTGAACCCACCCTAAGTCCCAAAGAACCCTCCATGCCAGTGGTTAGCGCTCCAGCTGTTGTGAAACTACAACTCCCAGCTTGCCCTGCTGTTTTTGGAACTCTCATGAAAGTGAATAGTGCATTCTGGGAGATGTAGTTTCACAGCAGCTGGGGGTGCCAATGGTTGCTGACACCTGCTCTAAGCAGTTTGTACTCCAAAATAAGAGCAAATTATAGAAATATAAGTATAAATATACAAATAATATACAAATCAATGCAAGAAATTTGTCTTTAGAGTCACAATATACACATGTACATACACATACATATATATATATACATGCAACACCTGCTAGACCTGGGCAGCACCACCGCCCCTTTAACTAAACATCAGGATACAGGTAGGATATTCCCAGTGCCCGGGGGGAAGGGGCAACAGCTGGGAACAGGCGAGGCTATTGTGTGGGGGGCAGCGGCCGAGCCCTCCAGCCTGCCCAGAACACCACCATGGGCTTCAACACTCTAAAACTTTTTTGACCAAGTTAATGTTCGGATTCTTCAAATTATAATCTCTGCTTCCTGCCACTGAATAGAAAACCTGATAATGGACACAGCTGAAGGGTTTGTTACAGTGTATCATGTGTTATATAGTGAGCTGTGCGCAGGTGTCAGTAAGGCTAGGTTCACATCAGTGCCACAAAATCCGTTGCAGAGTCAGTTGAAAATCGGCTTTTTTTTTCCCGGACACTTTCAATTTAAAAAGAACAGACCCCATTATAGTCAATGGGATCCACCATTGTGGGGGACCCAAACAATGGAAATGCAACACTAGTGTGAACCTGGCATTAGCTGTGAGCAGATGGTTTATTAATAAAGACACGTGCTCACACTGACAGCAAGCAGAGATTCAGACGGATTAGAAAGTCGCTAATTTTTGCTTCAATGTGGAAAAATTCACTTGCTCATTATGTCCTGTGGATAGGGGATAAGTGACCAATCACTGGGGGCCTGAACACCGGCCCCCCAATTATCAGGAAAACAGAGGACCAAAAAAACCCCTAATGCCTCCTTGTGAACGGAGTGACAGTGTGACCGCTGCGCCATTCACTTCTATGGGGCTGCGGGCCCTACCGGAGATTACAGTCCTGGCAGCCCCATAGATGTGAATGGCGCAGCGGTCACACAAGCTCTCTGGTGCTCCATTCACAAGGAGGCCTTACGGTGACTTTCAACCCCCCATCCTCCTGATTACTGGGGGACCCAGTGATCGGACACTTATCCTTTATCCAGAGGACAGGTGAGAAGTGTCTATTAAGGCTGAAAAGAAAACTAAAAAAATTAAAAACACACATTCTTGTTTGTTTAACAGTCCCTTAAAAAAATGTTGCAGCCGGCAAAAACAAAGAACTGTACATGGAGTGGATGCAAAGCCGGGGTTTAAAAGCGACCAATTCATCCGTTTTTCTTAGTTTAGACATAGATTTGTTTTGGACGTATTTTACGTCCAGTTTTTCTTTCACCACGGGCAGCCCGGCCCTCTGCGCCGCAGATCATCCCCGCCCCGTGGTTACCCACCGCTAGAATTACTATTACTGAGACATTTTAGGAAGAAAGTGTGCAAGGAATTTTTTTTTTTTTTTTGCTGTACTTTTTCATTTCTGCTAGTCCCTGTGAGTCATCCCAGACACGAGTTTACAATTCCTCCAGTTTTCTGGCTTGAAACAAAAAATAGCGTTCATACGCCGTGAGTAACGTTTGTGGTTTGTGTCTAGAAAGGGGGCGTGGCTTAGTGGTCGCTCTAAGGGCTCATACACATGGCAGAGCGGTATGTGCGCAGCATGTAGGACTACACTGTTTGCTGCTATATGGAGCCTCAGTATTATTATGTATTACAGACATATCCTCCCCTAGATGCAACGCTTGCAGGGAATAACATGTTTTTGGGGGCCATATGGAGGTGGGGTAGGGCCCAAAAAACTTCTAAGGACATTGAATTAAAACCAAAATTTCTATAGAGGGGCCCTATAGCTATGTGCAGGAGACCAAAGTGCGCCAATAGACTGCCGTGCACCGTGGGTGTTTTGGCTTTCAAAATTTCTGGTATAAAGCTGAGGCTCCATGTTGCGCAAATGCAGTTGAAAAAAAATGCAGCAGCAAAGTGACTGAGATTTCATTTAACCTCATCCATACATTGTAGAAAAATATCGTATGGATGAAAAACGCAGCATGTTCATTTTACCCGTGGAAATGTCACGTGAAAAACATAAAAATGCGTATTTTATTTCCCCACCACCATTTACTAGCTACATCTCACCATGCCTGGCCTTAGTCTAAGGCTGGGTTCACACATGGCAGATTTTTTAAACACAATTCTGGCCTCAGCAAACCTGCTGCGGGAAAATGTGCCACATGACACGCTGCTCCAGTATCCTAGGAAGGACGTACACCATGATGGCGATATCCCTGCTAGTTATTCTTGCGCCATTTGTAGGGAGACATTCGCTGCTTGATAAAGGCGATTCATTATTTAGGACATTTTTCAAATATTGTCCTATTTTACGGTTTCTGGTGGAGATACCTCGGCCATGGTTCAGACCTTCCATAGTTATACCAGTCAGGTGTCCCTGAAGAAATTGTAAAACGGACAACCAATATGGCTGCCATTACAGCTTTCTTAGGCTCCTGAATAGCAAATGTGCCTAGTGAGGCTGCCGACGATGGTGAGGGGGGAAACATCTGCATAGTGCGCCATTGTTGATGTTTACGATACATTCGGGACATTTAGCAATTGCCGCAGCAACCAAGAAAGGGCTGATATCTGGTTGCTATGGGCAACTGCTTCAAGTCTCCCTTTAGATCAGTCTCCCCCATGTGTCTGCGCTCAGGGACACTCAAAATGGATGGCAAAAAAATTGATTGTTATGGACAACAAAGACAGTTTTCTTTCATACAGTTCGCCCCTAAAAACATCCCAAATTGACCGGTAATCTGATGTCATCGCATAGACAAAAATGATGAGGGTGATTTATAAGATTGGTGCGGTTGCTGTAGCAACCAGTCAGAGTCCAGCTGTGGGTTCATCTTTGGAATGTAAGCCGCGTCCCGGTTGGTTGCTATGGGAAGCTTCTCCTCTGCACCATATTTGCTATACCGCCCCGATATCGTATTCTCTCCGTGTTTTTATCCTTTTGCCCCCTCTGCGGTGACGCAGGGAGGAATGTGCCCCCAGCCCCTCTTCCCCCATCTCTCTCCCCGAGTCTCCTCTTTAGACCTCCCCCACTCTCTGCAGTTGGTCTGTGTGTTGCCTGCGGTGAAGAGAACAGGAATGTCCCCCCCTCTCGCTGCACGTCACAGCTGATGTGTCTTGTTCCTCCAGCCCATTCCTCTCCCTCCAGTCATCCTCCTCTTCCTCTTCTTCTTTTTCTTCCCTTCCTTCCTTGTTCCCTCTCTTCCTCTGCATCCCCCTCTCCTCCACTTATCTCCCTCACACCGTGTCCTCACAACACAGATGATGTGACTCCCCCTCCCACCACCACCACCACCATCATCCTCCTCCTCCTCCTGCTGGTCCTCCCCTCCTCTCCCTCCTCTCTGCAGTGCTCAGAATAGTCCGGCTATGAATCCTCTATTAACTCCCAATCTTCTCCTGGTTTCATCGGATGCCCCTCTGCAATCGGGTGAGAGCCCCACATCGCCGCCGCAGCCGTCATTACTTCTAGGGGCCCCCTATGCCCAAGGTGGGGGGGCCTCAGCTTTGCGCAATGACTTTGGTTCCAACATCAGCGTCTTGAAGACCCTCAACCTGAGATTCCGCTGCTTCTTGGCCAAGGTCCATGAGCTGGAACGCAGAAACCGATCTCTGGAGAGGGCGTTGGAAAGAGCCCAAGGAACGGGGCCCATCACCAAGGACCAAGCTATCCAGACTGGCTTTGTGGGGCCCATTTTACCACCACCTCTTCTGGGGCTCACCCGTCCATCTCCGACTCCTCCTCCCCCACAACCATGGGTCTATGGTGCAAGGAGGCTGATGACCAGGTCCGATGTGGGGTCAGTGGGCGCTGGATGTGGAGCTTATTGGGGTCACGCCGATGGGGTTGGCGTTCAGATCGATACTATCACCCCAGAGATCAGAGCCCTGTACAATGTTTTGGGGGAAGGTCAAGAGGGAGCGAGACGCCTACAAGCAGAGGTAAGGACCAGATCTCCACCGTATATGCTTACAGGGCATTTCTATTGAAAGTCTTTGAAGTTACATAATATTGTATTGAACCGTTTCCAGGGTGACGACCACTAATGGCCACCATTACAGTGGTCATAGAGGTTGACACCCAACTTTCCACCATCCCTGTACAGTTATGTAGAGTTACGACCCTTACCCTTCTCCTGTGTCACACTAGTTCAGAATCTGTCCAACTCACGCAACAGTTGACAAATGGCAACAACAAATGGCCACCACTAGTCTGGTCACAGGAGTAGTCACCCAGCTTGCCACCTTTTAAATGTCCTGCCTGTACCACAAGACTTGGGGCATATATAATATAATAGACATGAATCAGGATGCTCAGGATGAGCATGACTTGAGATATCTACAGGACAGGAGGACGCTGCAGTCCATGGGAATTTAATTGAACGGTAGCCTCAACGTATGGCAGAGCGATGTGTGTAATGGACGTGGTGCCCCAGAGCTTACACCCTAGACAAGGGCTGCAGGGAAGATGAGGCTTCTGCAGGATTGTTTGGTGGAGTCAGAGACCGGCCATAAATCAAGCATTAAATATAGACACTGACTGGTGGGCTGGGCCCGTAGAGAGGGGCCACAAGAGTAGAGCGGGGTACTAAGAATGGAGATAGAGGGCTTATGTAATAATAATATACGACCTCTTATTACAGGTATCAAATGTCCGAACATAAAAGTGCAGTTGCCAGACCAATGGGGGAAATTTATTATGGGGACAGATGTGACTAACACGATTATGGGGATCTGTAGAAGAGACACTGTTAGGGTTTGTTCACACACAGGACTTTGGAGCCGATTTGGAGATCTGCTTCAAAATCAACTCAAAATTTTGGATGGAATCTGTCTCCCATTGTCCCACATAACAGTGTCACGGGGATGTGTGGCTGACACTGGTATGGAGAACCTGTGGATGGCATATTATGGTATCTATGGCAAGCACACTGTAATGGGGGGGGATCTGTAGATGACACTGTTATGGGGGATCTGTAGATGACACTGTTATGGGGGATCTGTAGATGACACTTATGGGGGATCTGTAGATGACACTGCTATAGGGGGGGATCTGTAGATGACACTGTTATGGGGGATCTGTAGATGACACTGTTATAGGGGATCTGTAGATGACACTGTTATGGGGATCTGTAGATGACACTGTTATAGGGGGGATAGATAGATGACACACTGTTATGGGGGGATCTGTAGATAGACACACTTATGGGGAGATCTGTAGATGACACTGTTATGGGGGATCTGTAGATGACACTGTTATGGGGGGGATAGATAGATGACACACTGTTATGGGGGGGATCTGTAGATAGACACACTTATGGGGGGATCTGTAGATGACACTGTTATGGGGGATCTGTAGATGACACTGTTATGGGGGATCTGTAGATGACACTGTTATGGGGGATCTGTAGATGACACTGTTATGGGGGATCTGTAGATGACACTGTTATGGGGGATCTGTAGATGACACTGTTATGGGGGATCTGTAGATGACACTGCTATAGGGGGGGATCTGTAGATGACACTGTTATAGGGGATCTGTAGATGACACTGTTATGGGGGATCTGTAGATGACACTGTTATAGGGGGGATGGATAGATAGATGACACACTGTTATGGGGGGATCTGTAGATAGACACACTTATGGGGGGATCTGGAGATGACACTTATGGGGGATCTGTAGATGACACTGCTATAGGGGGGGATCTGTAGATGACACTGTTATAGGGGATCTGTAGATGACACTGTTATGGGGGATCTGTAGAAGACACTGTTATAGGGGGGATAGATAGATGACACACTGTTATGGGGGGGATCTGTAGATGACACTGTTATGGGGGATCTGTAGATGACACTGCTATAGGGGGGGATCTGTAGATGAAAACACTTATGGGGCAGATCTATAGGTGACAGTTACGGGGGGGATTCACACAATTATTATCCCTATTGAAGGAAGCCATAAAAACAATAAACAATCATGGCGGCGCAGACAAGGATCCGTGGTGAGTTTTTTTCAGTACATTGTCAACAAAGTTGCGCGGTTTTGATGCAGATATTGACGAGGATTTCAGAGCAAAATCTGCATCAAATCCTTAAGATGTCAGTTTAGTGTTGGTGACAATCCCATATAACTGTGGAATATTTTTGTCTATGATGATGATGATGATGTGGGGGGTGTTGGGTCATCGGGCCCCTCCTCGGTGCAGGCTCTGCAGTATTTCTGGCCTGTGAGGAGCATTGACCATATAATAACTTGTATCAGCAGAGTCTATCCTTAAAGTGCCGCACGTGTCCCAGCGATGTCACCGCCTCTAGACTCTTATCTGGAGAATGAAGCCGAAATAGCAGCTGCCAGGCCTCAGTGTGTGACAGGGACACTGCGCAGCCCCCTCAGTGATCATGGCTGACGGGGCAGGTGGAGGAGGGGCGGGGGCCAGCTCATCTGATTTCTTCACTTTTCTATAGTTCTTATACTATTTTTCAAAATATATCACATGTTGTGTTCGCTGGAATTATTTTAAGGGATTGTCCACTTCTGAAAATTTTTGGAAGAAGACTTCACTAACAATCAGAGGGTCACATGGTGTCCTGCTATTGGGATCCCAGTGATCAGCAATTGATCTGTGGAGCCATTTACCTGCAGCACCCCCACTGGAGAGCTGAAGAATTACACAGTACACTATAAAATAATTGGGCAGTCTAAGGCTACAGAATTCCCTAAGAGGGCAACTTCAAAAAGTATATAAATAATGATTTGGAGAGACAGACAATAGATAGCAAAAGCAAAACATTATATCCCCGCTTCCTCAACTTTTGGGCCTTAAGCAACCTGTAAGGGAGATTCATCAAAGGAATTTATTAATACACCACAGAAGTCCATAGGGATCAATTAATCTGGTGAATTCCAAAAAGTTTTCTTTTTAGCAAATGTCAAGTCAACACCTTCACCTCTCAACCACTTTTTTTCATCTCTCCATAGCCATACACAAGGACTTGTGTTTTACGGGACAAGTTGTGTTTGTTAATGGCACCAAATAATGTAAGATATCAAGAGTTGGAAAACTTTTTAAAAAATTATTTTTGGGGTGAAATGGTGAAATAACACAATTCCGCCATGTTTAATGGTTCTAGTTTTTACCGCATTTACTGTGCAGGTCGGTACGATTACAGAGATCCATGGGATAATTTTTTACTCCAGTTTTTCTGGCATTGTGGTTTTTATTTCTAATATTTTTTGCAGGGTTCATCGTGTGGATTAGATGATATAAAATTCTGATTGATCAGACATTTACGGACACAGCGATATGTATATATTATGTGTGTAGAGAATTAGGGAATGAGGGGATTTTGGATTTTTACAGTTTATAAACTTTTTGTTTTTTAGTCCTCCTCAGGAAACATGTGACCACTTGGTTTCCTGTATAAAGTTCTGCAATACTTTTATATTGTTGTGTATTGTGTTTATGGCAGCTTCCTATTTGTGATATAAAGGGGGCCAATAAGTGCAGAGAGCGAGTCCCCTCCTTCCATTTACACATTCAGATACTGCAGGTTGAAACATGATGTGAACAGAGCCCTATTTGGATAAGTGTATTTACATGACCGTGAAGGAGGCCATGACTGCAGGTCTGACTACACATGGGTTATATGTAGTCTGTAACAATGGAGACACATAGGTTTGCATTGGAGCTGTATACTCCAACAGAAGATTTTTTTAATTTATTTAGTATTTCATTGGATTAATTTCATCTCTGTACAAGGACACTCTGTCTGTGGGCGAGCCGTCACCTCTGTCACCCCATGACACTGACCATCAGATGATTGATGGAATGACAACTACAGCCGGGTCTGACAGTCAAAATTAGATTGGGGGCACTTTTAGAAAAAAAAAAAGGCTTATTAAAGGGACCGGACCCTTTTTTTCTTGTTATATTCATGCTATAGGACTTGACATCATCTCCTTAGGCAGACATGTCTTAACTTCCATTAATCCCCTTATATATTATATCTTTAGCCAGCGCCAAAGTGTCCTATAATAAATGTGGCTGAGCTGAATGTCTGGATGTGTTGCTAGGTCTTCTGATCAGTAGCTGCCCCATCGGACCCCCGCCAATAACACATTGCTATGTCCTTTGTCTCTGCAAAGGGTGTCTGCAGTACCAGTAAATGGGTAGTGTCCCTAAATGGCTGATGTACGCTATAACATGCCCCCCAGCTTGCCGTCACACAGCCATAAATTCTTAGGATACTATTTTGGTTGTCTGCAGCCACCACTAGAGGGAGCTCACTGCTTACCCATTTTAAAAACTTGCTTTAAAGGGGTTATCCACAAAATTGGTGGACTAGTCATAAGTTATGTGTTCAATTTTAGATACAGCTGTCAGGACTGTTGCATATCCGTAGTTACCTGGAGTGCACAGCTCTGTATCAGTTAAAAAAAAAAAAAAAAGTAAAAGTAATCTCCAACCATCTTGAAGAGCACCTTTCACCACATCCCCTCTTACCAACAATAGCCATCCCTTCACTCATTCCAGCCCAGTTGTAACTTTTTCTCTAGCCCCCACCGTTCCTCGTTCCTGAGCAATCAAGGTTATTAGTTTCAGCACCAAATATGTTAGTTTTGCTCCCTACTGTCAGTCAAACCACCCACCTGACAGCAGAGAGCTTAACTATTATTATTATTATTATTGGGTGCCTCAAACTCGCAACACCGATTGCTCAGGAATGGTGGGGGCTAGAGAAAAAGTTCCAACTGCGCCAAAATCAGTGCAAGGAGAAAGAGAAGGAGTTGGTGGAGGTTGTGAAAGGTCCCCTTTAAAGTGGATTTCCCCTTTAGCAAGAATTATACAGTTGCACAATGTGACACATCGACAACCTCAAAAACTATTTGTGAATCACTGAGTTCCCTGAAGAATGTGACCGTATAGCAGAATATTAGAGCGGACTATTGTGTAATAGTATGAGGGGCTCGTAAGGGTTTACTATATTTATCCCCTGTGATGGGCCCAGACAAGAATGTCGCCTCTTCTCTCTTATATTTAGTCACTGCACAAAAATGTCAAGGTATCCCTGGAGTTGGGAGTAGCCCCGGGCCCTAACGTTTCACTGTGCCGGGATACGGACCTTGCAGGCGGCCTCACTAGATTCTGTTTTCCTTTGAATGGTCTCAGCTACATACAGACCGCGGCTTGTCAAACTGGACATGGCAGAAATGGGGGTGTTGTCGGGAGAGTGCGGGTCAGATTTGTAACAAGCACTTAATGTCACGGCTACATGTAGTGCCCTATGGGGTGCCGCTTGTCCACAATGTGTTCTGGGACACAAAATGAAATTTAGTGATCGTAGAATTGACATTTTTGATCACAGAACCTATTTGGTGATCTTATAAGGTCATGTATATTTTGTGCGTACAGAATTGGTTGGCAAAACCTATTTATGAGTACAAAATATAATTTTGCTACACAAAATACAATTTTTGGATCACAATATTTGATTTGCTCACACAGAATATATTTTGGAAGAAATAATACACTTTGTCAGTAATACAAAACACAGTGGGGGAATTTATCAGCGCATGCACAGCAGTTCCTGCACATAGTCATGCACCTCATTCATTAAGAGACCGGAGCCTGTGGAGAATTCAGGAGCACTTTGTGCCATTTGGGGCTTGTATTTAGACTGGCGTATGAGACTCCAGTGTTAATAAATCTGCCCCATTATGTCACAGAATTAATTTTTTTAGTACAAAATAGCATTCGGTCCCATAAAACACAACTTTTGGGATCTAAAAAATTGATTGTGTAAGCACAAAATAAATTCCGTCAGCACATAAATTGTGTATTTTGTGTTATTAGAAAACATTTTGTGATTATGACTTTTTTTTGCTGTATTTTATGTTTACAAATTGCACAGTGAACAAACGGCGCCCCCTAGTGCTTACCGCCCCATTGCCTGCCTGCGACTGTGTGTCAGGCTAGCAGGAAAAGCCGCCATCATAGCGTGGGCAGGCAAAAAGGCTTCCAATATGGTGAGGAAGGAAAAGATGTCCAATATGGCAGTGACCTGAGTATGTCAGACCATGGTAAGGGAGCTTGGGGGGGGGGGGGGGAAGAGATTTTTTTTACCCCTAAAACCACCAGCCACGTCAGGCAGTCGCTTCCTCCACCCAGTGCCGTGAATATGAATTTAGAAGACGGATTGAGACGACTTTCGGTAAATTAGATTATGGCTGCTAGTTGGATTTTGAAGAATATAATAAAAAGTTAAACAATTTTCCAATATAATCTCTTGTCTAAAGGCTTAAGATCTCTGCTTACTGTCACTTAATAGAAAGAACGTTCATTGTTTCCTTCCCTCCATGTGACGGACAAAGAGCTTTAGACACACTGGTGTCACATGAACAGGACAGACTTCAACTAACAGGCTTCCACTAAATGACAGCAAGCAGAGATCCTGACGACAAGAAACTGACACAAAGTATATGGGATGGATAGATAGATAGATAGATAGATAGATAGATAGATAGATAGATAGATAGATAGATAAATGGGGAGTGATCTCACTTAAAATGCCTGATAACCTCTGAGTCATCTGAAACATTGGGAGAAGCTGGACGGATAATATTAAGAAGCTGGCAATGGTCTCCTGTGTGCGGCTCTGGAAGCTTTCCTGTTACCGAGGCTGCCGTCATCCTGCACCAGTACTGTCTGACTTATAGGAAGTTCCCTTAAAGGATTCATATAAGGCCCTGTTCACATTATGATAACATCTGAGGTATAGCCAAAGAAGTAACTAGAAGCCTTAGCTGTAACTGCCAGGGAAGCAGAGATAACCGCTGCTGTGGGGCACAACAACTAAGGGGGCCCATGACATTGAGGGCATACCTCCCAACTGTCCCAGATTCTACGGGACAGTCCCGGATTGTGGGTCCTGTCCTGCGGTCCCGGTTTCAACTCATCTGCGCCTGGAGTATCAGTGTTTTTTTATGTTAAACTTTGGGGGCAAATTGAGGGGGAACATTAAACTGGTGGCAGATGAAGGGGGCATTAAATTGGGGGGAGATTAAGAGGTACATTAAACTGGAGGAGCAGATGGAGGGTGACATTAAACTGGGGGCAACTGGAAAGGGACATTAAACTGGGGGCATCTGGAGAAGGACATTAAACCATGGGAATAGCTGGAGGGAGACATGTCTGCCTCAAGTCGCCCCCAGTTTAATGTCCCCCTCTAGTTTCCCCCAGTTTAAACTGAGGCACCAAGAGAGGGACTCAATACTGTGGGGCAATTGGAGGGGAACATTATAATGTTAGGGTGACTGCAGTTGCATTATACTGTGTGGGGGCACATAGAAAAATGGATGAGAATGGGCGGATTCAATGTAGAAGCGGGTGGAGCTAATTTTGCTACACCGCACATTTCTATCTTTCTGTCTTTCTGTCCTTTGAAAGTTGGGAGGTATGATTAAGGCTGCAAGTAGTGATAACTATGGATGATGGAAGGAGATGTGGAAAACTGAAGGTACCTCCATTACTTTACTGGTACATCATAATACCTGCATGACATCATTATAAACTTGCTATTTAAATGGGTTTTCCCAATGAACATAACCATAGACTTGTAAACAAAAGTTAAATATTTTTGTAAATATAAGTAATTAAAATTTTGCATATCTCTAAAGATTTCCTCTAACCATCTTAGTGGTGACATCTGTTGTCTTGATCGGTTACCAATGGATATGACCATGAATGCAGAAACTTTCTATGGTCTGGAACTTGTCAGAAAATCAGTCATGATGTCCTTATTGTGGTCAGATTATCAGGCAGGGACACTACATATATGAGAAGATAACCTGACCACAATAAGGACATCATGGCTGGTTATCAGGAGGACACTACATGTATGAGAAGAAACCCGACCACAATAAGGACATCATGGCTGGTTATCAGGAGGACACTACATGTATGAGAAGATAACCCGACCACAATAAGGACATCATGGCTGGTTATCAGGAGGGGACACTACATGTATGAGAAGATAACCTGACCACAATAAGGACATCATGGCTGGTTATCAGGACGGGACACTACATGTATGAGAAGATAACCTGACCACAATAAGGACATCATGGCTGGTTATCAGGAGGACACTACATGTATGAGAAGATAACCTGACCACAATAAGGACATCATGGTTTGTTATCAGGAGGACACTACATGTATGAGAAGATAACCTGACCACAATAAGGACATCATGGCTGGTTATCAGGAGGACACTACATGATGAGAAGATAACCCGACCACAATAAGGACATCATGGCTGGTTATCAGGAGGACACTACATGTATGAGAAGATAACCCGACCACAATAAGGACATCATGGCTGGTTATCAGGAGGGGACACTACATGTATGAGAAAATAACCCGACCACAATAAGGACATCATGGCTGGTTATCAGGACGGGACACTACATGTATGAGAAGATAACCTGACCACAATAAGGACATCATGGCTGGTTATCAGGAGGACACTACATGTATGAGAAGATAACCTGACCACAATAAGGACATCATGGTTTGTTATCAGGAGGACACTACATGTATGAGAAGATAACCTGACCACAATAAGGACATCATGGCTGGTTATCAGGAGGACACTACATGTATGAGAAGATAGCCCGGACACAATAAGGACATCATGGCTGGTTATCAGGAGGACACTACATGTATGAGAAGATAACCCGACCACAATAAGGACATCATGGCTGGTTATCAGGAGGGGACACTACATGTATGAGAAAATAACCCGACCACAATAAGGACATCATGGCTGGTTATCAGGAGGGGACACTACATGTATGAGAAGATAACCTGACCACAATAAGGACATCATGGCTGGTTATCAGGAGGACACTACATGTATGAGAAGATAACCTGACCACAATAAGGACATCATGGTTTGTTATCAGGAGGACACTACATGTATGAGAAGATAACCTGACCACAATAAGGACATCATGGCTGGTTATCAGGAGGACACTACATGTATGAGAAGATAGCCCGGACACAATAAGGACATCATGGCTGGTTATCAGGAGGACACTACATGTATGAGAAGATAACCCGACCACAATAAGGACATCATGGCTGGTTATCAGGAGGGGACACTACATGTATGAGAAGATAACCCGACCACAATAAGGACATCATGGCTGGTTATCAGGAGGGGACACTACATGTATGAGAAGATAACCTGACCACAATAAGGACATCATGGCTGGGTTTCTGACAAGTCCCAGACCATAGAAAGTTTCTGCATTCATGGCCATATCCATTGGCAATGGATCAAGACTACAGATGTCACCACTGAGATGGTTAGAGAAAATCTGTAAAACTCTGCAAATTTTTAATTATTTATATTTACAAAAATATTTCACTTTTAATTGTCTACAAATATAAACATGGTAATGTTTTGGTCATGGTGGATTGGGAGGGGGGTCTTATTACACCCCTGGACCCTGGTGCAAAGCAGGGTCTCTCTGCTTTTTTCTATGGTTTCTTCCTATTTAGCAGGTTGTTCTTTTGGCCCCCTCAGGTTCCAGGGTCGGGTGTAGAAATGTTTTCAATACATGTTCATGTTATTTATAAAGCCTCTCATCGTCTTCTGAACAAATGATGCTTTACCATACAGTAGGTGAAATCCTTAACACTTGCTGCAAACCCAGTCTAGGACTATATGGTAATGTATATAAACCGTTGCCCATAGCAACCAATTAGATCTCACTTCACAAAGGGCCTATGAAAAATAAAAGCTGCCCCCTGATGGGTTACTATGGACAACCGCTCCGCGTTTCCTCTGCACCAAGTCAAGATAAATCTCTCCCAGAATACAAAATGAAATCTGCGCAGTGATTGGTTGCTATGTATGGTAATTGGTTGCTATGTGCAGCGATTGGTTGCTATGGGCAACTAAGAGTTTTGCCTTTAGACCGTTTTAATAAATCTGCCCCGGTTTCTGCTGCGTCGTTCACTATTAGTGATGGACCCCTCCATATTGCGTGTTTTGGAGCAGCTGCTACCTCAACAGATCGTGGCGCCAGAAGAACAACTGTCACACGCAATGCACACCAGGCAGCTGCGCAGAGTTTGGGCCCTGAGGCACGCAGGCCGAAGTCTGGAGAGGGGGGCAGACTCTGCAATAAACTGACCCCTGGAGGTGGGAGGGGGGCTCTTCGTGAACTGCATCTTTTAAACCCCTCGACAAATTCTAAAAAATACAAAAATTGTCCCCCCCACCCTAAAGGACTGCAACTAAAAATAAGAATAAGATTCATGTGTGGATTTCACCATTGTCTTGTATGGGGCGGCAGCTCACATCCTTTACTTTCTGGAGGTAAGGGACACGGGCCTCAGGCCCCTCACACTGGTGACTGCTAGGGCCCCAGCTGTGGCCCCCCAGCAATGTATTGTTTATAGCCTAGTGGCAGAAACCCTTTAAGTGTCAGAAGAATTTATAGTGAGTCGTATGACAGGAGTGATCGAGGAAGAAACACGAGCAGAGGCGAAGCGTGTCATGGTGATATACAGTATATACGTGTATGTGGAGAGACATAGATATAAGGCCCAGAGGGTTAGTCATGTGGCTTATATAGCACCAACATAAACCACAGCGCAGTACAGAGATCTACACCACTAGCATCAGTCAGCAAGCCTGAAAATCTCATTTCATCCATGAATACGGGGAGAACATACAAACGCCATGTGGATGTCGTCCTACATGGATACACAGGGGGTAGTAGTAGCAGCAACAGACAAATTATTAGGCCAGGGCTACATGGCGACTTCTATCATGTGACTTTAAAGCGCACAACAAAAATTTCAATATCTATGGTATCACGTTGCGACATACATCATGAGACGGTGACGTAAGTCAGGTCGTAAGTCGCATGTGATTTAAAAATTTTTTTTCCCATAGGTTTCACTAGAAGACTGACCCATATGACACGACTTGACTTATTTTTATGGCAAAATCACAACTCTAAAAAAAAAAAAAAAAAAAAAAAAAATTTATTGCGTGGCACATTTTGCCTTGTAACCTCAGCTTTACTCTACAGCCACATTCGCAAGGACTGGCGTATCTTACATCAATCTTAGTAAGGCTAGGACTATACAGTAACCTGTGTCACATGACAAAAAGTCGCACATAATCGCATCTAATGAATGTCTATGGCGCCTGAAAATAATCCAACACTTGCTTTTTGGTTTTAGTCGCATGACACACCTAGCCCTGGCCTTAAGGAGACAGTCCTCGTGATTTGTGCCTTATTAAAAGGTGCAGATAGAGGCGTTACTATTACAAAATTTGCAATATTTTTAGATTTTCTACATAAAATTACCTAAAATTCTGTCTCCTTGGAATTCATGCCTAATTTTCCAAATTCAAAGAAAAGTCCCAATTTTTGTCTGAAATTTGTTTTGCACACTGTGACCCTTCAGGTCTCAGTTTCCGCCAACCCCATGTAACCTGCATAATAAATCCGTGCCCTGTCTACACTGTATGTCTTAAGTGTCCAGCTCCTGATTTTTCTGTCTTGCAGATGGGAGGAGGAGTATACGGCCCGCGTACAGCTGCAGCAGAGGGTGAACGAGCTGGATGAGGTGAGACAATCCCTTCCATTATATCATCCGCCTGCACCCCATATACACGTCCATGTATCACTGCTACACCCTGCTGCATCTCATGTGCTTATAGTCTCCATCTCTATGACCTAATGACAGGGTTTACATTCCTACATTCTGCTAATCCCAATAGCCCCGCACACAGAGCGGTGTAATCTGGAACATACATGAGCCAAAATATCCAATGAGGAGTCGTAGTCATAGGAGCGGATTTACGGTCTAATTATTTAGTTTATTGTTGAGTGGAGTTAACCCCTTTCAGTGCCCCCACCGATCAGCAGTATGAAGAGGCCGCAGCACTTGTGCTACTTAGTAGCGCCATTGCAGGGTTTCGCAGCTTCATCACATTCACATGAGTAGAACAAAGTTGCACGACGCTGCACTACCGCTACTACATGCACACTTGACAAACTCTGCCGAAACATTCACAAGGATCCCACAATAAGAGACAGCCTCCCGACATCCCAGAAGAATGGCAAATCTCCCGAGCACCCATTGGCCCCGCAGTCATATTGTATGTAATGTGTGCAGTTTATGCCAGGGCACGTCTGGCATATTTCACGTTTGTTCACATAATCCCACAAAAGGGATCGTGACACGCAACAAAAAGGAGAGTTTCATGTCCAAAAGGGGCCCTGACTTAAGAATATACAGTATATATATATATAAATAAATTATAAGACATAAATTGTCAAAAAGTGGCACAAAAAATGCGCAGTTTGTAGTGTTTCATCTTTCTCTATTGCCTTAAATTGCAATAACAAAAAAAAAAAAAAAATCCAGGAAAAAAAAAATAAATAAAATAAAATGAAATTCTGTGTGTGAGCCCGCCTTTAGGGTAAATGACAGGAGCGATTTTGCTATATGTGGAGCGCTGTACCCTTTACCCCTCGCACATGGATTAGATTAGGACATGTCCCAGTTGATACAATAATTAGATCGGATATGACCTACATACATGTCCTCAGGGCTCCTGATTCGGTCATTAAAGATATTTCCACAGATCTGAATATATAATAACACGTCATTCACATCCCAGGTCTCCCCATTCATCACAGGTTGCAGCAGGTAGAAGAAGTTAGCTACTTCCTCCCTCACTGAACTCCATGTCCCAGCAGCCCTTATCTTCAGCCCTGTTAAATGGGACCAGTCACTAGGTCTGAAAAGCCCAATGACATCATCATCTGATCAACGCCGTCACCCTGAGCATGTTAAAGTTTTGTTTATCCAAATCCGTTCAGCCATTCCAAAGATATAAGCCCTTTAGTCCTTTAGTTTAGTGCTGATGCACATTAGAGTCTACTAGCCAAGTGGGCGGTAACACTGTGGTTTCTCTGGGGGCGGGTTCTCTTTTTGCAGTATATAATGCAGTGTTACCTCCCACTTGGCTAATAGACCCTAATCTGCACCAACACTGACAGGGCTTATATCTATGGAATGGCTGCACGGATTTGGATAAACAAAACACCAAAATCCTCGGGGTGACAGCGCCGATCAGATGAGGTAAGTCATTGGGCTTTTCAAACCTGGTGACAGGACCCTTTACTTTACTTACAAAAAAAATATATATATTACACCTATTTAGTGTAGATCAAAAAATTGGAAAAGTATTTAGTAATCCAGAAAGAAAGCTATAAAGTCAACCTCGCCATGTTCGCAGAATAACTCAGTAGTGCAGCCTCAGGCCTTGGGCCTCAATTTCCCAGGGTGATTATAGTAATTGGACTCTCAGAAGCAACCTGTGGAGCAGATAAGCACTGCACTCCACGTGTATGGCAGTATGTGGCAGCATTAGGTTTACTGTATGTACAGTGTACAGTATTATTTCAGCATTGTTTGGCGGTATTAGGTGATGTTCACACATTTTTTTTTTTACTGCAATCTTGAGTTAGAAATCCAGAGTATTTCCCAATGTATACCAACAACAGAAGGCTGTGATGTGATGTGGCGTAGTATAGGTGTATACAGGCGTATATCATATATATGTATACATGCATACTTCCTATTACTGTATTACTGGAGACCTGCTACCAAATACACTTTAGGCCATGTTCACATCAGACACCAAGAAAAGACACCGGCTGAGACTGTAGCCCCATGATATATGACCAAAGAAAGAAACACTATGGCAATAGAAGTTTATGGCCACGGATAGTGGATACGTCAGGAGCTCCCGGCCGTGTGTTGTGGATACGTCAGGAGCTCCCGGCCGTGTGTAGTGGATACGTCAGGAGCTCCCGGCCGTGTGTGCGGATCGTCAGGACTCCCGGCCGTGTGTAGCGGATACGTCAGGAACTTTCCTGACTCTAGCATAATGACATGTGAACAGAGTTTTACAGTGAAATAAGTTAGTCCAATACAGGCTGGGTTTATGCTCTTAACAGGTGTTGGAGGAAGCATACTACACCCGTACATACTACATACTATCATCACATGTGCTCGGGCCATTCCCCATTGTCATAATTTGAAGAACAGGATCAGTCTGCCACACAGTGGTCATTACCAGTACTGCATGTTTCTTAATACTGCCGTATTATGGCGCAGTCAATGTATTTCATCATTATTATTGACCACATGGGAACAAAAACAGAATATAAAAAAATGGATACAAGTTACCCCAGAATACATGGTAGGATGGTCTACAGGGAAGGGCTGACATAATTTTACTATGTAGGCCATTGGGTGGTCCCAGCAGACCAGATATGTACTCTGTCCACACAGGAGGCCCAGGAGTCCGCACTTTACCAGGAAGAACTGGCGATGAAGGTCAAGCAGCTCAAAGCTGAACTAGTTGTCTTCAAGGGGTTAATGAGCAATGTAAGTATCTGGTATACGGTCATTTAGCATGATTATATCTATAATATTCACTGAATGATGTATATTTTTCAGCTATGCATGGTATTTTCACGGTGCAATTTTTTTTTTTTTTTTTTTTAATGGAAACCATCATTAGGTAGCCTGACTGCTGCTGGTGGAAAATATTGTGACTATCCAAGGCAGCCAGTCTTTATACAACCAGCCATTCATACATCAGGACACCACGAGCTACTCAGAGTACTAAATATAGACACACAAGAATGAGAGAGCACCTTGCTGATGGTTTCCATGCAGTTGGTAAAGAACTGAACACATCCGATTACATGCAATTCCTTCCATTCTGTGTCCTAGAACCTGACAGATCTGGACACCAAGATCCAGGAGAAGGCCATGCGGGTAGATATGGACATCTGCCGACGCATCGACATCACTGCCAAGCTGTGCGACGTGGCCCAACAACGCAGCTGCGAGGATATGATCAACATGCTGCAGGTTGGAGCTCAATGTGTGACAAAACCGATTGTCTTAGGAAAATATCAGCGCCCCTATGCAAACCTATAACATGACTCATATATTATGGCGCCATTATGTATTACTACGGCAAATGTAGGATCCGGTCTCCTGATCTCCCAAAAAGAGTGTGGCTTCCTGCCACTAGGGGGAGCCTGCAGCACATGTGTTCATATTGCTCCTATTGACTGTATATGATGAGCTCCCCCTAGTGTTGGCGGCAGGAAACAAAAATGTAATTATTTTTAGGCAATATTGAAGGACATGTTAATGATTTTGCTGTCGGTAAGGTTATCTGGGGACACTTTATCTGGCTCCGTTATTTATAGGGACTAATATATATGTAGGCCTTATGACGAGCTATATCCCTATGTAACATGTATGGCGATTCTCTCCTTCCATCTTCCCCAGACTGTCCACCTCTCTCCTATGAAGGTTTTGGGCAGAAGAAAAGAGAAAAAACCCCCAGCCGATGATGAGACCTCAGTGTGTGACAGCGAGAGTGCGAGAGGCCCGGAGGAGGATGAGAGTACAGCCCTGAGTATCAACGAGGAGATGCAGAAGATGCTCAACCAGCTGTACGCCATTTATATACTAGTATTATGGTGCAACACTACAACTCCCAGCATCCCTACAGCTATCCGGGCATGCTAGGAGCTATCATCTTGTAACTGCTGGACAAATACAGGGTGGACAATGTCGCTATAGGGGGTGCAGCGGTAGAAGTCACTACAAAAAGACCCCTTACATAAGAGAACAGTCCCACTATATGCAGACAATAAGGCGACCCATCACATGTATGGATGTAGCAGAGTAATCCGAACTTCTACAATTGGTTAAACTGCTGCAGCTTCAGTTAGTGCAATCCCATTTAGTGAGGTCACTAATTGGGGGCGCTGTTGCATAAGTCCTATGGAATGTATTTGGCACCTGAAGTGGTAGAAAATGGTACTACAAGCGTGAATCACAATTGTGAGAAATTCTGAAGGACATATCCAGCAGACATAACATGATGTATAAGGATTGCCTCAGCGTCTTATACTAAGGATTGCCTCAGCGTCTTATACTAAGAATTGTCTTCCTTTTGCAGGCGTGACTATGATTTTGAGGATGACTGCGACAGTCTTGCTTGGGAGGAGACAGAGGAGACGTTGTTATTATGGGAAGACTTCTCTGGATACACAATGTCTGCCGTGGACAACCAAGGAGAGGTAATACTTAAAGTTCCCAGAAGGGGGCGCAAGAATGTGAGTGCTCAATTGATGTCAAATTCACATTACAATATAGACATGTTAGTGGATCCAGTCCTGGTCTCAGTCTTTGCCAGGAACTCCTCAAAAAGATTGTGGCAGAATTTTTGATTTTTTTTGACAACAGAATCATTAGGCTAAAAAGGTATATATATATATTGGAAAAAAAAATATGAGTGAAGGGTCCTCAAGGGGTTTCCAGGATAAAAAAGAATGGCTTGTTTCTAGAATCAGAGTCCCTGGTATTACAGTTCAGCCCCATTTACTTGAATGTTGCAGTTCCCGGCACTGCCTATGGACAAGAGAGGCGCTATTTATGGTGAAAAAAAAAGAATTAGACCCATATTTTACATAGCTCAGACCTTCAGCCAGCAGAGTCACTGGGATTTGTTCTCATTCACTCAAAATTCAGGAAAATATCACCGGTCATAGGAATTTTAATGGATGAGCGGATATTAATTAGGGCCGGATAAGTCATTTCACTCATTTCTTCTCTTCTCAGACCCAGGACGACAGTCTAGAGGAGGTCATAAAAGACACCGAATCGCTCTTCAAGAGCCGGGAGAAGGAATACCAGGAAACCATAGACCAGATAGAGGTAAGATGGAGGACATAAGAGGTGAGGTCTGAACCATCACAGGACTTGCAGACTCAGGTCGTCTTCTTTTCCAGCTGGAATTGGCAACAGCTAAAGACGACATGACCCGACACCTTCACGAATACATGGAGATGTGCAGCATGAAGAGAGGACTGGACGTACAGATGGAGACGTGCCGGAGACTCATCAACCAGTCTGAGGAGAGGTGAGCAGGACTGGGACCACTGGGGGGAACTGGAGTGAAGCTGAGGCGGACCAGATACTGGTGGATGGACGGCAAAGACTGACGCCATGGACATGAGGAACAGGAGGTGGATCAGACGCTGTACACAGAGGCCTAACATGAAGTCCTGGGCCCCAATACAAAACCTGCACCCCCCAAATATAATATATCGTTTATAGCACTGGTCTCCTTGTAATGGGAAGAGACACCTTGAGGGTGTACACGCTGTACCCCCTTAACTGTTACACCAAATATAGCCCCCAGGCCAGGACCCTTATAGAATTAGAGACAGAGACCACATCCCCTAAACTAAGAATACACCAAAAAATAAACGTAGCTGCTATGGAGAGATATAATACTAACACACACACATATATTATATATATATATGCAGATTATGAGGCCGGACATTAACTGCGTATTATTTGCTCTCCTCCCCAGGTCTCCGCCCCCTAGTAGCGAATCCGTCTGTAACGAAGACCCCGAAGACTCAGACCGCGACCCCCCATCTTCAGACAGCTCCTTAAGATGATAAATGACCTGCCTGTCGCCCCACACCTGCCACCACTGCCTCGGGACATGACTCTGGATGTATATATGTTACCTAACTAGTAAAGACGCTTGGTACATAGGGGGGTGCAATCTACACAACGCTAGTTAGACTGGGTGCAATACTGGTCATACCCCATGTATGGGGGCGCAACGCTGCCAGGTCTATATATAGGTGTGATGCTTTATCTAATGCTGGTTGAGTATAGCTGCTATACTGTCTGTAGATACCGTCTCTATAGGTGTGAGTACTTGGCATGAACTTTCTATAGTCTCCTGGGATGAATACTGGGAATGTTGGGGTGTCACAACCAATGATAGACGAATATAACTCACCGTCCGATGCCGGCAGGCCATCTGTATATAATAGACTGATGTCGGGTACATATAGAAGTGCAATGCACTCTAAACCTACATATAGTGAGGATTTCTATAGGTGCCATAGGGTCTTTGGTGAACCCTATGCTCATCTCATGTATATAGGCTGTGATCAGGGGTTCACATATGGAAGGAAGAGGATTTTATAGGATTTATGGGACCCGTGAAGCCTGATAGATATGTACAAATGTGATGTACATGAAGCCTGTGCGTATACTCTATATATACCGTCACGGAGCTGTCTATAAATTATGTACATATACATCTCTATAAATACAGAGCTATATCTTAAGAAAGTCTTGATGGATCACTATTTTCTAAAAAAAAAAATTCTATATTATAAGATCACAGATGCCAAACCCTCTGGAAGGGCAAAGATATGGAAGACGATAACCCGAGTCCGATATATGGATCGGGGTTATATATACTGTATGCTACGAACCAATGATGACAATGGAACGAGGTCACGTGTGTAACATGAAGCGAGTGACGTGAGATTAGGGACATGTATCGTGATATCGAGGTCATGTACATACAATATGATGTGTGAGCAAGGTCATGTATGTTCACGGATGAAAAGATGTAATAAAAATTCAATGAGTTAGAAACAGCGTCACGTATGTAATATGGCGGTTATGTCTTACATGGGGATCGCCCTAAATCTCAACTGGAGGGTCAAGTGGTCGACATACCGCAGATGAAGCGCTGCATTATACTGTGCAAAGTGTATTACATGTGCCCCGCCCATTTATACAGGACACACCCCCACTCTAGTATTAACCATTACAATATATGCACATAAGACCCCATTCCCAAAATAATACAGACCCCAGATCAGTCCCTAAACAAATACCAATCCCAACCCAGACCTCTAGAATACAAACCCCCTAAACAAGTACAGACAACCTAAACTAATACAGACCCCCAGACCAGATCCCTAAACTAATACAGACCCCAGACCAGACCCCTAATCTAATACAGACCCCAGACCAGACCCCTAAACTAATACAGACCCCAGACCAGACCCCTAAACTAATACAGACCCCAGACCAGACCCCTAAACTAATACAGACCCCAGACCAGACCTCTAAACTAATACAGACCCCAGACCAGACCCCTAAACTAATACAGACCCCAGACCAGACCCCTAAACTAATACAGACCCCAGACCAGATCCCTAAACTAATACAGACCCCAGACCAGACCTCTAAACTAATACAGACCCCAGACCAGAGCCCTAAACTAATACAGACCCCAGACCAGACCCCTAAACTAATACAGACCCCAGACCAGACCTCTAAACTAATACAGACCCCAGACCAGACCCCTAAACTAATACAGACCCCAGACCAGACCCCTAAACTAATACAGACCCCAGACCAGATCCCTAAACTAATACAGACCCCAGACCAGACCTCTAAACTAATACAGACCCCAGACCAGAGCCCTAAACTAATACAGTCCCCAGACCAGACCCCTAAACTAATACAGACCCCAGACCCCTAAACTAATACAGACCCCAGACCAGACCCCTAAACTAATAAAGACCCCAGACTAGACCCCCTAAACTAATACAGACCCCAGACCAGACCCCTAATCTAATACAGACCCCAGACCAGACCCCCTAAACTAATACAGACCCCAGACCAGACCCCTAAACTAATACAGACCCCAGACCAGATCCCTAAACTAATACAGACCCCGGACCAGACCTCTAAACTAATACAGACCCCAGACCAGACCTCTAAACTAATACAGACCCCAGACCAGACCCCTAAACTAATACAGACCCCAGACCAGACCCCTAAACTAATACAGACACCAAACCAGACCCCTAAACTAATACAGACCCCAGACCAGACCCCTAAACTAATACAGACCCCAGACCAGACCCCTAAACTAATACAGACCCCAGACCAGACCCCCTAAACTAACACAGACCCCAGACCGGACCCCTAAACTAATACAGACCCCAGACCAGACCCCTAAACTAATACAGACCCCAGACCAGATCCCTAAACTAATACAGACCCCAGATCAGACCCCTAAACTAATACAGACCCCAGACCGGACACCCTAAACTAATACAGACCCCAGACCAGACCCCTAATCTAATACAGACCCCAGACCAGACCCCTAATCTAATACAGACCCCAGACCAGACCCCTAAACTAATACAGACCCCAGAACAGACCCCTAAACTAATACAGACCTCAGACCGGACCCCTAAACTAATACAGACCCCAGACCAGATCCCTAAACTAATACAGACCCCGGACCAGACCTCTAAACTAATACAGACCCCAGACCAGACCTCTAAACTAATACAGACCCCAGACCAGACCCCTAAACTAATACAGACCCCAGACCAGACCCCTAAACTAATACAGACACCAAACCAGACCCCTAAACTAATACAGACCCCAGACCAGACCCCTAAACTAATACAGACCCCAGACCAGACCCCTAAACTAATACAGACCCCAGACCAGACCCCCTAAACTAACACAGACCCCAGACCGGACCCCTAAACTAATACAGACCCCAGACCAGACCCCTAAACTAATACAGACCCCAGACCAGATCCCTAAACTAATACAGACCCCAGATCAGACCCCTAAACTAATACAGACCCCAGACCGGACACCCTAAACTAATACAGACCCCAGACCAGACCCCTAAACTAATACAGACCCCAGACCAGACCCCTAAACTAATACAGACCCCAGACCAGATCCCTAAACTAATACAGACCCCAGACCAGACCCCTAAACTAATACAGACCCCAGACCAGACCCCTAAACTAATACAGACCCCAGACCAGACCCCTAAACTAATACAGACCCCAGACCGGACCCCTAAACTAATACAGACCCCAGACCAGATCCCTAAACTAATACAGACCCCAGACCAGACCCCTAAACTAATACAGACCCCAGACCAGATCCCTAAACTAATACAGACCCCAGACCATACCCTAAACTAATACAGACCCCAGACCAGACCTCTAAACTAATACAGACCCCTCCTTTCTGAAGCTGCTGCACCAGTGAAGAACGTTCTGGGGGTCTTATAGATTATATATATAGTCTGATTATAGGGGCTGGGGTCTCCTTCATCCTACAGTGCCCTCTGAAGGAATTGTTTGTCGCCTTCCTATTCTGCATCTAGATTCATTTCTCTTCTTGCAGCTTCCTCTTAGTCAGTCAGTTCAGGTTGCCTAGTAACCGTATGACTTCTCATCATGGAGGCTTCAGTAGTTGGATGATCTGTCATTGTAGAGCTCAGTATTGGTGGCCATCAGTCTATGATCGGCGGAGATCTGACCAGGGGCACAATGAAGGAGTCATCCCAGACAGCGCCATAGCCATGACCAGGGTTGTCCTGAGAGTCAGATCTCCACCAATCAGATCCTGGAAAACCCCTTTAAGTCATCCAGAACCAATTTACTGGAAATGCTGCAAAACCATATCATGAGCGAATACATAGAAACAGTTCACTGTACAAGGTCTGTAAATGAGTCGGTGGATTTGATACCGTCAGCACTTTGCGGTCTGTAATGCAACTGCAACTCTCCAGCTGTTGCAAAACTACAACTCCCAGCAGGTGCTAACCACTTTTGTTAGGTTTAATGGTTGTCTTCTTGGATCCGCAGCGTTTCCACCATTTAGTGATTGATGCTTGCGGCTAAGAAGTGTTGGCTCATTAAATCTCATTGATCCCCCGAACGGATTGACTTGTTTATCATGGATGTCAGGACTTCATGGATTTATACATGCTTTCTGGGAAGCAGCTTGCTGCAGCAGAAACCTCCCCCCACTGCTCTGCGGGCAATATACTGTATACCAAGCAAGGCTAAGCCCCCCTCTCCTCCTGGACTAGCCAGTATGAAGGGCACCATCAGGTGAAGGACTGTGTGTGCGCCATATTTCGGAACTTCCAGAAGGATCGGCAGATTGTCAGAGGTCAGAACAAACAAGCCATGGAATCAGAATATATGTCATAATGTTACAGGGAAGACACTCAGTCTATGAAACCTTCTAGTGGTCCTAGAAAATCTTACTAGACACCAAGCTTCAGTTCTGCTCTATGTACATCATAAAGGATTACAAAAACATGGCTGCTTTCTTCCAAAAACAGCTCCACCAATGGAGCTGGGCTGCAATCCCACACAAAACCCAAGGACAGAGTGAAGCTGGAGAATTCCTTTAAGAATCCAAGACGTCTGAATAGAGGTGGAAGGTCTGGCTGCGGCTGGTCTCTAAAGTAGTTAAATCTGGGAGGACTGAGGTGGTCCTGGACTGGAGGCTGCAAAGGGCATTGGAGGGGTTGGGGTTGGGCAGGGAGGGCATCGGAGGGGTTGGGGTTGGGCAGGGAGGGCATCGGAGGGGGTTGGGGTTGGGCAGGGAGGGCATCGGAGGGGTTGGGGTTGGGCAGGGAGGGCATCGGAGGGGTTGGGGTTGGGCAGGGGAGGGCATTGGAGGGATTGGGGGAGGGCATCTGAGGGGTTGGGGGTGGGCAGGGAGGGCATCGGAGGGATTGGGCAGGGAGGGCATCGGAGGGGTTGGGGGTGGGCAGGGAGGGCATCGGAGGGGTTGGGGTTGGGCAGGGAGGGCATCGGAGGGGTTGGGGTTGGGCAGGGGAGGGCATCGGAGGGGTTGGGGTTGGGCAGGGAGGGCATCGGAGGGGTTGGGGGTGGGCAGGGAGGGCATCGGAGGGGTTGGGGTTGGACAGGGAGGGCATCGGAGGGGTTGAGGGTGGGCAGGGAGGGCATCGGAGGGGTTGAGGGTGGGCAGGGAGGGCATCGGAGGGGTTGAGGGGTGGGCAGGGAGGGCATCGGAGGGGTTGAGGGTGGGCAGGGAGGGCATCGGAGGGGTTGAGGGTGGGCAGGGAGGGCATCGGAGGGGTTGGGGGTGGGCAGGGAGGGCATCGGAGGAGTTGGGGGTGGGCAGGGAGGGCATCGGAGGGGTTGGGGGTGGGCAGGGAGGGCATCGGAGGGGTCCTATGCAGAGGGATGTGTTGAAGCAAGTCTATGGAGTGGTGAAGTTCTGGTGCTTTAAGACCTGGTTATCATGGGAGTAGTCGTAGTCGGCAGGATGGTCATAGGTAAGATATCACAAGAATACAGAGAGCGGAGCACAAACTGCTTGTGAGAGACCAAGATAGTGGAGCAAGACCTCCCGTTATCCTCAAAAAACCAAAGAAATGCAAGACCGAAAACCAGAGCCGCAGAGATCAGGAAGGAATGGACAGAGAATGAAAGAGCGACCTGCTGATACCAACATTACAGGAGATTGTCCTCATAGCCAGAAGACAGGTCTGAGCTGCCAAAACTCACAGACAACCCAGTATACAACCAAGGCTCCCAGGGGGCGCTCACAGCACAATCTGGATTTTAGTACTTTGTAAGTGAGATGTCACTGTCTGCAGGTAAATGTTACTGACAAACCAAAGTATGGCCAGGCCCACGGCAGGGCGGCCAACAACATGACAGCCAGAGATGGCGCCGACATAGATAAATGTATATTCACAATACTGTACAAATAACCCTTCAATACCCAAATACAGTATATATTTCTTCATATAATGTACATGAGATGATCAGTGCAGAAAATCCAGGACAATGCCGCCACCTAGTGGTGGACAGATAAAAGACCACAATGTAATCTGCTGATCTGACCAACCAGATTGTACATAAAGATCTCCCAGATTGTCAGACAGAAAATAAACCATTTCAGTAATAAAAAAAATAATAATTCAATATAATTCAAGAACTTACATCGACTTCTGTGGTATTTTGTTTCTTGCTCCGCCGTCACCTCCCGATGTCTCCGCTATTTTTTGCTTCTTACATTTTAAGTATTATAGTATAGTATAGTAGTATTTAAGAATATTGTAGCAGTCCATTCAGATACTGTCCGCTGAGCTAGTGTAGCTAAGCCTAAACTGTGTGATACACTGCTGCTGAATGAGTGAATCTAAGCCTGTCATAGGTGATACTGTCTGCTGAGCCCATGTATCCAAGCCCAGACTGTGTGATACTTTCGCTTCTGAATGAGTGAATCTAAGCCTGTCATATGTGATACTGTATCTAAGCTTATATCGCTTTGTTATCAACAAAAGGTCCAAACACTAAACCCTGATCCCCTCCCTGAAGATCAGAGACCTGAGCTCAGCTAACCAGGGAACATTCATGATGTAGAACACCTGAGGGCAGATACAGGGGAAGGGCTGCAAGACACCAGGGAGTAGACATGAGGGCGGGACAATGCAGTAGGACAGGGTGTATACACAGGGATAGGATAGTATAGTATATTATAACCGGCTGTATACACAGGAGCAGTGCAGTATAACAGGGTGTATACACAGGGCAGTGCGGTAGGGGTCACAGGGTGTATACACAGGGGCAGTATAACAGGGTGTATACACAGGGCAGTGCGGTAGTACAGGGTGTATACACAGGGGCAGTATAACAGGGTGTATACACAGGGGCAGTATAACAGGCTGTATACATAGGGGCAGTGCAGTAGTACAGGGTGTATACACGGGGGCAGTGTGGTAGTACAGGGTGTATACACAGTGCAGTGCAGTAGTACAGGCTGTATACATAGGGGCAGGGGCAGTGCAGTAGTACAGGCTGTATACACAGGGCAGTGCGGTAGTACAGGGTGTATACACAGGGCAGTGCAGTAGTACAGGGTGTATACACAGGGCAGTGCGGTAGTACAGGGTGTATACACAGGGGCAGTGCGGTAGTACAGGGTGTATACACGGGGGCAGTGCGGTAGTACAGGGTGTATACACTGGGGCAGTGCGGTAGTACAGGGTGTATACACTGGGGCAGTGCGGTAGTACAGGGTGTATACACGGGGGCAGTGCGGTAGTACAGGGTGTATACACTGGGGCAGTGCGGTAGTACAGGGTGTATACACTGGGGCAGTGCGGTAGTACAGGGTGTATACACGGGGGCAGTGCGGTAGTACAGGGTGTATACACGGGGGCAGTGCAGTAGTACAGGGTGTATACACGGGGGCAGTGCGGTAGTACAGGGTGTATACACTGGGGCAGTGCGGTAGTACAGGGTGTATACACAGGGCAGTGCAGTAGTACAGGCTGTATACACAGGGCAGTGCGGTAGTACAGGGTGTATACACAGGGCAGTGCGGTAGTACAGGGTGTATACACGGGGGCAGTGCGGTAGTACAGGGTGTATACACGGGGGCAGTGCGGTAGTACAGGGTGTATACACAGGGCAGTGCAGTAGTACAGGCTGTATACATAGGGGCAGGGGCAGTGCAGTAGTACAGGCTGTATACACAGGGCAGTGCGGTAGTACAGGGTGTATACACAGGGCAGTGCAGTAGTACAGGGTGTATACACGGGGGCAGTGCGGTAGTACAGGGTGTATACACTGGGGCAGTGCGGTAGTACAGGGTGTATACACTGGGGCAGTGCGGTAGTACAGGGTGTATACACTGGGGCAGTGTGGTAGTACAGGGTGTATACACTGGAGCAGTGCGGTAGTACAGGCTGTATACACAGGGCAGTGCAGTAGTACAGGCTGTATACACAGGGCAGTGCGGTAGTACAGGGTGTATACACAGGGCAGTGCGGTAGTACAGGGTGTATACACGGGGGCAGTGCGGTAGTACAGGGTGTATACACAGGGCAGTGCGGTAGTACAGGCTGTATACACAGGAGCAGTGCGGTAGTACAGGGTGTATACACAGGGCAGTGCAGTAGTACAGGCTGTATACATAGGGGCAGGGGCAGTGCAGTAGTACAGGCTGTATACACAGGGCAGTGCGGTAGTACAGGGTGTATACACAGGGCAGTGCGGTAGTACAGGGTGTATACACGGGGGCAGTGCGGTAGTACAGGGTGTATACACTGGGGCAGTGCGGTAGTACAGGGTGTATACACTGGGGCAGTGCGGTAGTACAGGGTGTATACACTGGAGCAGTGCGGTAGTACAGGGTGTATACACGGGGGCAGTGCGGTAGTACAGGGTGTATACACGGGGGCAGTGCGGTAGTACAGGGTGTATACACAGGGGCAGTGCGGTAGTACAGGGTGTATACACGGGGGCAGTGCGGTAGTACAGGGTGTATACACGGGGGCAGTGCGGTAGTACAGGGTGTATACACGGGGGCAGTGCGGTAGTACAGGGTGTATACACGGGGGCAGTGCGGTAGTACAGGGTGTATACACGGGGGCAGTGCGGTAGTACAGGGTGTATACACGGGGGCAGTGCGGTAGTACAGGGTGTATACACGGGGGCAGTGCGGTAGTACAGGGTGTATACACGGGGGCAGTGCGGTAGTACAGGGTGTATACACGGGGGCAGTGCGGTAGTACAGGGTGTATACACGGGGGCAGTGCGGTAGTACAGGGTGTATACACGGGGGCAGTGCGGTAGTACAGGGTGTATACACGGGGGCAGTGCGGTAGTACAGGGTGTATACACGGGGGCAGTGCGGTAGTACAGGGTGTATACACGGGGCAGTGCGGTAGTACAGGGTGTATACACGGGGGCAGTGCGGTAGTACAGGGTGTATACACGGGGGCAGTGCGGTAGTACAGGGTGTATACACGGGGGCAGTGCGGTAGTACAGGGTGTATACACGGGGGCAGTGCGGTAGTACAGGGTGTATACACGGGGGCAGTGCGGTAGTACAGGGTGTATACACGGGGGCAGTGCGGTAGTACAGGGTGTATACACGGGGGCAGTGCGGTAGTACAGGGTGTATACACGGGGGCAGTGCGGTAGTACAGGGTGTATACACGGGGGCAGTGCGGTAGTACAGGGTGTATACACGGGGGCAGTGCGGTAGTACAGGGTGTATCACACGGGGGCAGTGCGGTAGTACAGGGTGTATACACGGGGGCAGTGCGGTAGTACAGGGTGTATACACGGGGGCAGTGCGGTAGTACAGGGTGTATACACGGGGGCAGTGCGGTAGTACAGGGTGTATACACAGGGGCAGTGCGGTAGTACAGGGTGTATACACGGGGCAGTGCGGTAGTACAGGGTGTATACACGGGGGCAGTGCGGTAGTACAGGGTGTATACACAGGGGCAGTGCGGTAGTACAGGGTGTATACACGGGGGCAGTGCGGTAGTACAGGGTGTATACACTGGGGCAGTGCGGTAGTACAGGGTGTATACACTGGGGCAGTGCGGTAGTACAGGGTGTATACACTGGGGCAGTGCGGTAGTACAGGGTGTATACACGGGGGCAGTGCGGTAGTACAGGGTGTATACACTGGGGCAGTGCGGTAGTACAGGGTGTATACACGGGGGCAGTGCGGTAGTACAGGGTGTATACACGGGGGCAGTGCGGTAGTACAGGGTGTATACACTGGGGCAGTGCGGTAGTACAGGGTGTATACACGGGGGCAGTGCGGTAGTAGAGGGTGTATACACTGGGGCAGTGCGGTAGTACAGGGTGTATACACTGGGGCAGTGCGGTAGTACAGGGTGTATACACGGGGGCAGTGCGGTAGTACAGGGTGTATACACTGGGGCAGTGCAGTAGTACAGGGTGTATACACAGGGGCAGTATATAGCCGGCTGTATACACAGGTGTGGCGGCGTCGGTTGATCTTGGATTCATTATATGAAAAGACCAAACACAACACAAGTCTCAGATTTCACTTCCTCCAGGACGCTGCAGGTGATACAGACAAATAACGGGAGGACAGAACCAAATATACAAGAGCGCCCTCTATAGTCTCATTATATAACCATCTAAAGGATGACCACAAGTGCTTGCTTGACCACACACCCCAGGCCAGAAACCAGGGCCAATTAACCCCATTACTAGCCCAGACCACCAGGAATATAATTAGCCCCATTACCCCAATACATCGCCAGGAATATTAGCACCAACCCTTTCATTGCCCTAATGTTATCATTAATCTCTTTAGCCCCCTAACCTGTTCACTATCAGAGTCCACACATTATTCATTTTAAATATGAGGACGTAGATTTGTGTCTTTTGTATGAATACCAATGGATGGGGGGCCGCACATTGATTATACATAGGGGTGCGAAGGGGTCAGTAGGGGTCATCCTTGGGCAAAAGTAACTGTTACTTTTCTGTGCACCAATTCCCAAAAATTTCCACCAGGCTGAGAGCAGCAGAGCCTTCACCGTGCAGTACAGTGAGTGACCTGCAGATGTCACTGTTACTCCTGGCCCATGAAACATGTTCAGCGGTTATGTAAGCGGGGAGGCTGGTACAATGTGTCGGCGGCGGCTCCATCATGAGACAGAATTTTATCAAAGATCTAAATGCATTGTAATTTCAGACACATCAGTCCATGTCCTTGAAATATGTCTTAGGAAGCCACAGATCACAAGATGGTGCCGCATTAGAGCCTCAGAAGCACAAGCTAAGGTCAAGGAGCTGAAGAGGTGCCAAGATTGATTCCCAGGGGGACAGTCTAGACAAACTTTGAGATGGTGCCCCCCATCCCTAAACAGGAGAGCGCATCAGTGCAGGGATGGATTGTTTTAACTGTGATGATGCTGCCCCCTGAAGTCAGAGAAGGGTAAAATATATATATATATATGCTCCGTCTTCTCGCTCCTTTCTACATGTAGATTTTATATCTCGCTCTATTACTGCGCAGCTCTATCATTTATAGTATATACGTCACATTTCCTGACACCTCATATAGGAACAGAAAGCCTCTTGTCAGGCCCTCCGCGCCCCTGGCCCCGCTGCGCTCACCACAAGGGGTTTCTCGCCACCACCCCCTCCTTTCACTGCTGTGAACAGGAAGAGGCGAGATCTCGTCAGACAGGAACGATTGTGTCACCAGGAGCTACGTGCGGCCACACAGCGAGACATCTGCTCTGAGGAGGAGGAACAGGCCTCAGGCACGTGTGTACGAACACGGGCAGTCACCGGAGTGCCGGCAATATCTCAAGACCATACATTTACAAAACCACATAACTATTGGGCCCTAATCCAAAATCTGTACCAGGGCCACACCCAACTATCACAGGCACTAAGTGCCGCCTGCCTCCATAGTAGGACAGCACACCGCCAGCTGTCCTGTGTATCACAGGGGCCCCTCAGGGCCTATGTGTGGCTGCAACCTCTGCCCCACCGGGCCTGCTCTGACCATACATGGGGAGGCGCTATTCATGCAGGGCCTAGGGTGCCATTTATTTTAAGGGGTTTGTCAAACTTGAAAACCCAGGGGTGGGGTAAAATAGTGACTCTCCTACCCCCCACAGGCTCTCCTCAGTAGTGTCAGGGCCCCTGTTCCTGCACTGGGTGGGCTGGAAATGAAAAGGCTCAGGTGACTGCTGTGGCCAATCCCTGCCCTCGGTGACCTTCTTGACATCACCAGTACGGTGTGGCCAGTAAGGCCAGTGATTGGACACAGCGGTCACCTGTGCAGGCATGGAAGGCAAGTATCTCACCCACCCTTTCATGTAGAACTTTCCAGGTGTCCTCAGTTCACACCAGTGACAAAACATCTACAATGCAGAAACCCAGACAAGATTTGGCCAAGATTACAAAAATATGGCCAGTTTCTTCCAGCCACAGCGCCACACCTGTGCATGGGTTGTGTCTGGTATTGCAGGTCAACTACATTGAAGAGAGCAGAGCTGGATTGTAATACCATAAACTGCACATGGAAGGAAACCACCATGGAGTAAGGCACCCAACATGGCGAGGCTTCAGCTTTATTGTGCAGCTCTGTTCTTACACCAGTTGCTGGAGGAACCTGCCAGCAAGTGTTCAATTTCCTTACAGCACTCCCGCAGGAGAAATAGAGTATTACACACCTGTTGAAAACAAAGCCCCCCCACACTCACTGGCCTAGTATCAGGGCTGCCAATACTTCAGTGACATATGGCAGAGTTACTAGTGTAATAAGTGGAAGTCTCTGCCCAATCCCCACAGCCTGGAGTGTTCTTAGTTACCTGCCTGGCACTGTGCTGCCTGCAGAGGAGGAATGCTGCTTGGCAGCCGTCACAGCAAGACATTTTTTTTTATTTTTAATTAAAAGGTGGAGAATCTCTTCAAGTTCGTGATCCAGAAGTCTCCAATGTGTCAAGGTCTGCAGGGGTCAGTAGTGTGAGGCCTACTTAAAAGCAAGTCATGGAAATTGCTTCAGGGTAACCCAACTGGTTTCTCCTTGTGAATAGACGCCTGTTTCCAGATACTTAAATGTCTATAAGCAAATTCTCGCCCTGGAGCAACTGCAACACCCTCATTGCTCCGGAGCACATCTTTATACACTTAGCAATATCCTGCAAACTATTCACAAAGGATTTGGGGAGGGTCTTATGAATCAATCTGCAGAGCTGGGTTAATATGCTGTGTCCTGGGGAGACACTCCTAGGAGTCTAAGGCCTACCAACCCCTTATTCACAGTCACGTTGTGTCTCACAAGCAGGGTCTGTGCTGCTTAATGTTTCCCCCTCCAACAGCAAGTTACGATGCAGAGTTCCTGAATGGCCAGAGTGCTACTGCACCAAACTCACAGCTGTGAGACAGCTCAGCATTGCCAAGAGACTCACTGACAACTCCGTGCAATGCTGTATATTCCATTTATATGGTTGTGGCCAGTCAGAGAAATACAACCAGCACATGAGTAGTGGACCCAGTACAGAACGTGCCTGTATGAACAAGGCCCCGATACTACCAGGCTATTGCACCTATTACTGTCTGCAGTGCACCCAATGTGTTATTTTAACCCCTTCCTCTATAAACAGATACAAGACACAGAAGGTTCAGTGTTCGCAATTTATTTTTTTAACACAGAAACTGACAGACTATTAGGGGTGACTCCGGGCCCCGTCAGTGATAGGAGACACATCACTGGGTGAGACCTTGGGCCCTGCAGTGACAGGAGAGGGATGACTTGGTGGTGACACTTTATTCCTTGGTGGCAATGTAGGCCAAGAGGTCCACAACACGGTGGCTGTAGCCACATTCATTGTCATACCTGCAAGAGACAGTTCACATGAGACTCAACGCCCGCTTAAGACAGAAGCCCTGCCATGCTGTGCACATCTAGATAAAGCAATAAGGTCACCTGGCTCTCTAGTGGTCTGCTATACAGGCAGCTGAGCTATTGCTACCTGTTATCAGCCACACATCAGTGCTGGTCATTTACTCACCAGGAGATCAGCTTAACAAAGTGCTCGTTCAGTGAAATGCCGGCACCAGCATCAAAGATGGAGGAGCAGGTGCAGCCATTGAAGTCGGTAGAGACAACCTAGTTGGAAGGGCAGAAGTTAGAGTCAGTCCATGGACGTGACAGAGCGGCAGCCATATACATGATACAAGCCGCACACGACACCCACCTCATCCTCTGTGTACCCAAGGATTCCCTTCATTGGTCCTTCAGCCGCCTTCTTCACTGCAGCCTTAATGTCCTCGTATTTGGCCTAAAACATTAGGAGTGAAATGTCAGATTAACCCTTTAGTCTCAGGGTAACAGTTGTCAGGCTTGAGCGTCTCTCATACTTACTGGCTTCTCCAGGCGGGCGGTCAAGTCAACAACAGATACGTTAGGAGTGGGAACCCTGAGGGCCATGCCAGTGCACTTTCTGGAGGAGGAAGAGGGGAACATTACCACCAAGTGACAACTTCACACCCAAGAATCTCATACAGATGAAGAGCTGCAGAACATGTGCCCCAAGTTATGTCCTGCAGCTCTAAGAGCCCCATTTACAGCTATGGACATGAAGTACCAACACATGAGCACCCTCAGAGGGAGGCTACATACCCGTTCAAGGCTGGGATGACTTTGCCTACGGCCTTGGCAGCACCAGTGGATGCTGGGATGATGTTCTGTCCTGCAGCTCTGCCATCACGCCACATCTTTCCTGATGGTCCGTCCACAGTCTTCTGGGTAGCGGTGTAAGCATGGACTGTGGTCTGGAGGGACAGAGCAGAGCATATGAAGTCACTTGTCTGGATTACCAGCAGATCCCACAAGCCGTAGGGATCAGACCAGGGATACTCACCATCAGGGCCTCCACAATGCCAAAGTTGTCATGGATGACCTTTGCAAGAGGAGCAAGGCAGTTTGTGGTGCAGGAGGCATTGCTGTGGACAGAAGAGCAGATGTCAGGTAAAGCAGGAAACCATGTAGAGACTACAGCCCCCACCCTCCGAGCGCCCCAACATGAGTAGATCCACCTGACAACTGAACCACCCTTTAACCTGTACTGCACTATGGAATATGTAACCACTATAAGCAACTGGCAGACTATGTATTCAAGGGGGGGGGGGGGGGTCTGCAAGTGGATGTGCCATTAGGACCACCACCTTTACATCATGAGATCCTGTGTCCAGGTATGGCTACAAGTAACATCTCCCAGTTCCATCCCTTACCTGATAACTTTCAGTGAGTTTTCATATTTCTCATGGTTGACACCAACAACGAACATGGGAGCATCTGCTGATGGGGCAGAGATGATGACACGCTTGGCACCCCCCTTCAAGTGAGCCTGGAGGAGACAAAGTCGATGCATTACTGGAGGTGCAGGTCACGAAGTAAGCATTAAGGGGCTGTAACAGATGCCATGACACTTACAGAGGCCTTATCGATGGTGGTGAAGACACCAGTAGACTCGACTACATAGTCAGCGCCGGCATCAGCCCATTTGATGTTACATGGGTCACGTCTACAAGACAAGAGGGTTCATGATGTTAGATCCTGGAAGCTGAGATGTCACTATGAACAGCTATTAATGTGTTCTGGCTGTAGTTGTCCTAGTCTATAGCTGGCGTCTAAGACGCTAGAGAGTGAAATGAGGCCAATGCTCATAAATGGCCTGTGGGGAACCAGTCTCCTATAACTGCAGCTATTTCTTGAGTATCTCTAGAAGAAAGTCACATGGGATGTTTGCACATATGCCATAGTGGATGTAGCAGGAATGGCTACTCCCAACCCATTAATAGTTACAGGGCCAGCTTTAGGAATACAAGCTGCCCAGAGGTCTCATGTATACTCACTCGTGAGACACGGTGATAGGTTTGCCATTGACCACCAGTTTTCCGTTTTCAGCAGCGACTGTTCCCTTGAAGCGGCCATGAGTGGAGTCATAATTGAACATGTAGACCTAAGGAAGCCATAGAGAGTGTTAGGATGGACAGACGTTAGGCAGTCAATATATCCCATTTGTTTGCCTAGCACCACCATGCTCAGACTCACTATGAAAGGTTATCTTGTAGAAATACCGCCACCTACAGGCAGTTACTTAACATTAAAGCAAAAGCTAAATGTCAGCCAACCCCTTGCACAGCAAGTTCCCAGCCCTTGAGGCATTGCCAACATACCATGTACGACAGATCAATGAAGGGGTCATTGATAGCAACAACAGTTACTTTCCCAGAAGTAATAGCAGCACGGGTCACCAGACGCCCGATGCGACCAAATCTGCCAAGAGAAGAGTATAGTTATGAACAAGTCCAGAGCTAAAGCCAGGTACATTACATAACCTAGTGCAGGGGGTCGGCAACCATCGGCACTCCAGCTGCTGTGAAACTACAACTCCCAACATGCTCCATTCACTTCCATTGGAGTTCATGAACAGCAGAGCCAGTATGCATGCTGGGAGTTGTAGTTTTACAACAGCTGGAGTGCCGAAGGTTACCTACCCCTGACCTAGTGTAATAAGATCTCAAGGTAAGTGTGTACTGGGGCCAGAGACTGCAGAGGTACAGGCCAGCTAGTAGTAAAGCAGGTTATAGTACAATGGCTTTATACATACAGCACAACAGACAAAGGAATTGGAGGGGATCCCATCTACATCACCACTGCGACTGGGAAGGGTCTGACCTCTGTGACCACCATCAATGGAGAGCTGCATCCCTTTCACTGCAGCAGCCACCACTATACAGGTAAGGCTCTGAATGATGGTATGGTATTGTGACCCTTCTGGGGGTCCGACCCTCTCCCGTCATGAAGTGTGATGTATCCTAGCAGTAAGCCACCAGGTTACAAGATGGCAATATCCTTTAAAGGGTTAAGCTTAATGGCTTCTTTCTCCCATAAACAGCACCACACCTGGTTACATACAGTATTGCAGCTCTGTTCCTTTGAAGTGAATGAGCCAAGATGTAATACCAGATACAGCCTGTGGGCAGGTGGGGCACGGTTTTTCAGAGAAAGCAGTATGGATTTCTGGTAATGCAGAGGCATCATTGCCTATTAAAGGGATTTTCAGGACTAGGGTCATCAATTTGATTGTCAGATCAAACACTTGAGACCCCCACCGATCAGTGAGCAGCCTCCTTCTGCCAGCAACATGTCAATGGCCACCTGCTATAGAAGCAGCTCATTCAAATGAATGGGGCTGAGCTGCAATGCCACTATACAGTGCAGATATTCTGAAGAGGCTGCAGTCTCTGATCTGAGGGGGTCAAAGGTGTTCGCCGTGACCAGTCACATAGTACTGGTAAGGACAAGTCATCAATAGGTCCCAAAAACCCCTTTAGTGTTAACGTATATACAACATAAAGTTATACAATGTAGCCCCATGTTTTATAATATGCAAATTAAGGAACAACGGCCAACCCAATGTGCTGAGTGCTTGCATGTTGTATTATGGATGCATTCAGGCCCATCCCTGCACATATGATCAGTCATATTGGGAAGGGGGGGGGGGGGTTAGACCCCCCTCAGTTCAGGGCAGTGGTAAGGATTTCAGCTTCCCAGACACAGCACATCACAGCCCCTTCTATAAGCTTTCCCAGGGCCCTAAATACACATGTTATTACAGCGTGGCCCATGTGACGTGCCACCTTGATCCAGGAGCAGTGCCCTGCGGGGCCACTTAGCCTGTGCACATAAGCCCTGACCGCAGTGCAACGCCTCCCCCTGCTGGAGCAAAGTTCACAGCTGAGTGTGCAAAGTGTGAACAAACAGGAAGACACGGCGGATAAGGTCCGGCCGGGGTATTATAAGGAGCCAGTATGATGGAATGACAGGCCTGATCTTCTCAGGACAGCCAAATTACACACGCCAGTAACCAGGCGGAGAGCCGCCCCCCCACCCCCCTCCCAGCACTGGGCAGCTGGCGCGCCTCTATTTATAGGAGACCTACTTTACACTGCAGGCAGAGGATGGATAGGGAGGGAGGGAGGGGGGCTGTGCTCAGAGATCACCCCGTTCACATAACACTACAATTCAGAATATTTAGCAGAACTAATGATGAGAACCCCCCGGACACCTCCTCGTGAGCATCTACGTGCAGCACCAGCAGCAGGACGTGAGTCAGCTTACATGCTCTTGTGCAAGCACTAGTCATAGTGTAAGTGTGCAGGTGGGGGCTGGACAGGGCTCGCTCCACCTCCACACTGAGCAGGTAGGAGGTGAGGCAGAGACCACCAAAGCTCCCCATCAGATGATACAAAGACCTTGACTTGCCCTTGAGGTGCATCAGATGGGGGAGGGGGTAGGAGATTATATTGCGCATCCCCCTCCCCACAGAACAAGAGGGAGGTGCACAAGGAGGGCGCAGAGCGAGAAAGTGGGTGTGACTGAGGGGGCAAACCAAGCGCTGCACAGGAAGGGGTTAATGGAGCAGCCATCTTAACAGCTCATACATGCAATGGACCAGGAGCTGAATGCATCCTTACAGTCTGCCCCATGGCAGGGCAGGTAACACCGCCCTCCACCCTAGTCACCATCACCTCATTCAGGCGGCACCAGGTGAGGTATAACTATTGAATGGCAACCCAGGCTTTGTGACTTAACCCCTCACTCCCCATGCATCTCTAGGAGGATTGGCCCAGTGTCTATACAGGCTACAGTGACCCAGTGACTAGTACAGCAGCATGCACAGTGTGTCTAAGCCTCAGGACTGCCACTCACCCGTTGATGCCGATTTTCACCATGTTTGCTGCCTGTAGTTTCTGTTCCTGCAAAAGATCAATTTAAAAGAATTCACCAGAGAGCATAAGAAAGCAGTCAGCCGAAAATAGCAACAACCAATCCCCCAAAACCTGAGGCAGAACCCCCAAGAACCTCCGCTGCACCCCCACCACCAACCAACCAACCAACCAACCACCAACCAACCAACCAACCAACCAACCAACCAACCAACCAACCAACCAACCAACCAACCAACCAACCTCTCAGAAGTCCTGCTGCAGAGTGACTAACAGCGCGCCGAGCCGCCTTATATACCCAGCAGGATGATGGACGGCGACGGCTCCGCCCACCAACAGCCCTCCGCCAATCAGCGGCCGCAGAGTCAGACAGTCACTGGCACCTTCTGTCATCCCGGCCCGGGCGACGTGCTGCCGTAGTGTCACTAATAGCCGCGCACGCTCTTCCTCTTCTAATCTACGACAATTCCCCCATTTTATAATTACCGTAATGCGCCTCCATGTGATATGATACGGGGTCCTGGTGTCATCTAGTGGTCACCCCCATCTCCTGGAGTATCTACATTACCCCTTCCTCCAGCTATGCCACCTGCCCCCTCCCCCATGACATTGCGGCAGCATCAATTACATCCTGTTACACCATTCATCTTCTCAAACCTCATGAAAGTCATTAATAAGTATTACACCCCCTAAATGTATATATTACACCCCCCTAAATGTGTGCATTACACCCCCTAAAAATGTATATATCACACCCCTCCTATATGTATTACATCCCCCTAAATGTATATATTACACCCCTCCTATATGTATTACATCCCCCTAAATGTATATATTACACCCCTCCTATATGTATTACACCCCCCTAAAAGTATATATTACACCCCTCCTATATGTGTGTATTACACCCCCTAAAAATGTATATATCACACCCTTCCTATATGTATTACAGCCCCCTAAATGTATATATCACACCCCTCCTATATGTATTACATCCCCCTAAATGTATATATTACACCCCTCCTATATGTATTACAGCCCCCTAAATGTACAGTACAGACCAAAAGTTTGGACACACCTTCTCATTCCAAGAGTTTTCTGTATTTTCATGACTATAACAATTGTAGATTCACACTGAAGGCATCAAAACTATGAATTACCACATATGGAATTATATACTTAACAAAAAAGTGTGAAACAACTGAAAATATGTCTTATATTCTAGGTTCTTCAAAGTAGCCACCTTTTGCTTTGATTACTGCTTTGCACACTCTTGGCATTCTCTTGATGAGGTTTTCACTTCACAGGTGTGCCCTGTCAGGTTTAATAAGTGGGATTTCTTGCCTTATAAATGGGGTTGGGACCATCAGTTGTGTTGTTCAGAAGTCAGGTGGATACACAGCTGATAGTCCTACTGAATGGAGTGTTAGAATTTGTATTATGGCAAGAAAAATGCAGCTAAGTAAAGAAAAAGGAGTGGCCATCATTACTTTAAGAAATGAAGGTCAGTCAGTCTGAAAAATTGGGAAAACTTTGAAAGTGTCCCCAAGTGCAGTGGCCAAAACCATCAAGCGCTACAAAGAAACTGGCTCACATGAGGACCGCCCCAGGAAAGGAAGACCAAGAGTCACCTCTGCTGCGGAGGATAAGTTCATCCGAGTCACCAGCCTCAGAAATCGCAGTTTAACAGCAGATCAGATTAGAGACCAGGTCAATGCCACACAGAGTTCTAGCAGCAGACACAGCTCTACAACAACTGTTAAGAGGAGACTGTGTGCAGCAGGCCTTCATGGTAAAATAGCTGCTAGGAAACCACTGCTAAGGACAGGCAACAAGCACAAGAGACTTGTTTGGGCTAAAGAACACAAGGAATGGACATTAGACCTGTGGAAATCTGTGCTTTGGTCTGATGAGTCCAAATTTGAGATCTTTGGTTCCAACCACCGTGTCTTTGTGCGACGCAGAAAAGGTGAACGAATGGACTCTACATGCCTGGTTCCCCCCGTGAAGCATGGAGGAGGAGGTGTGATGGTGTGGGGGTGCTTTGCTGGTGACACTGTTGGGGATTTATTCAAAATTGAAGGAATACTGAACCAGCATGGTTACCACAGCATCTTGCAGCGGCATGCTATTCCATCCGGTTTGCGTTTAGTTGGACCATCATTTATTTTTCAACAGGACAATGACCCCAAACACACCTCCAGACTGTGTAAGGGCTATTTGACCAAGAAGGAGAGTGATGGGGTGCTATGCCAGATGACCTGGCCTCCACAGTCACCAGACATGAACCCAATCGAGATGGTTTGGGGTGAGCTGGACCGCAGAGTGAAGGCAAAATGGCCAACAAGTGCTAAGCATCTCTGGGAACTCCTTCAAGACTGTTGGAAGACCATTTCAGGTGACTACCTCTTAAAGCTCATCAAGAGAATGCCAAGAGTGTGCAAAGCAGTAATCAAAGCAAAAGGTGGCTACTTTGAAGAACCTAGAATATAAGACATATTTTCAGTTGTTTCACACTTTTTTGTTAAGTATATAATTCCACATGTGTTAATTCGTAGTTTTGATGCCTTCAGTGTGAATTTACAATTTTTATAGTCATGAAAATACAGAAAACTCTTGGAATGAGAAGGTGTGTCCAAAATTTTGGTCTGTACTGTATATATTACACCCCTCCTATATGTATTACAGCCCCCTAAATGTATATATTACACTCCTACTATATGTATCGATGATCAGTAGGACGGGGACTAAGGCTAAGGCTCCATGTAGCAAAAAAAAAAAAAACGCAGGAAAAAACCGTGGCAGTAACACATCACATTTTTTTCCGCATTTTCATTGCATTATCACAGAGTTTTCCTCTGCAGACTTTCTGCCCCTATTACAGCTATACAGAAATCCCCGGTGTTTATGAAATCAAGGTCAACGATCAATGTAGCCACAGCATGAGGAGGAGTTCCTGCCAGGATCAGGGTTTGATGACCACCCCTGAGTCTTCAGATACCATCTTGCTACCCACGTGAGAGTAGCAATACCATCTGGCTGATATGCAAGGACTGACCGATCCCAAAATGGACTCGGAGGAGACTTGGTATTGGGGAAGTAGAGGAAGAGAGTACCGGACCACCAACACCAGCATTAGAACCTTTGGGGCAGATTTATTATACCTTGTACATCAGCTCTCTGATGTCACAAACTTTTTGGGCAAATCAGGTATTTACACAAAAAATTACAACTTTTTTTTTTTTTTCTTCGCGGTCATCACCAGTGTGTGCCTTGCCATATATAAGACTGGTGATATATCCACTGGGGATTGGTTTATGAAGGGGTTGATAACGCCAGTCTTCAGAAATCTCCCCCTTTGACTCCCATTTGAGCTAGAGGCTCCCTAACGTTTATGGGTCTAGACATCTTGGATCACACCACAGAAGACAAGATGCAAAGGGCGGCATTTTGTAATGAAGGGATGCATATGGTGGCACATGTAATTTCTGCAAGACCATAAGGCCCCATGCACATGGTAGCAAATGGTCTTCATGCAGTCCGTGCATCAAACATTGGGAGCCCCTGTATCATGGTGACCTGTATATAGTGTAGACAGTAGTACGGTGAGGAGGCAGGGACTCCTACTGTCATAGATCACTATGATGGGGGGGTCCCAGTCTCCTGACTGGGTACAGTCTGGGAAATTTGGCTGGTGTATGGACTGGATTTTCTGGACCGCATTCTGCTGTGTGCATGGAACCTAATACAGCCTCGCTCCGTGTCCTTACAGGATCCGCTCTGTACATGTGCTAGTCTGCCAGCTCCATCGGCTCGTCGATGACCGGTTCCTCATCCTGTTACAGGTTTGGAACAAGCCGTGTTGTGGACTGACAGTCATTTACTCCGCAGCCCTCTGATGGTGACTCAGCATCTTGGAGATTTCACACTTGATTTTGTAAAAACCGTTAACACCAACGGAAGATGTGATTGTAGTAAGGAGACATTACTGCCTCAAGACACATCCAAGGTGTAGTTTAAGGGTGTATTCAGACCGTGCAGTTAAAGCCTCATCAAAATTGCAATGGAAAAAATCATGATGTGATATTGTTTCTTGGGTAGAAATTTTAGTCAAAATGTGAAACATTAGAGAAATGTTTTACCTGTAAAATTTTAAAAATTGCACTAAAACTGAAGCACGGTGGCTCAGTGGTTAGCAGCGCTGGAGTCTTGGGTCCAAATCCAGAGAGCCTCCTTTGTCACGTGAGGTGCAGGATTGCTGTTGGGGACTTCACGACGCACATTGGAATGGACAGTGGTTACGGATACTGGAGCACCAAGGACCGGTGAGTATGTTTCACTTTCCCCGGCCTCCTCCATGAGTTGTGAAATTCCTGGACAACCCCTTTAAAGTCAGATTTGCTTGAGTCTGTGTTGCTGTAATCTGCTCCAAATTTATCAAATGTTGGGGTCTGACACCGATTTACTGATAGCTACACAGTGTAAGGAGCAGGAAGCAGATAGATCTGGACACTGTGTAGTGGCCATGCCGTGCTAATGCGCTCTACAGCATTACAAAGATTTGGGCCCCTTGCTCTTGAGGGCCACATAGATTCCATGGCAAAAAATTAAAGCTCAAAACCACAAAACTGCAGCCATTCACTGTGCACATCACAACGCATTTCAGCTTTATGGATTATGTACCGGTCCACTGGTTTAGAAGAATACTGATATTGGTCAAACTGGTATTTTAGGGTTTATTCACACCTTGCGGTCATGTTGCAGTTGCCACAGTTTTCCAACATCATAGGAAATTCTCAGTTTCTAATCTACGCCATGGTGTTTACATATGACATGACACAGTTACACTTTTCTGCACTTCTGTGTGTTGTGAAGATAAAATCCTTGGATACGTTTATAAACGTATCCAACAGTGACAAACACTGGAATCCATCAGGACTTATATACTCTAGTTACAGTTACAGTTGGGTCTGAGCTCAAACTATGTTGAAAAAAAAAAAATGGCAAAATGAGAGAGCAGCCATGTTTCCCAAAGCAACCAATCAGAGCCTATGTTTTATTTTTTCAGAGCTGATATGAAAATGAAACCTGAACTCTGGTTGGTTGCCATAGGCAACAGGGCCTATTTATCTCCTCAGGCCTGAGGAAAGGAGATTTATGATGACTGGCGTTTTCGACACCAGTCTTTATATCTCCTGTGCCCATGTACTGGAGCGCATTTTCGCCTTTTTTTAACTCTGGTGCAGATGTGAACCCTACTGTACTAGATAAATCTCCCCCATAGATTTCAATGTGTTTGTTCACATGTACGGTTTTGTTTTTTTTGGATGGACCATCACAAAAAAAGAACATTTATTAAACTGTCTAAAAGATGAACTGTCTTAGTTGCCCATTTCAACTAATCAAAGCACAGCTTTCATTTTTTAAAAGCAGTACTTGGAATGAAAGCTGCGCTGTGATTGGTTGCTATGGGCAACTAAGACAGTTCATCTTTTAGGCCGGGGCCCACATTGTGAACGCTGCGTTTTACATTACCTACAAAATAAATGGGATTCTGGCTAATCCCCTCCACGCATTGCAGAAAAAAAAATCCTCAGTGGAAAAGTCGCAGCATGTCAATAATACCCACGGAAACGCTGGCATTTTCTGTATTGGTATAACAGGGGCAGAAAGTCCACAGAGGAAAACTCGGCGAGATTGCTGCTGAAAAAAACGAGATACATTTCTGCCGCGTTCTTTTCCGCAGCGTCTTTTTTCCACAATATATGGATTAGATTAACCAGAATCTCATTCACTTTGCTAGTGTAAAATGTTGCGTTTTTCCCCACTGTATATCCATATGATGGGGCTTTAGGCTAAGGCTAGATTCACATGAGCACGCGTGAGCTGAATGTACCGGCCTGAACACCATGCAGGGACATGGACTCCGGTATTATAGATATCTATGCTGCTAAAAGTTTAACGAATAAAACTCGATCGCGTGAATCTAGCCTAAGGGTGGGGACATGAAGCAATAATGTCATGACGCTCGGCGTGCCCATGTGACCACTGGGGGCCCAATCACCAGGAGAGTACCAGATGCCACGAGGAGGCCCAAAAGAGGTAACAGAAGGCGAGTATGGCCGGGGGCCTATGTGGCATAAACGGCACAGTTTGACCGCGGCGTTTTACAGTCCCTGCAAAGTGGATCCCATAGCGAATGCCATCCACACATTGCAGAAAAATACACACAGCGGAAATGCTGCCATTTCCAAAACCATTGCAGTTTTGGAAATCGCAGCATGTCAATTATACCTGCAAAAAACAGCAGTGGTTCCCCTATAGGTATAACTGAAGCAGAAAGACTGCAGAGGAAACCTCTGTGGACTTTTTGTGAAAAGTGTTGCGGAAATGCGTTGCGTTTTTCCACCGCATTTTTTCCCTTCAGCGCTTTTTGCTGCGCCCCACTGTGTGGGGCCTTAACCTATGAATGTTTTTTTTTTTTTTTGTCACCTCCCCTGGATCTCTGGGGTCTGAAGAGACCTCAGAGTATAATGCAGTGGCCATTTTTGATCATTCAAAGAGAATCGCCATTTGTTCCGTTTCGTTAAAAAATGAACAATTTGGAATATTCTGGTCGAATCCGGTTTGTGACAGAGTGGTTCGCCGATCTCTAATCATCACCTTCATATAACTGCATTAACATGCCACAATTTCTGGCACCACGCCACACACAACGTTATCCTACATTGCACCGCGTTGCAGTATGATATTGGATGGGAAAAATAACTTGTTACACCAAAAAAATCACACGGCACCTCACACAACGCAACGTCAGGGGATCCCATATCCCAATGCAATTTAGTGCAAACATTCGTTAAAATGCAGCGGCGTCCATATCATCCATTATTGTCAGAATGCCAAAGCCAGGAAGGAGTTAATTCCACCACAAAGCGGCTTTGGTCAGAAATGAAATAATTGGAATATCCATTACGGGCAGGCGCCGGCCCTCAGCTGTGACCAGTGACAGTCATTCTCCCCCTCCCCCCAGGAGAACCTGGTAGGACGTCAGCACCTGTTGTGCACAGCGTTAACCCTTTTCACACCAGGGTGAAAATTAATGAATGAATTAACCCCCTGTATGCAGAATAGTGCGCCAGTCACAGCGTTACGTTATTTTTTTCATCTGCAATGTGTGATAGGATGATGAGTATTAACCTCTTATTATCCTAATATAATCTTTGTCACAGATCTGGGGACGTGGCCTTGCTTTATCCTTCTCCTCTCTGCATCGATTCCCTATAGACCCCAATGCAGATGTGAAGCAGAGCCCAGCCCAGCCTTACTGCAATACTCTGCAGGTCAAGGACTAAAATACATGCCCTTGAGTTTATCCCTGATGCGTGGAGCGTGCGCAGCCTCCCAGCAGTCACCGGCATCAATGACGCCTCCATGGCGACCATATGAGTGCTGCATGAATCCATTCGCACTAGATCACATTGTGGATAATGTATTCCAAGAAGACTGGGTGTACATGGTGCTATTTCTCCGCAAAAATACGTGTGTTTTTGCATCCGACGCTAAGAAAAAAAAAAGCACCGTGTAAACCCGGTCCTACTATAGATTGCTTTATTTTTTTTCAACAATTGCAATTGAATATTTTTAGCTTTAAAGAGCAAAATCCGCCACAAAATTGCAGAAAATCACAATGTACTTCTTGCATTTGGTAAGTCACCAAAGACTAATAATTCATGGTCGTAGTTTTGGTCTGTGTGATGTTGGTTTTTGCGGATTGGTGAAGGCGGATAGCATATGGACTAGTCTATAGCCCCGGACACATGTCTGTAGTTTTCACAGATCAGAATCCAGGCTGTAGAAATGAGCCGCCAAATAAGGAGCAGGTCAATGGTGCACGTGCAGCAGGCCCTGTAGTAGTGGGGGCCCCCTTGGGACAGCTGGACAGTCTAGCAGTCAGAGCGCTGCCCCCGCTGTTCCAGGCAGTGAGTGTGAGTCGCCCCGGTATGTTCAGACTCCCAACGCAATGGAGCCGTCTGCTCTCTGCCCCCGGTGTCTTGGGACATGGGGCGTGATGTGGTGACGTCACTTACATTGTGCCTGCTACTCCCTGAAGACTCTGGGAATAGAGAGGAAAGGTGAGTATTAGGGTTTTTTTTTCTCTTTGTATTGTGAGCACCAGGAGGGGACATGAAACTGTGGGGGAAACTGCATGGGGACATTATATTGTGAGGGCAACATTATAATATAATATAATGTCTCAGGGTCACTGGGGGGACAGGTTAATTTGTGATAGGCCATTATATTATATGGGGTCACTACAGGGGCATTTGACTGTATGATGGTTCACTGAGGGGCATTATACCATGTTGGGGCCACTGAGGGGGCATTATAATTTGTGCGAGTCAGGTGATAGGGGTGTGTGCCCATTTATGAAACTTTTGCACTGGGCCCAGCCATGTGTTCCAACAGCCCTGCCTATACCTGTCCGTTTTTTGGGCTCTGTCCATTCAGTCAAGTGTACAGGACTGAGAAAACCACACGGACACCATACTGTGCGCCATCCGTTCTGTTGCCACAGCCTCGTACACTGCCTATGCTCATGTGCGTGAAGCCTAAGGCCGTCTATGACAATGTCCGTCATTTATCCATTTTTCACGTCCATTCATAAAAGAAGTGATAGAAGTCTAACCCAAAAATTACATAGGTCACATGACTCTACAAATGTAGTTTTCAGAGCATTTCCTAGCAACAGTCCATGAAAATAGAGTATTTGGCATCTGCACACCGCGCATGTTTTCCACAGACCGATTGACTTGCATGGGAGTGTTCTGGACAAAAATGGTCAAAATCAGGACTTGATTCTGTTTTTGGGTCCATGCTGCGAAGTCTGAATATGCACATGTAAGCATCAATGGGTCTGTGCAGATCAGGGATAGCACATAGATGAAAACCACTGGTGTGTGAAATAAGCCCTTAGGTGGGGGCGCCACAGCGTTATACATGTGCAACTACCACATGTGCGTATTCCTGTGAAATTACGTTGCTGCTTTGCACGCGATGCACGTGCTCGGCGGTCACAAGACATTGCACGTGTACACGCAGATGCAAAAAATTATCATAAAATTGCGCTTTAATTCTCTCTCTACTTATCACAGGGACACGATCTCACCGGCATTACACGCTACAATTCAATAACGTGATATTGCAACGTCTTTCCGCCAATATGGAACGCACATCAATTTGCATATATACACGCCGTTTCTGGGTGGGGTTCGATGATAACTCCATGCGATCTTGGGATGTGATCTAACACAGGATTGCATTGATTTTGGTTGCAAGTTGCATTGACTATAGACCTCACTCGTAATTACATGCAACTCACGGGCAGAAAATCCAATCCCGTTGCGACACGTCTGTGACTTGACTGTGTGTGTCATATTGGATGCAATTTCAATAGAATCCTATGGGGGGGAAATTGCAAACATGGCAAATACTGTACAGAGGACACAAGGCGATAGAATAACCAAACACAGAATCGCTCCGGACCCCATTGGTTAGGTAATAGCAGGGGTTACGACAATGGGGACGATCCTTCCTGCCCTCTTCCTCATGTCCCTGCGTGTTAATGGCCGCCTCAGTACATGATACAGATAACTGGCAGGTCATCCGCTTCACTGCAGCCAAAACCCATCTGTGTAAACCCGGCCTGACTGCTGCTCGCAGAGATCTCCTGTCCTTTACACCCTCCAGCCTGACCTCACTTGAGGACCCTGTCTCTATTCTTGGCTTCCTTGAGGAATGTAACCGTTTGAAGGGCAGAGTCCTAAAATAGCCCCGACCGTGGGCATGACCTTTATATAAAGGTCAGACAGGTGGAGGGGGGAGATGGCTGCCAGGGTGTCAGTACAGGGATAGGGACAGCTGGGTCACAGAGGTGACATTAGCACAGGACGTCAGACAGGTGCAGAGGTCATGATGTGAGGGGGCACATGGGCTCAGTGTCGGGCTGCTGCAGGGGTTTTGTTTCTGTGCAGCGTCACTCTGTGTATGACTCTGGGGGGCTGCGGGAGAGTAAATATTATATAAATGACAGCTAAGAATAGCGTGTGCACTGCAGCCCCCTCCACCTGCACGGTATGCTGTCTGCAACGTAATATACTGTCATATCTCCCAAGTCTCAGAGGACTAAACCAGGGACAAAATCCGCACCGCAGCAAATTTATGTATAAGCCTCGCCTCTGCCCCCTTTGTTCTGTCTCAAAGTATAATGCCCCTTTAGTAGTGCCAACACAAGGCATCATGCCCCTCTTATGCTGTACACAGTATAATGCTCCCCACACTATAATATCCCCTTATTGTAGCCCCCTCACAGTATAATGCTCCCCACACTATAATATCCCTATTGTAGCCCCCACACAGTATAATGCTCCCCACACTATAATATCCCCTTATTGTAGCCCCCACACAGTATACTGCTCCCCACACTATAATATCCCCTTATTGTAGCCCCCACGCAGTATAATGCTCCCCAGTATAGCACCATCTTCGGCCACCTCACTATAACCCCCCCCCCCCACATTGCGGCCTCTACATACTATAATACTCTTTCATTCTAGATACACTATAATCCCTATTCATGGCCTCCACAAATTATAAAGCTCTATCATTTCAGCCAATATACTATAACCCCTACATTGTGACATCCATATACTATAATGCTCTCTCATTGTAGACATCACATTATAATGCCCCCTAAATGTGGTCCCCACAGTAAAATGCACATAGACTCACCTTACCCCATACTCATGGCCTCTTGGGTCTCTGCTGTCATCAGCTTGGCAGTAATAGGGCCGGTATAGTGACGTCACTACATCACCTCTGCCTGCTTCCAAGCATTAAAGGACCAGTCTCCACCAATGGTCTGTGTCTGGAGGACTGGAAGATGGGTTGAAGCCAGGACATACCTCCGAGCATCCAGGACATCTGGGAGGTATGATATAGCTATTACATTAATTTAATAGAATAGTTTTACTGGAAATAGCGCTGAAACAAAGGGAACTGCATGCAAATACTGTATCTAAATGCAGGGAGTGAATTGAGCCCGAGCACCCCTGCCAGCCCCGGCCCACAGGCCTGGATTGTGTCTGCAGCTCGGTGTGGTGCATTGTGCATTTACTAGAATTACTTTTAGAGTATATTAAGACACAGACATTTGCTTCAGGTATCCGCAGTGTCAGGGATCAGTGATCTAAGGGCTCACATTTATTAGGTTTAACCACCGAGTACGCCGCTGCTTCTGTCCGCACCACAAGTCTGGACCGGCCCTTTATGATCTCCAAATTCCTGGAAGTTTCTATACGGAGCAGATTCTGGCGCTCCACGCCCTGCTCTCATAAACAAGACTTACTGGTGTGAAAGCTAGAGGATGACCCCCACTAGCTGGAAGTAATGGCCGCCAGCAACACTAGATTTATCAGAATTGGCCAAGACACATTAATTTCAGTGGCAAGAGTTTAAAAAAATGTTCTGACTGGGGCACCGAATATGGGGGCGCTATCAATGAGGGCACTGTATATGAGGCCTATGTATTTAGGAGCACTACATATGGGGGCGCTATCAATGAGGACACTGTACAGTCATGGCCAAAAGTTTTGAGAATGACACAAATATTCTATTTTCACATGATCTGCTGCCCTCTGGTTTTTATGTGTGTTTGTCAGATGTTTTTATCACATACAGAAATAGAATTGCATTCATATTATGAGTAACAGAAGCTTATATTGACAGTTAGAATGAGTTAATGCAGCAAGTCAATATTTGCAGTGTTGACCCTTCTTCTTCAGGACCTCTGCAATTCTCCCTGGCATGCTCTCAATCAACTTCTGGACCAAATCCTGACTGATAGCAGTCCATTCTTGCAGAATCAATGCTTTCATTTTGTCTGAATTTGTTGCTTTTTGTTTGTCCACCCGTCTCTTGATGATTGACCACAAGTTCTCAATGGGATTAAGATCTGGGGAGTTTCCAGGCCATGGACCCAAAATCTCTATGTTTTGTTCCCTGAGCCATTTAGTTATCACCTTTGCTTTATGGCAAGGTGCTCCATCATGCTGGAAAAGGCATTGTTGAGCGCCAAACTGCTCTTGGACGGTTGGGAGAAGTTGCTCTTGGAGGACATTCTGGTACCATTCTTTATTCATGGCAAGACTGTGAGAGAGCCGATTCCCTTGGCTGAGAAGCAACCCCACACATGAATGGTTTCAGGATGCTTTACAGTTGGCATGAGACAAGACTGGTGGTAGCGCTCACCTCTTCTTCTCCGAATAAGCTGTTTTCCAGATGTTCCAAACAATCGAAAAGGGGATTCATCAGAGAAAATGACTTTCCCCCAGTCCTCAGCAGTCCACTCCCTGTACCTTTTGCAGAATATCAGTCTGTCCCTGATGTTTTTTCTGGAGAGAAGTGGCTTCTTTGCTGCCCTCCTTGAGACCAGGCCTTGCTCCAAGAGTCTCCGCCTCACAGTGCGTGCAGATGCACTCACACCTGCCTGCTGCCATTCCTCAGCAAGCTCTGCACTGCTGGTAGCCCCATCCCGCAGCTGAAACACTTTTAAGAGACGGTCCTGCCGCTTGCTGGTCTTTCTTTGGCGCCCTGGAGCCTTTTTGGCACCAATGGAACCTCTCTCCTTGAAGTTCTTGATGATGCGATAGATTGTTGACTGAGGTGCAATCTTTCTAGCTGCAATACTCTTCCCAGTTAGGCCATTTTTGTGCAGTGCAATGATGACTGCACGTGTTTCTTTAGAGATAACCATGGTTAACAGAAGAGAAACAATGATGGCAAGCACCAGCCTCCTTTTAAAGTGTCCAGTGGTGTCATTCTTACTTAATCATGACAGATTGATCTCCAGCCCTGTCCTCATCAACACCCACACCTGTGTTAATGGAGCAATCACTGAAACGATGTTAGGTGGTCCTTTTAAGGCAGGGCTGCAATGATGTTGAAATGTGTTTTGGGGGATAAAGTTCATTTTCTAGGCAAATATTGACTTTGCAAGTAATTGCTGTTAAGCTGATCACTCTTTATAACATTCTGGAGTATATGCAAATTGCCATTAGAAAAACTGAAGCAGTAGACTTTGTAAAAATTAATATTTGTATCATTCTCAAAACTTTTGGCCATGACTGTACAGTGAGCTCTGTACACTGTATACAGCTTCCTGTCCGTACACTGCAGCTCCGCACTCATTCACATGAATAGGAGCAGAGCCGCTTCTGGCAGCCAAAACAGCTGGGTCAGAGGCGAAACTCGAAGCTCCTGCGCCCCAATCCAAAATCTGCAAGGGGGCCGCTAACATACCACTACTCCAAATGGCACAAGGTATATGTTATGTGGCAGAGGGACCTTTGTGGCCCCCTCAGATTCCAGGGCCTGGTAGTGACTGCTACCGCTGCACCCCTGGTCTAGGTGTTAGACCTCTCACCGATCTGATATCCTGTGGCTAGGCCATCAATATCTAACTTTTCCCGGTCGTGGACATCCCTTTTAAATTTTGGGGTCTGATAAGTTTGATTAAAGGGCGTTTCTGGAACTTAAATGTGAACAGCCTATCCTTAGTAAATGATTTAATATCACACACCTCCATGATCAACTAATGCAAGGGATGGGGGCGCTCTAGAGCATGCACCAGAACAGGCACAGCTCTGTCATTGTCTAGTGGCTGTGACCGGTACTGCAGCGCTCCTGCACTGCCTTCCATTGGGCATCATGGCGATGACATGTAAACTTACAGGAACTGCACTAAGAAACCGCACATGATCTATAGGTGCAATAATATGTCAGAGAGAATCAGAGTCATAGACTATATATCACTATAACAAATAGTGTGCACATTGTCAAGTGTAACTCGAGGTAAGTAAACACAGCCAAACCTTACACTAGCACAACCATCCGATGTGCGTTTTGCTTAGGGATAGAACTGCTGTGATGTTGATTCTTGTTTGCAAATTAATAAATATGCATTTTTCCTACATGTTTGTGGGATTGTTTTTGGTATATAGTTATTCTTATTTCATCTCACTACCTTCTGGATTGGCCTCTTTTTGTGATTTGATAAGAGAATCTTTTGCAGAATCCGTTACGTGCCGTTTAGGGTGGGGAATTCTTTTGGAGAAATCTTCTACAAGTCGTGCGACACTGGATAAAATTGTGCCTTATTGCAAAAAATCTCTTGTATGTAGGGACAGATTCAGAACGGTATTGCACTGTGACCACATCACTGCACTAAAGGCGTCCATACAGCCGCGGTCTGGGTGACAGTGTCGTGTCAGGCCGTACAGGGCACCGTAGAGTTAAACAGGAAGACAATTTCATGGCTGCTATTATAACCTTGCAGCTGATGAATATTTCATGCGTATCTGATCTGTTCCTGGACACTTTGATGTTTTGTTGCTTTAAGAGTTTTGACCGCAGCTCAATATCTCCTGGCTGCAGCAGCGGCGGTGACAGCGGTGTGATGTCACTGCCTTGCCAGGAAGAGGCTGCAGCAAGCTTCCTCCTGTCACAGGGGACATGATGTCTACATAGTCGTGAGCCATGTGCAATGTGCTCACTATCCCTGCCAATACCAGAGGATCCCAACCAGAGCCCTCTTACAAAACTAGCACCAGGGCCAAAATATATTCCATAGTATATCCAAATAATAATAGTGCGTGCCCATGTAGCGGCAGCAGCATGTGGCCGCCGGTGAACGCACATGACAGCATTAGTTTCACGGTCAGTGAATGGGGGCTATCTTCATGATCGTTATTTTGACTGTCAATTTTCATGGACAATCAAAATATAGCTCACGTCCTATTTTTGGCCATTTTCACGGATCCTTTTATACACCGAAGTGCTTGGGGGCTCCGTGAAACCCCTCGGGTGCAAGACGGCTCTGAGAATGGATGTTTTTTCACCTCTATCGTGTGACTATAGCCTCACACTTTACACTCGTGCAGTCAGTGGAGGCCGCACGTGGATGAGGTTTCAGCCAATCACAGCTAGTACATTGTGACAAAAGCTCAGAGTGTGATTGGCTGCAACAGTCACGTGACTAGGTCAGAACATCATTGCTACAACAAGAAGTAGAGCACATCGGGGTCCGGGAGACATTGGAATGGGAGAGATGGGTGGGGGAAATCATTGAGGTTACTTTTTTTTTTTAACATTATTCTGCAGTCTAATTGTTTAAAGTTACTCAACATTTCCTGCATATTAATCCTATAATGTGAAACTACCCTGTAAAAGCAGAAGTTTGGGGATCGGTCTACACAGACTAAAGTATCTGTCACATGACCAAAGTCAAGTTTCTATACCAGAAGTGTAAACTTTGGTTCTCACCGCAGTCTAAAAATCAGGGGGCTGCAGCCCATAACTTTTGTCTTACAGATGCCCACGTGGTCCAATAGGATTGGACTGTGCTCACGTCTGCGTTTAGAGACACAATTGCTGTGACCATCGAAAAGTGCAGCAAATCCGACTTTTTCGTCCAGTGGTTTCAGGACACACAACAGATCCCTTTATAGGATCCTTTGGGCACCACTGGGGTTTGCTGTTCTGGTCCTCCGATGTCCGGACCTGGAGCGCCTAACGCTATCAGTAATCGCTCTTGTGCCATCTCCTGCCATTATCTGTACAGACTGTAGTAGCCTATAAATAACACAGACTGGACTTGTCCTGACAGCTCTAGGGGGATGGGACGTCATCAGAAGCCAAAATTCTTCAAGAAGGTCTGATTTCAGCTCTGAAGTCAACAGAATCATGATCACAGCTCTGGAGAACAATACAAGATCAGTAATTAATGCTTTTGCTACCTTGTAATAAGTTACAAGATAAATATAAGGTGGAGTTCTACCTTAATACTGATCCTACAGAGGTTCTTGTCATGTTTCCAGTTTGTAGTTACATCAGCCTTGCGTAGATCTTCACCATGGTGCACGTCTGACCCAGCATGTTCATGTGCGTAGTTGTTGTCCTTGCTGTGCGGTGTTTTTGCACCTGCTCGGTGCTGCTGGCAGTCATTAACTCTCACTAGTGACCCTGCTGAACAAGTCCCAGACACAGCAGCTGCCCCGGGCAGGGTTCAAGGTCAGGAGGACTGGCCCGACAGCCCCAACCTGTCCTATGTGGTGCATCTCCATGTGTGACATTGCCCCCAGCAAGGTCCCTGGCTCCATTACCGCTGCCATGGCTAGTGGAAAGGTCACATCAATAGCAAGAGAGGGGGGAAAGGTGAGTACGGATTTAATGTAAACCAGTAAACGAACCAGATTAAGGATCAATTCGCACAAGGCAGATTTGTCTGAATGCAGTCATGTCTGGGGCATGTGCACGGATTTTACAAACCCCATTCAGATGAAACAGCCACAAACTCCTTCCGTCAAAAGAGGGCACCAAGGCCATTAGTGTAGCAGATGCATTATAGGGCTTTGCCAAGTACAGCACCATACATGACTAGTGGCTGTGTTTGGTATTGCAGCTCTGCTCCATTCCATTCTTCTGGACATGTAAATATCCCCTTATATGTCACTTTTATAATGCTGCAGGACGAGCCAATACTCCCGGATATCTGACACTCCAATTTGCAAAGTGATTTTAGGGGGAACGAAAAGAAAAATGCAAGCCCTGGCACTAACACGGCAAAGGCATGGCGGCTTGTTTAACCCTTTACTGTACAGAGCAGATGGGATCTCTCTAGGTCTCAGCACAACCCTCACAGTAATGTACAGCAGGATGGGCACATAATATTACATCAGAGCACATATGACACAATCCGTACAGAGAGAGACTACATTTGTAACCCTCTGGTGTGCAACAAGAGACCAAATTTCCCAGCACAATGTGAGTCAGAGGTCAAGGTTGAACAAATGAAGGATTCCCTCTGTATTACCACCTAATAAGGATATGGGAAGGGTCTTTGTGTTTCAGACGCCCACTTGAGACTTACGACCCCATGCTGTGCTCTGCACGCAGAGTTGTAAGCTGAAGTTCCTGGGCCTCAATGTAAAACAAGCAATAGGGCAGTCACTTAGCAGGCGCTACCTAGAATACGGGTGTTTTCTTATGTTGTAGAGATACCTTTGGGTCCCCGCAGGCTCCAGGGCCCATTAGAAATGGCTACCTCTGCACCCTAAGAATGGGGGTTAGCTATATTATTAAGTAGGCTATGCTAGTGCTGTGAATGTAACGAGAAAATTTGACATATCTAGGACTTGTTTTTAAAGGGGGTTCTAGGTGAAAAAATAAATAATTAGACGGGTCCCTGACCAGAGGTTTAAGCTGTAAAACATCAGTCCCTTACATGGGATGTATGACATTACTGTAGGAAGTTTGTACAATATAGTATTAATGTCACAATAATTCTGAGGAGTAGTTACAGATCATCCTCGAACTGAATGCATGTTAAGTAAACCCCGGCAGGCACCGAATCCTCCTCATCTAGCCCAGGTGTAGCGTCCTGATAGTACACAATGCTGGGAGATCCCTGCAGTGTTATATGAGGCAGGCACGAGATGTCCTGACTGCTGATGTCCACTTCCACATTGTTAGCATGCAGGTCTCACGCCATGATCACTAAAAGGAAATCCACCTTAAAGGAATCTCCTATAAGACTGATTACAGTGCCCTCTGGTGGTCACATTGTATACAAGTCCCATTGCTGTCTATAGGCAACCATTGGCTTTACAGTCCGCACACAAGGGACAGTTGTCAATTTCTGCAGCATGTAAAACATCCACTTGTGACGATTCTTACTATAACCTACCATGCAGCATTACGCAAGAGCAGTGACAGAGAGAGGTGTATTCCTGGCAGAGAAAGTCAAGAGCGGTCACTCCTAACAACAGTTGCTAAAGCACAAGTGGTTAGCATGCCCGGCGGCCGATCACAACACAAGACATGTGTCTATTTAACTAGCTCAGTGCTGACAATGTACTCTGGTTACCAGGCAGCAGTGATTGATGGCAGCCATGCATTGACAGGCAGCCAAGAACCTGGCAAACCACGATGTGCCTGCCCAGGCGTTACCATGGAAAGGATCCAGCAGCAGAGCGTGCCGGAAAATAATAAAGCAGATATTATACTAACATATCACATCCAGCAAATGATCATTGTTCTCTTTATAGAGGGTTTCTACAGGACTGTACAGCTACTTGTAAGATCACATGACCATCATGTATGCTATGTCAGCTAGCTCTGGCTGGGGAGAGGCCGACTGTCGTGTTACTAACAGGAAATCCAATAAACTCCTCCTAAGCCCAGAGGACCTGCAACAACATTAACCGGCCACTGTGTGAGTGCTGCACCATTATAAGGGGCGGAAATCAGTAACCTGAAGGAGGAAGGAACCCTGGGGGTGGAGGAATGGAAGGACTCTGCTCCAATATCTGTCTCCTTGCACCACATTAGCCAGAAGGAGGCCTACTCTAGAGGTCAAACAGAAAAGGCTGATAAATGTCAGAAGACACATGGTAGTTTGTCAATAATAAATCCACCTGCCTAACATTGTGCCGTCCCACCAAATCATGGACACAAGACCCCTGCAGGTGCCCTGTAGTATCTAGCATAAAGGCATCAGCAGCAGATCCTTCGAGCCCTGAAGAGCGTCCTCCGTGGATCAAACGTGCATTTTTAACACATCCCCCAAATACTCAGCCTTGATCATGTTCTTTGGATCATTCCTGTACAAAGCTAAGCAGGTGTGGGGGTCAGCATAGGTACTCGGACTTGTCTGTAACTATACAGCAAGCTGCAATGCAATGTATGTTGTGACACCTCTCTATCATAGCCAGCAGGAACCTTATCCTAAATCTGCGCTAGGGCAGCCCTTCTGTGGTATCAGAGCAGATAGGCTAAGACCAAATCAGCAAATAGAAGTCAGGAGATTTTCTGAGAAGTCTGATCACACAGGAAGTACAAGAAGTGCGTGAAGGTTTAATAAGACTATTATACAAGCAGCACATATATAAGAAGGCCCAGACATAACAGATACACAACGTGACCACACTAGAGGCTCTCACAGATCAGGTCACCGGGCGCGCGGTCGAGTAGAAGTGCGTCTGATGGGGGTAGGATTTTTGGGAGTTTCTGCATCACTCAGCTCAGCTTCTAAATCTGGCAAAAACAAGATAAGTAAAGAATAAAACACTTATATTACATGGAATAAGGAATTTTCTTGTGAATTTTTAGTTGCAAAAAGGATACTAAAACACTGCAACAAATCTGCTACGACAGAACCCAGACTAAACCAGTTCTGACCATTCTGCTCCAGACTGACATCTTACCCCTAGCATCACACTCACCAGACTCTTCATCACTGGAGAATGTCACGGTCACTTTCTTAAGATTTCGCCTGGGGGCACGAGATTTCGGAGTCTGGAATTCACTTTCTTCGTTTGCTCTTGAGGCCTTGTTTACAGACTTAAGAGGACGTCTCTTACCTGGAAAGGAAATGTGATCACAGACCACATGGTAAGGTGAACTGTGTAAGATCTGTCTGCACGGTGCGGTGCTGTTGGTGGCTGCCATTGCTGTGCTTGTGGGGGAATGAGCCCCGGAGGCTGGCAGTGGGGGAGTTATAGGGGTTCTCCCTTATAGGGGTTCTCTATAGTTATAGGGGTTCTCCCCCTGCTGGCTGTCACCATGCAGGGCTGTGCCCAAGAGTAGAAACCCATTATACAGAGGCTGCCAATAAAGTGGCTAGTAGGGTTATATACACCTTGATCAAAAGGTTTATCAAGAACCTGGCGTTCATTTTTGTACAATAACAGTCAAACAAAATATACAGCTCACCACCCGTAGATATATTCAGCAGTCCATGTTAATAACAGAACGAAGACAGAAGGTCCTGGACGTCTGGACCCAATGGTAATAAACTGCATAGGTAAAAAATTGTATTCAGCACCAAATCCAAGGCATATTAATATAAAAAATAACTTTTATTTTTCCAATAAAAAAAATCACTCCATAGGTTCGGTGGTTAGTAACAGCCTACGCGTTTCGGAACGATGTCCCTTACTCATGGCATAGATAAGAAAACCAAACACACAATATTTAAAAGCAAAAACGAAAAAAAACCCACACCTCTGGGGATCAGATGTCATCATTTAGCTAATTAACACATCCCCACAATAGCATATGTCTGCAAACCCACACTTTCCCTTACTGAGTACAAAAGGAATATATCCACATAAATACATATTATGTCACACATATAAAATAAAAAAACAAAAAAAAACCCATATACATAAGCACAAATGAGTAAATATAAACACTTATAAAGAAGACATCAAATATAAACATAAATAGCGGTAATGTCATTCAAAATATTCAAAAAAAAAAATAAAAAATTTAAATGAACAATAAGACACATCAACATTAACACGATCATAAGACTATAGCGCATAAACGTGTGCCCATGTATAATAAATTCACAAGAAAGAATTTTACCATTGTTCTTGAAAGAACTAAATCTTACCATAATCCAAGACCATTAAACACAGAAAATGAAACTAAACAACAAAAAAAAACAATGTGACATATGGTCATGTGATAAGTCACATGACTATTCAAGGAAGTAAATGCAAAATATCCATGAGAAAGATCCACTCCTGTAGGATGATACACAATCTATAGAAGTAGCCAGGAGGGAAACACCGCACACATCAAAAACCGCTCATATATTATAATCACATATCCCTGATTTGTTACCACATATATACCAAATTATACAGGAATACATATAAAATGCATTATATACCCTCCTAGTCCAATGAATAAAAACCTATGGAGTGATTTTTTTTATTGGAAAAATAAAAGTTATTTTTTATATTAATATGCCTTGGATTTGGTGCTGAATACAATTTTTTACCTATGCAGTTCATTTTTGTAGCCCATTAATATAATTCAGCCACTCACCTGAGCTGCAGTACCAGGCGCAGCCCATAGACTAGCATAGTGCTATTCCTGGAAAGACACAGACCACATTCTCTAAGCTCAGGAATGACGACTTACCTGGAGGATTCTTCTTCACAGCTGAAGGTGGTGCGTCTCCTGTCTGGACTCCCTCTCCAGGAAGGTCCATGTTCTCCAGGCCTTTGTTGTGACAGACGCTGAGCTTGTGCTCAAACTCATCAATCTGAGTCTGTGGGAGGGATAAAATAAAGTAATGAGCATAAAGATACAATATAATGCAACTATTTCTATCACACATGACTCTACCTTATTGAATATTCCCTTTGCATTTCAAGTAAATTACCTCCAAGCAAAGAATGGACCACATTGTGTTGCTCACTCACTCACTTTCCTTAGCTGCAATGAAGGCAGTTAGATGTGTAGATCTCTAGGATAAAGTCAGCCCACAAAACTACTTGGATTACTTTAAAAAAAAATTGAAATCTACATACAAGAAGTCTTCTAAAGCGATATTGCTGTAGTGTATACCCTGCTGTGTTTTGGGACTGCGCAGAACGTACAGTCAGTCATGTCAGTTGTCACAAAACCACCTATTTTTATAAACCATTATGTGACCCTACTAGCTATAAAGCAATTTTTTTTGTTTTTTTAGTAAAAATCATCCTGAATTAGAAGGTAGATTTTTTTTTCTTTTAAAAAAAAAAGGGATGACATAGCTCATCTGATGGGTGCTGTCACCCCGAGAATTATGGTGTTCTGTTTAGACAAATCAAAGTTATAAGCTCCTGTTATACAAATTAGTGTCCATAACCTAACTGGGCGGTAACAGGGATTTCTCTTGCGGTGGTGTGTGTGCTGTTGGTCATGCAGTGTTACTTAGAGACCCCAATTTGCATCAACACTAACATGTGCTATATGTTTGGAACAACTGAACGGATTTGGACACACAAAGCACCATAATTCTCAGGATGACCGCATCAGATGAGGTATGGCAATGAACTTTGGAGACCCGGTGACATACTCATTAAGCCTGACCAGCTAATTTGGGATTGTTAAACCATCAGCAGTTGGGATTTAGCATCCCATACCTGGAAAACTTACTGTCTTCATTTGCCAGAATCCAGAGAAAATGAGGGTAATACCGGTGACCATTGCAGATGTGCCCAATGTTACCCAGGTTTGGGACCCTAAAAGTTAGCTACATAACAGCATGTGGATGCTTTGGTGGTCCCAAATGAACTGACAGGTTTCTTTGAAGGATGTCACAGAGATAGAATATTCTATGTATGTTGATGGGTAAAGAATTTACAGGAACGCTCAGCTTCCCCGCAGTACTAATGCATTATCAGAATCCCGGAGGTGCTGAGCAGAGGGTTGTGATGCAACCGTAACAAGGACTCTTATTAAAATCGCTACTGAAGTTATCTATACACCACAGGTTTTTAGAAGTTAGTGTTATGTCCCTACTTACCTTGAGCTCAGGCTTTGCCCCCCTGCGCATCTTTCCTATGACAGTTAGGAAGGAGTTGTACACTGCGTCATCGCTCAGTTTATCGCCATAGCAGTCAAAGCAATCCTGCATTTTACCAAGACCTTTCTCAGAGAAGGGCAGGAGGGCGAGACAGTGGGCAAGATCCCTCCACTGACGCTCTGTCCTAAGAGGAGAGAGAAGCATTAGTACACTAGCAGCTGCAGGAGGAGCACAGAGCAGACTGACCGCCATATGTCTTGCCACCCAACTGGTCGCTATAGGCGGCTCCTACACCAGTCAGAAGTGAACCACTCCCTGGCAAACTAACCAATGCAGGAGACTTACCTGGCTGTGCGGAATCTGTGGCACATTTTTTCTATCAGACTCTCAGTCTGCTTGTCCTTAGTGATGTAAGACAAGAGATGTCTAAGGGAGAAAAAAAAAAAAAAAAAAGTTTATAAGGCTAAATTCTTAAAATTGTTAAGGGGTATTACCATCTTAGACTTTCAAAGGTGTTTTCCAGGACTTTTCTTTAGGACAGGTCATCAATATGTCACTGGTGGGGAGACAACTGATTACCTGTGAAGAGACCACGATGCCCAGAAGCATTGCAGCCTCTTCCTGGTGCTGATGACATCATGTTCAACAGTCACAAGGCACAGCATCAGCTCAGTCCCATTCAAGTAAATTGGGCTGAACTGCTATTCCAAGCACAGCCCCTATGACATGGTACTTTGTATTCAGTGTTGCAGCACTCACCCAAACACAGCAGCTTCTTCTATCAGCTGATCAGTGGGGGTTCTGGGTGTCTGACCCTACTAATCACATACTAGTGACCCATCCTAAGGATAGGTCTTCAATAGGAGTCCCAGAAAACCCTTTAACCCATAAGGCTGTGTTCACAAAAGTGACAGACATTTGCAGTGAAAGCCATCCATGACACGTACTCATCCATCGGTAGTCGTACAGCCTGCCAGTCATTCCGCACAACGGCCAGACAGAAAGGAAGAGTCATAAGGACATAGCCTAAAAGGCCTTTCCTTCCAGTAGATCACTATGGTCTATGGTTTAGACATTTTCTGCAGTTACCTCATGATTGTATGGAAAGATTCTTCCTCTACACCACAGTCTGGATCTGACAGGCGGCTGATAATGTCAGGCAGGAGGTTATACACAGCATTGCCCTAGGAAACAGGAGAAAGTAAATAGGACTAAAATAATCTCCCTAAAGTATTCTACACCCATTAAGATAAACCTGACTCTGCTTACCTTGTTAGACAGCTCCGTGAAAAAATTCTTGGCCAGAGAGGCTATTTCTTGGTCTGAATCGATGAGGAGCACGGCCATCTCACTGACTTGTCCTTTAACCTTTACCATGTCCTTTAAAATCAGGTGGGTCATTACAATGGCCGAGGTCCTACGGACTTCTTGAGACTCGTCCCGCAGCCTGTGTTGTACAAGGATGAATAGGACTGACAGCAAAGAATCTATCTAACGTTTTTATACTACAATAGGGACATGGTCTCCTTGGTAGAGTCAACAATTTTGTTAAAGTATGCTAGATTTAACTATTACACTTACCTGGCATAGAGGTGAGGGGTCCATGGTTCAATGAGATTGGGAAATCTAATACTGAGGTCCCCTAAAGCAATCATGATGTTTGAGCGAACTCCTGGCAATGGAGACTTCTCCAGAAGTGTGAAGATAAGACGCAGGTGGGAGTCGCAGAAGTCTGAGCTGGAGACAACATGAGACAGGAGTATTAGGAGATCCCTGAAATAAAAGCTAAGAGTATAACTAAACCACAGTGATAAGATGGAGGTTACCTGATCATCATAAACTTTGTAAGTGCTAGAATGGCCGCTGTGCACAAGGCCGGGTCCTTGTATTTCCCTGAATTTTTACAAATCCGAAGGACAAAAGGAAAAAATGCAGCAAGGTATTGCTGTCCTGTGTCAAAGGAGAACATGAAAATTATACAAAAACCCTGACTTTGGGGCAATACGTATCAGTTTCAGCCTCTACAAGTCACAGGCTTACATCTCACACTTACCATTAAGCAACTCTTTGTCACAAACTTTCTGTATGAGTTCGGCTTCAGCATCATCGGCAGAAGCGCCAACCAGACCCAGGTCCTCCTCCTCCATGCTCTCATTGCCCTATACAGAAAATAGCCAAAGAAATGGAGAGGTGTAAATTCAAGCACTGCAAACCCTTCTCACACTTTTTTTTAATCTACAGTGTAAAGCTGTCACCTTATTCTTCCTTTGCTTGTTCTTTCCTAGTTTTTCTGCCTCTTGTTCCTCCTTCAGAACCCTCCTCCTCCTCAGCTCCGCACTGACGCTACATTCCAGATGTACCACCAGCTGCAGCGCCACATCTCCGGCCAGAGACAGCAGGTGGGTGAGGAGAAACGCAGGTGGTGTAGACGCTAAGAATGGAGCGTTCAGTTATTGGAAGAACACTGGTATTTTTTTACCATGAAAAGAATGAGTAAACAAAAATGGCCGATTTTTTTGAAACCAAGTTGTAATAAGAAAAATTTAACAATGACAATTTTACTTTTAAATTTTCCACTATATTTAAAAAAAAACCACAAAAAAACCCACAAACAAACAATATTCTGCAATTTTCCCTTCGACCATTAAGTGTAATAGCAGCCTTTCACTTCTTAATTCTGCGGGGTTTTCTTTGCAGTAGTTGCCTCATTTATATCACAGACAGGATTACCATAGAAGATAACACCACTGACCCATCATTACCGACAATAGCTGTCACAGCTTATCTACTCCCCAGAGCAGGTCTAGAAAACTCTCCCATGAACTTCAATGAATCAACTCTAGACTATTGCTGACTATGACCAAGACTGTGCTGTAAAGCATATCACTAAACGCTGTTAGCAGAGGACAAGCTCAGGGAAGATGGCACCCCCATAATTATGTACAGAAACAATCAAAATAGTAACAGAACTCACTAAATGGTTTGAAAAAAAAAAAAAAAAAGGCACCACACTCCTTAAAGAGGACCTTTCACGTCCTCATGTATATGCGGTTTTACATACCGTTAGAAAGCCGACAGCGCGCTGAATTCAGCACACTGTCGGCTTTCCAGTTATATGCCTCAGGGCTGGAAATATCGGGAGTCTAAATTTGACCGTTCAGTCAGAAGGGCGTTCCTCACAGCTCAGCGTCATCACTGGGTGGTAAGGAACGCCCCTCTGACAGTACTCGGCTGTGTATGAGGACAGAGAGAGAGGGGGCGATCCTTACCGCCTAGTGATGACGCTGAGCTGTGAGGAACGCCCCCTCAGTACAGGGCTATGGAGGAATACTGTCAGGGAGGGCGTTCCTCATAGCGCAGCTAGACTGTCAGGAACGCCCTTCTGACAGTGAACGGTGAAATTTAGACCCCCGATATCTCCAGCCCCGGGGCATATAACGGGAAAGCCAGCAGTGCGCTGAATTCAGCGCGCTGTCGGCTTTCTGGCGGTATGTAAGGACCTGAAAGGTCCTCTTTAAGTTTGGGATCAATATTTAAAGCTGTGTAGTGCTGTGGCTCTGCATCCTCTAGGGTGCTAAAGTGAATGGGACAGATGCAATACGCTGCCCAGCCACTGTTATGTAGGCTGAGTAACAGCGTGCAATACTTACATAAGTTGTTTGACGGGTCTGCGGCACTTATTGGTTGCCTCTTCCTAAGGATAGGTTATCTTTAGTGTGAACCTAGAGAAGCCTTTTAACTACACCACAGGCTACTAAAAAAAATTCAGAAAATGAATGCCGTGTCTGATCCTCCATTAATGAACAATCCATCCTAATATAACACGCCTGCATTGGATAGTGTTATCACTATTACATCCCAGAATATGTACCCTCCAACTCACCTTCCACTTGGCTATTCAATTCCTGCAGGACCTGTTGGCTGCATCTGTGTAAGATGTCTGCACAAATTTCCTCCGGTTCTTCCCCTATCTCATATACGAGCTTAACCACAGTCTCCTTGAAGGTTAGCCAGTGCAGGTTCTGCTGTGTGATCCCTAGAAATATAAAACATGCAGGGTAAGGAGTGAAAGTGAACCCCTCAGTGTGATTGTTAGGGTAAAGTCATAGGGTTTAAAGGATAGGTCAGCAAGATCAGATAGTGAGGTTGGCGGACCACCAACAATCAACTGTATGAAACAGCAGCAGCGATACTTCACTTTTATTGGCCGTTCATAGCCTTAGTCAAGTGAATGGGGCAGAGCTGTCATTCCAAGCACAGCTGCACACAATATATGGTGCTGTACTTTGTAGAGGCCGCAGCACTCATCTAAAGGCTGGAGCTTCCTCAGCTGATCAGTGGGGGTGCTGGACCCCATCAAACTGATATTAATGAGTTATCCCAAGGATAGGTCAGTAATGTCAAGCCTGGAAAGCCCCTTTAAATGCAACTTAGCACTCACCTCCAACCACAGCTTCAGTCACATTCTGGAAGAGACAGTGGTCCCTGGGAAGGTGAACAGGTGGAGATTTCTTCCCAAGAGAAGACTGGAGGATAGGGAAAGCATCAATTTAGAGGGGTTGTGCCATCAATACACATGGCAAGTAGTAAACTCAAGTACTTTAGTGTAACTTTGTACGGGCAGTAGCATTTATAACGGTAAAAAGGAGACCGTCTGCTACGGACTCTAAGCAGTGAGAGAAGAAATTGGTATGTGAGGTGCTTATCCAATAACTTTACCCCCTCACTGCTTGGAGTCGGAATCAGCATCTTACTGTTAAAAAAATTCTGCTAACCATACTGGACTGTGAGAAGAAAAGCTATAGCCTCATTGATATCCCTGCAACATCTATAACAGAAGCTATATTCTATTCTATTGGGCATGTATGACTGATTATTTCTAGGATGACATGCACAGTCCTATACAGCCCTATTAACACAAGCAGGCGATATTGCAAGCAGATAATTGAGATCTTAAAAATAAATAAAATAAAATATAATATCTATTAGAAATACTTCTCAAATTATAGAGCTATTCATGAACCAATAGTGCAGGAGAATATAAGAAACTTCACAATATATCTTATTTAATAAGTGGGTTTCCTTCTCCACTTATGAGGCTGAGTTACTTTATACATACAAGTCTATAAAGAGGGAAGGGGAGGAGGCGGCTGCTGCATTTATGAAAAGCTGCTCTAGAATTTCATGGTACTACACAAAATGTGCCACTACTATTAAGCCACCAGATATCAATTAAGATAAATTTGAGGAGGGAAAACAAAAAGCACAAACCTTCTGGCCTTCTGTGATTTTTAAGATGCAGTTACAGACCTCTCGAGCCAGTTGGTAATCTTTCTGTGCTTCCTGACCCAAGCCCACTGTCACCAAAGTCTCCAAGTTACTAAGTACGATTTCTGGTTGCCCCCTTAAATAAAAAGGCACACTGGTGAACAAACAGTTTAGAAGTTTAATATCAAAATTCTATTTTAAGAAGCCTGCGACTCACCGAGACATCATACCCAGTAAGACGACAGCAGCACGACGCTCCACATTAGAACAAGACACCTTCAGAGTAAACTTCTCCCAGAGCAGCTGAGTTACAGAGGGACGAATGTCCCCTTTCTGCACAAACTCCAAAACCTTAAGGAAAAGAGAACATGAAAAGTATAAATGACATTAATGAAATATCACCGTCACCAAGAAGAATTCATAGGTTTTAAATTTGTAGCAAAGTCATTTAAAAACCAGATCAATATATAAATAAAAGCGTCAGAATACTTACTATCTCCTCCAGAGACTGGATCATTCCAGAGGATGAGTCCACCATCAGCAAAGACAGATTACGGATCAAGTTCTGAGCTTTCACCCTGTAGAGAAATGGCAAAAAGGGAAAGTGATGGAGAACCAGACATGGGACCTCTACAATACAGAAGCAGAACATTGTGTGACACAAAGGAGTTTCCAAGCTGACAATATTGGTAGCCAATTGTGGAAACAGGTCATCAAAATCAGTTCAGTGAGGGTCCAACACCGGCCCCTCAAACACCCTTAAAGGGTTTTCACACAAACATAACCGTGTTTAAAGTTATAGACAATTAAAAGCTAAACAAAACATTTACAAAGTTTTATAGATTCCCTCTAACCATCTTAGTGGTGACATCTGTTGTCAATGGATTTGACCATGAATGAAGGAACTTTGTATGATCTTGGACTTGTCAGAAACCCAGGCATGATGTCCTTATTATGGACAGGTTACCAAGGCAGGAACACTACATATACAAGATAACCAGGACACAAAAATGAAGTCATGGCTGGATTATTTTCAATATGTTAAATATGGTTATGTTCATGAGAAAACCCCTTTAAGCTGAGGCCCCACGTTGCGGAAACGCAGCTTTTTTTGGTGCAGAATTTGCTGTGTTTTTTTGAGCAAAAGCAAAGAATGGCTACAAAAGTAATGGGAAATATATAAGAAGTTCTTATACTTCTCCCTTTTGCGCAATCCACTCCTGGCTTTGCCTCAAAAAACTGCAGCAAAATCTGCAACAAAAAAAAGCTGCATTTCCACAACGTGTGGCCTCAGCCTTAAGTTGGTTTTATAGTACACGTTTGGTCTGTGCATGAGCTGGATTTACCGGCCTGAATACTATGCAGGGAGGACTCCAAGCAGAAAAGTCATTTATGCAGCTAGTCTGCAATGAAACCAGCCTTAAAATTTGTTTATGGCAGATGTTCGGGTTCCTGTCTATACCGATTCCATTCCCTCTTTGTATTTCCATTACATATACCTATACTGAACTCAGTTTCAGTAATCCATATGAAAGATACTAGTGGGCACCACATGGGATTCCTAAAGGGGTAGTAATATGCATTACTATAACATTACACGCTCACAGCACCCACATCCAGCATTACTCACCTCTCAGACTCTGAGCCGCCACAGAGATAGAGTTGCCGGTATGCACCAATCACAGCATCACGAACGCCGGGCTCCTTTGACCATACGAGAGGTAGCATGCGGCGCACCCCAATGACAGCCTGAGGTACCCCAAATTGTGAAACAGTCACAAAGAACTCAATGACTTCTTGCACCACTGTAAAACATTGATAGCGGTTAGTCTACATCAGTAGGTAAACTCCTTACAACTCTTCTGAATGGTAAGTCCTGAGCACTTACCAGAGGAAGCCGCTTCATACATCATCTTGCTTATAACATCAATCGCTTCTTCTATCTTTACTGCAAAATGGTGAGCATCAGTCAGGTACTGCACCAACATCTCCTGCTTGCTCAGCTCAGAGCTCGGCTCATCCGATTGCGCAGGGGCCACTTCTGCAACTTGGTCCTCCGCCATGGACTCGGAATCTTTATCCTTTGCTGAAAATTAAGAAAAAAATAAATAAATAAATCTTTACAGCGTTTTATCATTGCAGTGAATGCAGAATGTTAAGATATGCCATCATCTACTGAACACAGGAGCCAAATGTCTGGACCACTAGCAAGACTAGGGAGGGGAAAATACATTAGTGCTAGATAAAAGTGTAGCGTCACCCCAAAGAATGCACCCAATAGGCTTCATGTGTCCTATTGTGACCTTATTAAAGCCACACTCTGGAGACAGATATCCTGTAGCCCTGTAATACAGGTTATACTAATGTGACGGGAATAGTGCAGTCACTCACCAGATGCACCATTCACTTTATTTTGCTGCTGAATGAGTCTCCTGGCTGGTCATGTGACCGGTAGACTGACCTGCCGATTCACACACCAGCCAGAACTGGTTTCTATGCAAGTCTATGAGTCAACAAAAAGCAACCGGTGTTCCCATGGAGGAGCATAGACAATTTAATCCATAACACTCATTGTCATATCCAACACTAGAAACCCAACGCAGCATCTCCTGTCAGTTTGGCCTTTCCAACATTATATATTTATACAGGTAAAGGACATTATTCCAATTCAATACCAATAAAGATTTTCTCCAGAATGGTCGTCAGCTCTGCATCATTCTCCTGCTCCACTGAAAACAGAGGGTCTTCTGGGAAGAGAGCCATGGCTTTCTTTACCAAGCGGATGGCATTTCTGCAACCAGAAACATTGTGTGATTATAAAGGGTTAAGAGATCCTGTTCTTGAGGCTGTGACATGCACGGATACTGACTTGTAACTGGTGCTCTTTAACAGGATCAAGACACGCTCACACAGCTGCTGGGGAGATTCCACTTCTTCCGTGTCCTCATCACCATCCTCATGATCCTCTTGTTCCAGGACATGCAGGGTCTCTTGCACTTCGGGAAGCATGGCTTCCCATTCCTCCTCCGCAGAGATAACCACCACTATAATTTACAACAGGTTAGAGTTAGCAAGGCAGCAGCGAACCAACTGGAACATGAGGAACATAAAGACCCATGGGCACAAGAACACACCTGGCGGCTTCACTTTTTGCTTTTCTTGAAGTTCCTTCAATTTTTGAGTCTCTTTTTCCAGAGGACTTCTTAAGTCAGCGCTGCTAAGCTGCAAAACACATTACATGACCGAATGAGACTGCAAAATCTTGTACACATTAGGCCTTTTTACCTTAATGGAACCAATAAAACAGTCCACAAGGCTAGAAACTTACCTTACAAGTGAAAGGATTGTTTGCAAGAAAGGATGCAAGAACCTGTATGGAATTTTTGCAGACCTTCACAGATTTGTCAAATAGACGGCCGACCACCAGAGTAACTACTGACTGGAAACGAGAAAGTGGTAGAGCCTGGAAGAGAAGGAGACCGCTAAGGCTGGAGACAACCATGATGGTAAGGCACCACAAGACAAATCAAAGAACGACAAGAGATTAACATGTCGCAGCCACTGAAAGGCCATCTTTAACAAGACAGGGGCACAGGTCTAGCTGCGGTCATCCCTCTAACTTCAAAGTGGTCTTCCAGGACTTCGGATTGGACATCAGTTAAAGATCAGCATCCAAGTGAACTCTGCAGCCTTTTCAGCACTTGCCAAGAACGGCGCTGCACATTTGTACAGCAACTGTGCTTGGTATGGTAGCTCAGCCCAATCACTTGAATGGGACTGATCTGCAATCAGGCCATGTGAACAATTAACGTGACATTACATAGCCAGTGAAGCAGAAGTGTGATCAAGGAACACTGCTATCGCTTCAAACAACTGATCCAAAGAGGTCCCGGGTGTCTGATCCCACAGATTAAGTAGTCCTTTAATAAGTGCGACATAGAGAGTGATTCTATACCAGGAACAAGTCATCAAGAGGCTTCTCACAATACCTACTACCAATACAGAATATAACGACTGCAAGGGAACCAAGAAGTTTCAGACAACATTGTAAAACAAGCCACTTACCTTTTCTTGCACAATACGATTGTAAATCTGCAGGACACAAGAACGAACAAAAGTGTTCACATCATGTATGTGTTCTTGCAGAGTGTCTAGGAAGCGGTCTCTTGTGTTTTTTTCTGATTCATCCAGGTTGTCTCCACTAAGGACACGAATAATCGTCTCTCCCATTACAGTCAGCACTGCGTTCCTCATCAGGTATGGCTAGGGTTTGCAAAATAAAACATTAAGGTTATTTCCAAGGGTCTGAGCCAAGAAATTTCTCTCCTTTAACACACACAAAACAAGATTCATGACATTGTACCTCGCTATCCAGATAATCCAGAAGAACACTAATATGAGGCATCATGATCGCCGGAATCTTCTCTGACAGCTGGGTTATAAAGGTGTATAACGTCTTCACTGCAGAGCTTTCCCGGGAGAGATCCTGGCATGACTTCTGCCCAATTTTTCTGTAAAAGAGGATTTGCACAACACATTATACCTCAGATAGGTATTCAGGGTGCCATTAGGGGGGCTTGTCATAGTCATATATTCACAGAAAGTTATTTCAGGCACTCCATTGGATGAAAAAGCAGTATGAAGGTTTGTTGTACAGATTACAGACAATAGCCAGATGGCATAAATAGGCCTTTACTCCATGGCACCACGCCAATTCCCTCCACAACACTTGTACTAACACAATCACATCTGGCCACTATCCCACTGAAGTGTATCACTGAAAGTGTCTGGGAACCGACATGACCTGGTTTATATGTTGTATTTACCTTTAGACAACCAAATCCCGACGGCATAAATAGTCAAACAGAACAATAAATCTTTATACTGCTTATTCATCAAATGGAGTGCCTGGAAAAATTCTATGTAGGTCCCATTCAAATACATGGCAGGTGATCTGAAGTGCCTTGTCTTTCCACTACACAGAGAGGCGCTGTCTGCTTCATGCTCCATTCCTGGGTATCAGTTGCTGAGAACTACTCAATATGGGCGGTGGACCCACACAGACCTGGGTTAGGCTGGATTCACACCAGTGCTCGCACTCCGTTCGGGGATTCCGTCCCCGAATGTGGAGAGAAAAGTCCTGCAAGCAGGACCATTATAGTCTATGGGGTCAGTGGGTTCCTGCTTTTTAAGTGGATCGGGTTTCCGGACATCCCAAGCAGACCCAAAGAATGGAAACCTGAATGCTAGTGTGAACCTAGCGTCAGCACGATGGCTCAGTGGTTAGCAGTGTTACCTTGCAGCGCTGGCGTCCTAGGTTCAAAAACGACCAAGGACGACATCTGCAAGGAGTTTGTAGGTTCTCCATGTGGGTTTCCTACCACATACCAAAAATATACCAACAGCTAAATTGGCTTCTTGTAAAACATCTGAGCCCCGACACTCCCTGGGTGAGAAAAGTACATTACAAATATTTGTCATTGGTTTTAGTGCTACATTTATTTTTATGTTTAATCAGTTTTTTTTCACATAAGTTTTTATTGCGTTGATGTAATAATGAATTATCGGAGTAACATTCATAATGAAGTAATAGTTACATCAATAAAGGGGGAGGATAGGGGTAGTGGGAACAGAGGTAAGGATGATGAGGGTAATTAGGTAATGTGGGTGTGGGCGGGGGCTGGTAACGGTTATAACATTAACCGAGTTAGAATTTTAAAGTTAAATTAAACAGTTTCGCAGCCAATTCCTATTCTTGGTCTTGATAAAGTTGTTGCTTTGTTTGTTCTTATAGATATTTAGTTGAAATTTTCTGTTTTCCATTCCTAATTTTTTCCCCAGAAGGGCGTAAACGCAGCCAAGTTTAATTCCATTTCTGTAGTTTGGGATATTTTGGTTTTGACTTCTGTGAGTTAAGTCGTCTGTGCTTTTCCAATTTGAGGCAATGACACGTCTCGCTGTCAGGATTATTCAAGATCCTGTTTGTTTTTTTTATGTCCGATAAGTTTTAGGATTTGTAAGAAGCAGAGCGCAAGTTCTGGTGATGGGGAAATGTCCAATGATAGAGTTTTGTTAGTGCCTTGAATACTTTGGACTAAAAGGTTTTTATAAAAGGACAGTTCCCCAAAGTGTATAGTTCTGTACCTTCTTGGCCACATCCTCTGCAACATTTAGAGTAGTTACTGTAGGTTTTGGCAATTCTTAAAGGGGTTAGGTGCCATCTTAGTATCAATTGCCGAGAGTGCTCAATGTGATGAGTATCTGTGCATATGGAGTTGGTCCAGTTAAAGGCCTCGAGCCAAATGTTATAGGGGTATGATTTTCCAAAGTCTTTTTCCCATTGTAGGTTTGGGTTTGTTTTCTTTAGATGGAGCGGCCAGTTCTTTGTAAAAGGTGGAGACTCCTTTCATTGTTTTGCCTGGGTTGGTAAGAATTGGTGCGCTATTCTGGGGAACAGACAATGTGGCGCTTACTTTGTGGACAGCGCATGTCTGATTTGTAAGTCTTTGAAAAAGTCTTGTCTTTGGAGTTGGTATTTTTTCCAGATTATTGGAGGGTAGATTGTATTTGTATTGGAGATTGTGTAGGGTTAGCGATTGCTAATATAGTCCAATTTTTTGGCCTTTAATTTTCTCGTTTTGGCGAGTGAATTCTGCTAATGGTTCCATGATCATGGCGAAGATGAGGGGGTGAGAGGACACCCTTGGTATGTTCTGTTAGTAATATTCAATGAATTAGATATGAAACCAGAAGACTATACTGCGGCCGAGGGGTTTGAGTATAGTACAAGAATTGCAGTTTGAATATTTCCTATGAGGCCAAGTTTGGATAGGACTGCTTTAAGAGAACGCCAGTGTATTCTGTCAAACGCCTTCTCTGCGTCCAAGGCAAGAAACAGAAGGCGATCGAGTCAGCTCAGCATGTTGTATCAAGTCTATGAATCTGCTTGTGCCATGTGCGGCCCGTCTATCACAAATCCCACCTGATCTGGGTGAATAATGGTAGGCAGGACTTGTAATAATCTTCGAGCAATGATTTTAGCATAAATTTTTAACATCGGTGTAGCAAGTTAGGGCAGAAGTTTGCTGGGTGTGTGAGGTTTTTTTTCCCCAATTTTGGGAGTGTTATTATTCCTCTGGATACCAGTGCTGGTGGGAATTTTTTTTTTCAGTTCTGTCGGTTAAATACAGCTATCAGGTGAGGAGCTATATATATATAATATGTGCGCAAACTTACTGTAATAGCTGTTAGTGACACCCCCCAGGCCTGGAGATTGACCAGTTTTTAGGGTTTAATTTGTTGTGATAAGGGATGAGATTTTCTTTAATTGTTCATTTATTTGCAGTAAATGAAGTTTGTCAAGGAAAGCCAAAAGCTATGAATCACTTAGTCTTGTGTTGGGATTTTTTTTTTTAGGTTATATAAGGTTTCATAATGAGCTTTAATTTTTTTTCTATACCTTGTGGGTTAATTCTATGTGAGGTCAGTAGATGTGTAATATGTTTTGCTTGTTTGGTCTATAAATTTTCCAGGTCTATTATTATGGGCGTAAAAGTTTAGTTTGTGTTTCCAGAGCCCGGCCGCGTGCTCTCTGCTCAGTATTCATTGTAGTTTGAGTTCTTTTAGCTTTATTTCGTTTGTTGTTGTGTTTATTTAACACTTCTATTTTTGCTATTTCTGTAATAATTTGTTGGGTTTCTTTAGATCTTTGTTTTTTTATTACTAGATGCTAGTTGAATAAATATGCCGCACATATAGGCCTTATGGGCTTTCCATATGGAGAACCAGTTTGTTTGGTTATTTAGGTTTGTGAAATATTCAAATAGGGAGTTTTTAATTTTGTCCTGTTGTGTATTGTTAATAAGAAGGTTGTTTAATCTCCATAATGGAGATGGTTTAGGTTGATCTAGTTCTATAGAGACTGGTGCGTGGTCTGACCAAGTTATTGGGTCTATATTAGAAGATTTTACTATTTGGAGGTTTTGACGATTGATTAGGAACATGTCTATTATGGAGTAAGTGCGGTGAGGAATAGAAAGTAAAATCTTTCAGTTCCATGTAGGTATCGCCAGGCGTCTAGGTAACCTTCTTTATTTAGTTGTAGATGGGAGATGTGGATCTTGTGTTGGAGGTTGAATCTAAATCTGGGATCACTACTGTATTGAAGTCTCCTCCTGTTATTGTGCCTTTTGTATATTTTCTTAATTTAGTTAATATTTTAGCTACGAATTCATTTTGTTTGGAGTTCGGGGCATAGATATTAAGTATTGTGTAGCAAATGTTAATTATTTCACGTAAATGTGAAATAATGTCACTGTATTTTTGGTCACGATCAGGACACTTTCTATTTTCTTCTGTAGAGGCCATGAATATATGTGGGAATTGTGCGTGTAAGCATTTGGTGGTTTTATTTTTATTGAAATATGTTTAAGTTAATATAATCACATTTGAGGGCTAAGGCTTCTCTCCAGAGCAGATTACGTTTACATGGACTATTTAACCCTTTTGCGTTTATACTAGATATTTTTATAGTCATTTTGTGGTGTTTGTGTAGTTGACGTGTTTAAAAAAAAATGGTAACATTTTTGTAAACATTTTACTCACAGATGTTTAATCAGATTTTATTGAGGATTTTTCAAAGAACAACAAGAATCCAAACAACAAGTAAGTTAGTAGGGGGCACGCAGGCCACCCAGACAAATAGAAGTAGCAAAGAAATGGCTAGGACAGAGGGTGATTATTGCCCATAGTAATGAGAGCAAAAACAGACAATACAGCAATAGTGAAGAGAGACAAACAGAGCGATGGCGGGAAGAACTGCGGAACAAGTGAGAGTCCAACTGGGGGAGGCCATCACAGCACAATACAAATGCTAGGGGGGGAAAGCAAAAACGATGGCAAACCACAGAACAAGAGGAAACAGACAAGACAATGAGTGTGTATAAAAAAAAAAAAAAAAAAAAAAAAAAAAAAAAAAAACACAAGCCACCACACACACACCTGGTATGGACACAGGAGGAAAAACAAAGGGTGAAGGGAGGGGGTTAGCAGAAAGGAACGACCGGTCCCTAGTAATAAAAAGAGGACCGAATGACTACACTCAACCAAAGGAGGAAGAGAACTCCGAAATCTCCCGAAACATCACCCACGGTCACCAGAGACACTAACTTAGAAGGATCAGGAGAGTCCTCCGTCACCAGGGCCTCCAGTCACCTAAGGAGAAGCTCCTGTAAGAATTCAACCATGGTGGGTACAGCAATGCTGCTTCAATGCCTGGAAATGACCGTTCTGGCAGCCGTGTGAAAATGTCGCAGGAGATCTCAACAACAGAAACTTTCCCTGGAACGATGGAGAGAAGGGCCAGGCAAGTATTAAGAGTAAGAAAACGGTCTTACAACTGCTCACCTCAGGATTTCGCCCACCAGAGATTTCATTCCATATTCTGTAGCCCAGAGACTCAGTGCATGGACCAGCACTGGAGCCAGATGTTCAAAGTGCTGCAAAAGCTGAATAACCTTCACACTGACACCTGAAAATGACAAGACTTAAGACAGTTACAAAAGATTCTTAAAATACTCCAGCATTAAGGTGCAAGGGTACTTTAGTCTCTAGATGTAAAGTAAGCCTCATTACTTGATTGCTTCATTATGAGACATGTATTGTGTCTGGATCATGAAAGTGTATACACCAACCACTATGCCCAACAGTTTTGCAGGTAGTGACACCAAGTCATTGCCATCAGATTACCAAAGAATCACGATCATTTATCCCCATCCCGTTTCTGTGAGTGATGGCCTCTGCTCTGCCCCCTTTAGGTCACGATCGGTCCTGTAGGTCTTCTCACTAACTGCACCCTCTCACTTTGTGGGCAGTTTGCATTATGGAGAAGATAGACCCCCAATAAAGGTTTTTGTAGGTCTGGCCTTACAGCGGCAGTGAGACACTTCTCCACAGCCACCAAGATTACAGACCGAGGGCCATGAGCAGAAGACATACCCAGGAGACAGAGGATTCACATTTGCCTTTAGCTCATCACGTGGCAAGATTTTGACAACATACCGGGCACCAAAATTCCAATCACTGTGGCAAAGAGCTCAATCCATCGCTGCCCTTAGCCACCGACCTTCTTTACAGAGACCACCTGGAACTAACAGACTAAGTGACCAAAGAGCTGCAGTCTGGTATTTAGTAGAGCCATAGCTACTGACAGCATGGGTATGTACTTAACAAGACTGTGTTAGCCCCCTTCCTTGAATGACTTACTTAGGGTGTCATTTGAGCGTTTCACAGCCACACCAAGCAGATGCGATAAGGCTTCCCAAAGGGACTTGTTCTTCAACGCCCCAATACTTGGATTTTCCATCATTTTATAACAGCAGCCAGTAACCATGCTGAGGAGAGAGTCAGATATTAGTTACCATGACAATAAAGAAGTTCACAATAAATCATCTTTACCTATCTTTCAGATTACCAAAAATGTGCTCAAGTCTCCCCATTAACCCTTAGCGTTATGACCACAGCTCAGCCCTCCCCAGATCCGTTAATTCTGTAGGTCCTCTCAGATTCTGCCACACACTTGTGGGTGGATCAGAAGATGGCTGAGAAGACCACCAACAAGTGCTAATGTAGGTCATGCCCAAAAGAAGCTGTGCGAAGTTTATGCACAACCACCAACGCAACAGACCAGAGCTGTCAGATTACCAAAGATGTGCTCAAGTCTCCCCATTACTCCTTATTGAGTAATGACCTCTGCTCAGCCCTTCCCAGATCAGTCAACCCTGTAGGTCCTCTCAGATTCTGCAACACACTTGTGAGTTGATCAGAAGGCTGAGAAGACCACCAAGTGCTAATGTAGGTCTGGCGCAGAAGAGGCTGTGAGAAGCCTAGGCATAGCCACCAAAAAAACCAGACCAAGGGCAACAAGTAAAGGTCAAACCCAAAGAACTGAGGAGTCACATTTGCCCTCGACTCATCACGCAGCATCTGATCTGTACGCTCCTTATAATAGTGAAGTAGGAGAGGTTACTCAAGTCTAATGAAGTCAGAATGTATATATTAAATCCAAGGAAATAAAGTTTAAAGTTAACAGACCTGATAAACTCCTCTTCTATCAGCGACATGCTCCAAAGCCGCCGAATATCCAGCTGAAGTAGATGCGTGATGGTTTGCAGAACATTCTCCCTCTCATTCTCCCACAAAAATCCATCTGCTTTCAACTTTGCCTTCCTGCCCTGATAACACAAAAGCAGAAGTGAGCAAAAGACACTGGGGCACATTTATTAAGCCATTTGTGCCTCTGGTGGTCTTTTCTGCCTTGAGCTTTATTTATAGAGCATTTACACCTTTCTATCCAGAAGTTATACTACCCTCACCACTTCTGCTGCTATTTGTAGGGGGGGGTGTAGCCTAAATGGAGATCCTTTTCATGCTACAGTATATTTGTGACTTGTTCCACTTTAAAAAAGGGGCAAAAAAGGTTCAATTGCTAATTAGCTCCACAGAACACAGGGGGCGTGATCCTGCAGCTCCGAGCACAGCCACGTCATCAGCTGCCAACGCCTCTTTCCCTGTTGGTGCCTTTTTCATATCTGCATCACTTGCAGCTTCTGATGTCTGGCACGTATGAAATCTCATGCCTGCACTGTACACCATCTTGTTTGGAGCCACAATCTTGTGTGATCCAAAGTAGCCGACCGTACTGCGCAGGTGCGAGATTTAATACGCGCCAGATGTCAAAAGCTGAAGTGTTGCAGATATGAAAAAGGCACCAACAGGGAAAAAGGCATTGAAAACTGATGACACGGCTGTGCTCGGAGCTGAAGGATAACGCCCCCTGTACTCTATGGAGCTAACTAGCATAACGCTAAAAAGTTTATTTTATTTATTTTTAACAAAACTACCAAGAAGATCTTAAAAAAGGTATGCCTGTAATAGCCTAAAATTAAGTTTTTTGCTGATACTCCCTTTAACAACATAACTAGACACTACAGTAGAACTAGTCTAAAAAAGGCACATCTGTAAAGATATGGACAGATAAGTAACCCCACAGAAGCTACAGAGAATAAATCCCCCAGAGTACGGTCCTTCAGTACCTTCCCACTTGGCTCTACATTGCCTAAAGCAGCTTTATAAGTTTCAACTTCAAAAGCCTCCACCAGATGCAGGAGGAGAAAGCAGTTCATCTTCAGGGTGTTGAGGTGGAGGTTACGCTCTGCTGTAGCCAGAGACAGGTCTTCTAGGACTGAAGGAAGCTCACTCGCATGCTGAGAATTGGCTAAAAATCAAAGAACTAATGGTGAGTAACTCTCAGCATGCACAGAAAGCTTTTGTGAATCCAGAAAAGCAATGAAGATTTCTCTCTTCACTTTTATCCCTGGTTTATTCTAGTTATTTTATTGTGATAACACAAATCACTGCCAACTGTGGAGTCTTTATAGCAAGATAATTTAGGGAAACATGGCAGATTACCATTAAGAGAGTTATCCAAGTCATCATAATTTATGACGTGTACTTGGGAAGGGGAGCCCCAACTCAACACCCCTGCCAATTAGTTGTTTTGAAGGTGCCATGGCCTCTACACTGTTAACCTCAGGTCCCAAAGTGGTCCAGACTCAGAAATTTTTTAATTTTTTTTTTTTTATATGGCACAAGATGCAATACTCCAAACGGCTCCAACAAGAATTACAGCACTGAATATGGACCACGCTGACACCAGAGGTAACCAAGTCAGAAGTCGCAGCCCCTTCAAAACTGATTGGAAGGGGGGGGAATTGCAGAGAGTCAGGCTCACACTGCTCTGGTGGATTACCTCTTTAACACTCTTGCTGATACATGACCATTTATGAGATAAATCCCCAAACCTTACCTTTGACAAGTAGTTCAAGCAAATCTTCTTTCAGGACAACATCCACAGAGCAGAAATGGCTGTAAGAAAATCCAATAAAGATTTTATTTTTTTTATCTATTAGCTGAAACCAAACAAACCCCAGAGAGGTAGTGGGCACGGTTACATCTAGCCCACAAGTTAGAAACAAGTAAATTAGGTCGAAATTTGATGACAGTACATAGAACAAGATACAAATATTCTCCAGGCAGCCATCAGATTACCAAAGATAAGTGCTCACGTCTCCACATCATCTCTTAGCGGGTAATACGCTGTGCTCAGCCCTCTTCAGCTGACGGTCCATCCTGTAGGTCCACTCACGCTCTGCCAGCACACTCTCATGGGCAGATTATCTGAGACAGACCAGCAATAAGAGCTACTGTGGGTCTGGCCTTACAGCGGCAGCGAGACACTCCTCCACAGCCACCAAGATTACAGACCGAAGGCTCTGAACAAAGGGCTTACCCAGAGGATGCAGGAGTCACATTCGCCTTGGACTCATCATATGGCTTTATCACGTCAAACAGTCAGAACCAGAAACATCACAGATATGATAAAATAATCAATATTTACTTACTATATGATGCTGTATAGTGAATCAAAGTGCTGCACAACACATCTGGGGCCCTGGGAGCGGAGAGCGGCTTGGTAAGCTGTCAGAACAAGACAGTCCGTGTTATACAAGGGATCCTGAATTAGGGACCCTACATACACCTAACCCCACCAGGGATCAGCCGATCGCCAGCAGGCCTGCATTTTGTAATCTCACCAAGAAGGTCAGTAGCCAGCTGTCGTACGGGCAGCACCTCCTGGACCACATACTGGCCCACTCCTCCGCTCTTCAGCAAGTCCTTAAAGGCCAAAGGGATGTTAAATTGGAGAGACATGACGGAGACCTGTACAAAGGGAAAGATGTTAGTTTACTTTTCTGATAGAAGAAAAACTTCTATTATCCAGACTGAGGGGTGGCCAGAGGGACGCGCACCCCTCCATTTATTTCTTAGGGCACGGCAGAGATAGCTGAATTAGTGCTTGGCCATTTACCGCACTGACATTAAGTTTAACAGAGGGTCGCACATTTATCCCACCTCTGACTGCATTCAGAATGGTGGACAGGACTCCTCTGCGCTCCTGATTGGTGGGGGTTACAGCAGTTGGACCGTCACCGATTGGCAAATTATTCCCCATGCTATGGATAAGGGATGACTACTTAAAAGGGGTACATAAATACACCTATAGCTGACGCCTCATTGCCCTGTGCCGCACCCGACCCTCACATACCCGGGCTTGTAGCGCCGGGAGCCAGGAGGCTTCTATGACCATCGGGAGCCTCAGCGGTCACTGGTAAGGAGCAGGTGATATCTGTAAGATAAGTCATCAGATCCTTACCAGCGACCGTAGAGACCACAGATCAGACATAGCAGGACATGAGGGACACTGATGCAGGGCAGGCAACGGACCGCTGGAGATGGGCAATAAGATATTTTATTTATTTTTATACCTACCCCTGCGGTGGCTCCTAATCCTGAACAATCCCTTTAAGCACATATTCACACGTGGCAGATTCTTTTCACACACATCAGTCTGATCAGAGCTGCAGTGTCCATGTACAGACACCAGAAAAGGCCTCAAACTGATGACTGGAATACATATAGTCATAAATATCCGCAGTGTGTGAATATACCCCGAGATCCCTCACAGTACGGGGCCAGCCCTGTGCTCAGGCGCCCGGTACAGAGAAGCGGAATACAGCGCCACAGCCTGGACAACACGGGGGTTGCAGTACTACAATAGCTGGAGGGCTAAGACAGGCCATGCTGGGATCTGTAGCCGCGCAGAAAGAGAAAATACCCGGTTAGAAGAGGAGATCTCCATTACCTGAGGCGTCTCCCGATGATCGGGCGATCTGTGAGACAGGCGGAAATAACCGGGAGCGACTGCCAAGGAACCCGATAAATCCCGAAACCCGCTGACTTCAAATATACTCCTCCCGCCTAAATCCAACCAATCAGGAAGCCATACGCCTCCTGACGTAAAAAGCAAATCTGACCAATCACATAACGTCTCTGAAAACAAGTATGACCAATAGCAGCGATCGACACAGCAGCCAATCCTAGCACGGAGCGAGAGATTGACAGGTGCGTGGACCAATAAGATTGTAGCAGAAGCGAAGACATTTCATTGGCCCAGAGCGGGGTGATTGACAGGTAAAATAGCCAATAGGGAACGTATAGGTGCAAGGAGGCGGCTGGAGGACAACAACTACCATCATTTGTGTCTGACATACATAGTCCTGTAGTAGTGCATGTCTGTGACTGTGTCTGTTGGATCTCTCTAAAAAAAAAAAAAAAAAAAAAATTAAAAATTTTTTTAAGGCCATGTTCACACAATGTATATCCACAGTACATCTTTACCATACATGGTAACAGGGCTGCAGAAACCCCATTAACGTGAATGGAAGCGACTGTGTGAACAAGGTCTTAGGCTTGTGCTACCAGACTAAACTTGGTGGTTACGACATGACATATACAAACGCCAATGGTACAATGGACTGTCATGGGCAAAGTAGTGGAAGAGTGAAGAAATCAGGCGCTGAATTAGGTCAGAATTGTCCCCTGCTAGTATGTTTGGCTGGGTCCCTCCTTACTATGTCTCGCACATGCCCCCAATTTTTGGGTAAGTTAGCAAACAAGGAGGAAAACGGCAAAAAGTTTAACAATTATTTTTTTTTCTTCCTACACCAGAGGCTTCCTAATTTCTTGCCATTGTCCGCCGTGGCACCCCAACAAACCCTTAACTGTCCAGTGATCCGTCCCGGTCTCTGTTCACACTGGCTGCAGCGGTGACATCCAGTACTGGCACATGACTTCTTCAGCCAGTCAGTTTTCGCGGTGGTCATGTGCCGTACTTTCTAAGATTACCATTATGGACAATCCCCCCATCTAAACTGTCTGCACTGTAAGGCCAATATATATGGGGTAGATTTGGGGGATAAGAGTATTCTAATAAGTGTCACCCACTCATTCCCTCTGCAGAATTGAAGTGTCTCCTTATTTTTCAGATTTTGGCAACCATGATGTCTATACGGTGAGACCAGGTGGTCCTGCGAACAGAATGTTGACATCTAGGCACCAACAGCAGAACGTACTTTGCCTTTGGCTGTGTTCACACCTGATTCTGCTGCAGATTCAATCAAAAATGTCGAGGGCCAAGACTAAAATTATTTTAGTCACAAGTGGTCTTAAAAAGTTGCAAACCGAAGGATTGTCAAAAAACTGGGGTAAAATAATAATGTATTTGCCTCTGTGTCTTCTGTAAAACCGCCATTACAGTTTTTGGTGCAGTTTTTTTCAGACGTGGATCCAGCAGAAAGTCTCCAATTCTGGTTTGGGCTCAATAAACTCTATGAAAAACTGCCCCGTACAAGGTGCTACCTACCTAAATCGCCATCCCATGTCCTGACAACCTGGCGAGCTTATACACAGCAGCAGTGTAAAGCATGGTGGACAGACCCAAAATCCATAGGTGATAGATTTCAGACTCCAGACAATGTAACTAAGCCGGAGTCCCTGATAACAGCTGGGCCCTAATGGACCAGAACTAGGAAACTCTGCCAATACTAAATGACAGGTGCCCAGTGCCCAAAAATGTAACCGTCGACGGCCATCTTATTCACATTAATGACACAACACACGACACCGAGACCTTTACTATTAATTTATTTTTTCACTAGTAAATCAGAAGAAAATCCGTATCCAGTATTAAGCTGTAGAGTCGGTGCAGGCGGGAGGTTATGGGGCAGGAGGGCCGTGGAGAGGAGAGCTCGCACACAAATCATACAAGAATTAGTGTTTTCATGATGATCAGAGCATGTGAAGCTTTACTAGTCCAGATTATGGAGCGAAGGTACTAAGTGCAACACCCCAAGTGCAGAAGTACTCCGAGCCCTGAATAAATAATGCCGCCTCTCCGACCCTGCGCCAGCCTTAGAGGCGAGTACACACACACACTCCTGCTTCGGTGGATGAGGCGTCCGAATGACGTTGGCTGCTCAAGTATAAACTCTTGGATTACAGTATTCCAGTAAAAGGAAGACAAAGAACTCAGCACCAAAATGTAGAAGTGGGAGGACCCCATAGAAGAGAGGGAGACAGAGGAGGGGATCGGCGGAGTAAGGGGTGGTGTATCGCTACAGGTCAGTGGAGTAAGGCCAGCCAGACACACTGGATTCATGCTGGCTGAACCCAACAATTTTGGTGGGGTTACCCGACCATCTTGTGTCTATGGAGGACCCCTGACTGCAGGAGGATAGAAGGATCGGGCAGTTGGATTTCAACATGCCCAATCCTTTTGTTCTCCCCATTCAGAATACATGCACACTTGGTTCAACCCAGCATTTATGGGGACCCAGAAGAGATATTGGTCTAAAGTGTATGGGCTCATGTCTGGGTCAAGGAGAAGGGGAGTGCTAAGTACAGTATTGTCAGATATCTACGTAGAGGAAAGTGGAATAAGGCCAGAACCAAAGGGGTAAGATGAATGTCCACATAGAACAGTTAAAGGCAATGTATCACCTCTACATTTTACTTATTAGAACTGATATGTATTTTTCTTCTAATCTGTTTCTATTATCTGAGTATAGATTTATTTTTATTCTATTTTCTGTACATAATTATGGGGGCGGCCATCTTGCCTCAGTTGATGTTAACATTTAGAGATTTGCTTTACAGCAGCATCAACTGCTGTGGCAAGAATCTGCATTTCCCCCAAAAACAAATGGATCAGATATACCGAAATAAAGCAAGGAACCTGTAGTCTAGAGGGGACTCAAAGATTTTGAAGGAAGTGTTGTGAGCATGCTCTGTGACCTGTGCAGAGGTCCCCATCCAGGGAGGGGAGAAGAGGCAAGATGTGACATCTCCTATTCTCATTGGTGGATCCTCCGACTTTATAAAAGGGTGCTAACTTTCATTGTATCCTCACCTTCTTATGATAATGGCATGACTGCTGAGAAGTGATCTCTATAGATCAGGAAGTATCAAACTACTATGAGGCTCAGAATACAGATTATAACAAGAAAAATTAAAAAATAACCAAAAATACTTCAAAACTCTATTTAACCTAAAACGGTGATTTATTCAATAGCTCGCTTTCTGATGATACATCCCCTTTAAGATGTCCAGACAGAGCTCAGAGGGGTTATGGACCGACAAGGGCAAATGGGCAGATGTCCATGCAGAGGTGGAGGGACACAGGAGATGTGGAGCAAGATTTGGCACCTGTCATGTTCTGTAGTGTTTTTCTACTTAGTGTTTTCTTAGATGTATTAATAGAATATATGGAGGGAAAAAAAGGAAATAAAGGGGGCAGGAAGGCAGATACAGAACATGGTCTGGAGGTAGTTCAAATATCAAGAAGAGAAGTTACAAGGAGGTGGGATATAGTCAATTATGGAGGTGTTCTTAAAATGGAGGCAGTGAAGCAGACACAGGAGGGATAGGACCCAGCATGGATGACAAGGCGAGGCTGTGCTTAGAGGGGGTCTCTGGTGACCTCGGCTCGTCAGACGTCTAATGTCGTCACAGTATGAGGGTCCCCTCCTCGTGCACAGCAATACAACAGCACCTGGAGGTAACTTCTAATACTGACATGATCTGTAACTGTCCTCCTAGGATACACAGAATGAAGCAAGTAGCACCCACTCCTGTATACTCGCTGCCCTCGCCCCACAAAGAGCCTGTACAGAGTGCCTTATTTCTTCTTCCTCTCCTGGGAGCAGCGGGGGCAGTACCTGCAGCAAGAAGACAGAAAGGATAATGAGGGGCGTATACAGAGGAAGAAGAGAAGACAAAACCCTGCAAGGAAACAGAGGATCGGGGTGCGAAAGCAGTGGGATTGGGATGTAAGGAAGACAATGGGGAGGCAAAGAGGAGGCACTAAGGAATAAGTAAGAAAGGGACAGAGGAAGAGGTAAACCTATGGCACTGGGGAGGAATAAGGAAGCCTAAGTAGTAACAATGAAGGCAAAAAAAAGTAGCACCTAGGAGGGGCAAGCAACATAAAAGAAGACAAGATGCAAAGCGGCGGCACTGAAGACAAGCAAGACAAGGAAAGAGGAGGCAGTGAGGAAAGCTACCGGCAAGAAGAACGGCAAGTAAAAGATGTGACACAAGGAAAAAAGAAGCACAAAGTGACAGCACTGACTGCTAGAGAGACACACAGTGAACAAGTTAACTATTACAACGGGGTTTCTGGGAATTATATATTAATGATCTGTCCTTAGAAGCTGGTTGAAGGGGCTGTAGCATTTGGGAGAGCGTGGTGGCCTCTTCATGGAATACCAAGCACGGCACCATACATAACATATTGGGTTTGCAGCTCAGTCCTATTTACTTGAATGGGACTGAGCCACTGCTGTACCATTTGACTGATGACATAGGGAAGAGGTCGCAGGACTCATGAGCAAAGCAGCCTCTTCAAACAGTTTATCTGTTCTAAACCCCAACTGATCATCAATATACAAGTCCCAGAATACCCCTCAGGTCCGGTCCTCAGACATACAGGAAGCTGAACACATCTCAGCAGGTTCCCTTGGACAGCAGCAGTCGCTCTAGTCACACACCCTGCAATAAACCACTCACCATTTTCCACGAGGTTTTGTAGCCAGGCCGACACAGGCAAAATGAAACCATTCGATGGAGCACTGAGGGAATAAAGCGATGGGCAGTGAGTATACTGGTGGTGTATATACGAGCAATGTGCAGGGCAAGTGGTCAGATAATAACATATACACATTATATAGCTGGAGGCTGAACACTTGTCTGGCCAGCAGATAGTCCTGGTGACTCCCTCATACACACGCATCCTTGGCTTAGTGGGACTAAGTCACGGACAGACAGCTTATCTTCCCTGAGAACTAAAGGATCGAGCAGTGATAAGGGACAATTGTCTACAGCGGCACAACCCCATTAAGGGTTACATAGCCCAAACAGAGTCCATACACTTACATCTGGGTTGTCACAGCCGATCATCTCTCCATACGACACCTGGTGGCACAGGCAGTATGTGGGCTCATTGGGGTCCACAGGCATATCCAAAACATCAGAGGGGTGTACTTTTCCAAAATTACTTGCAGGAGTACCATATTCTGCCCTGCAAAGGAAAAGGGATGAGAATGACCCAGAAGACACTGAATTTGACAGATATTTCATCCACGCATCTGTAATTCAAAAACGGTGTCTTCCTCTGGACTGTATTTACTGCCATTTATTTTTGGCATTGTTGGCTCCTTCTTAGCTGCATTGTCTACTGGAGCCAGTGGTAGTCTGAAATTGACTGCCGCATGCTTTACCCTTCAGCTCTGTGTGTTCTGACTGCAGTGTAGGAGTACAAGCTCAGCCGTAGTCAAAATATAGTTGGGATGACTTATTCTACATGACAAGCAACTAAAGCTACCCCCATTAGACCTGCCCCTCAAAGACTGGGGTAAATCACCCTCCATAAGGGGGAACCTACAGCACACCCATCTTACACCCCAAATTACAGATCACTTACGTCTGAACCAGTTTGATCTTCTTCTGTCCGCTCTTCGTCGTCTCGTCATCGGAGTTCTTCACCTTTGATCTGACTTTAGGGGCTTTCTTCTCCTTCTGACCTCTGCCCTCTGCAGGAAGGATAATCAGAGTGTTATCCCAATGTAGGGGCGATAACAAAAGGGGTGAGGGGCCAAATCTGGAGGTAAGAGAAGAGAAGGGACCATTTATTGGGAAGGTTTGATAGCTAGGAAAGGGAGAATTTCATCAGTCCCATGGAGGAAACTGGAGATCTTCTTCTAGGATCAGTAGTGGTGGAGGAAGGATAGACAGATATATAAGGCATGTAAGGATGTGTGTCCGTCACATAGCTCTATACAACTACAGATGGACTGTCAAGGAGTTGGACACTAACTGTCCCCACTGTGGTCAGGAGCAAATACTGAAAGCCTCCTTGTATTGCTGTGTGGTATAGGGAACCTCACAGCTACTGTAGTAGGACAATGGGGTCACATGGCTGCATGAAGAACCTTATACAGAAACTTACCAAGTGAGAACCTGACCAGGATAAGTAATATAATGTATATACAGTGACTGCACCAGCAGAATAGTGAGCGCAGCTCTGGAGTATAATACAGGATGTAACTCAGGATCAGTACAGGATAAGTAATGTAATGTATGTACACAGTGACTGCACCAGCAGAATAGTGAGCGCAGCTCTGGAGTATAATACAGGATGTAACTCAGGATCAGTACAGGATAAGTAATGTAATGTATGTACACAGTGACTGCACCAGCAGAATAGTGAGCGCAGCTCTGGAGTATAATACAGGATGTAACTCAGGATCAGTACAGGATAAGTAATGTAATGTATGTACACAGTGACTGTACCAGCAGAATAGTGAGCGCAGCTCTGGAGTATAATACAGGATGTAACTCAGGATTAGTACAGGATAAGTAATGTAATGTATGTACACAGTGACTGCACCAGCAGAATAGTGAGTGCAGCTCTGGGGTATAATACAGGATGTAACTCAGGATTAGTACAGGATGAGTAATGTAATGTATGTACACAGTGACCACACCAGCAGAATAGTGAGTGCAGCTCTGGAGTATAATACAGGATGTAACTCAGGATCAGTACAGGATAAGTAATGTAATGTATGTACACAGTGACTGCACCAGCAGAATAGTGAGCGCAGCTCTGGAGTATAATACAGGAGGTAACTCAGGATCAGTACAGGATAAGTAATGTAATGTATGTACACAGTGACTGCACCAGCAGAATAGTGAGCGCAGCTCTGGAGTATAATACAGGATGTAACTCAGGATCAGTACAGGATAAGTAATGTAATGTATGTACACAGTGACTGTACCAGCAGAATAGTGAGCGCAGCTCTGGAGTATAATACAGGATGTAACTCAGGATCAGTACAGGATAAGTAATGTAATGTATGTACACAGTGACTGCACCAGCAGAATAGTGAGCGCAGCTCTGGAGTATAATACAAAACCAAACCCCTACAGGATAAGTAATGTAATGTATGTACACAGTGACTGCACCAGCAGAATAGTGAGTGCAGCTCTGGAGTATAATACAGGATGTAACTCAGGATCAGTACAGGATAAGTAATGTAATGTATGTACACAGTGACTGTACCAGCAGAATAGTGAGCGCAGCTCTGGAGTATAATACAGGATGTAACTCAGGATCAGTAATGTAATGTATGTACACAGTGACTGTACCAGCAGAATAGTGAGCGCAGCTCTGGAGTATAATACAGGATGTAACTCAGGATCAGTACAGGATAAGTAATGTAATGTATGTACACAGTGACTGTACCAGCAGAATAATGAGTGCAGCTCTGGGGTATAATACAGGATGTAACTCAGGATCAGTACAGGATAAGTAATGTAATGTATGTACACAGTGACTGCACCAGCAGAATAGTGAGTGCAGCTCTGGAGTATAATACAGGATGTAACTCAGGATCAGTACAGGATAAGTAATGTAATGCAGTTTAAAAGAGGCTAAGCTTTATACGTAGATTATATCTCCATATACTGTACAATGGTTGTTAAAGGAAGAACGACCAGGCAGGTAACTGATCTCCTCACTCTTTTTGCCTTTGCTGGAGCAGCTGTCATAGTCACTGGATTCAATGTGCTTCTCCTTCAGATCAGCTTCAAAGCGAGCGAGATCCGTGTCCAACCTCCGGATGTGTTTGTCCACCTGGATTCGAGAGGAAACAACATTTCAAGTGACCTAAATCATTGCACAAACAATTGGACTCCTGCTCTATAGACTACAGGTTACATGGAGTAAATTGGTTTCCTGCTCATCAGTCATTTTATAGACAGCAAATAATCTATAACATAATCAGGATCATCTCCATTTTACTTTATCACTGCTGGTCCCTCACCATTTCGTAGGTCTGCATGGCCAGCTGCACTTTATCATCCCCGTACTCCTTACATTTACTGTATGCCTCCTGCACTTGTCTGAGGAGCTGAAGCTTCTCCTCGGAGCTCAGAGTCCGGGCGCTGCTCATATACTGACAGGACAGACGATCTATGTGACATTTGAGATCTGGAAGAATTACACAAATAAATACATAAATCCTCCTGAAAACACCGTAATATGCTTACTTTTCACAGAATGGGCATCATCAGCTTGCCCAATGCACCTGTACCATGGGGTACGCAGCTATGACTGGTTGTGATGGTGCCAGGGCATAGTAGTAAGTGGAATTAATCTGAATATACTATAGACAGGACCCACACAGCATGAATCCAGATAGTACACACATCACATATATCAAATCCAGCTGTATACCTCTCACATGTAGTCGCATCCAGCTGTATACCTCTCACATGTAGTCACATCCAGCTGTATACCTCTCACATGTAGTCGCATCCAGCTGTATACCTCTCACATGTAGTCGCATCCAGCTGTATACCTCTCACATGTAGTCGCATCCAGCTGTATACCTCTCACATGTAGTCACATCCAGCTGTATACCTCTCACATGTAGTCGCATCCAGCTGTATACCTCTCACATGTAGTCACATCCAGCTGTATACCTCTCACATGTAGTCGCATCCAGCTGTATACCTCTCACATGTAGTCGCATCCAGCTGTATACCTCTCACATGTAGTCGCATCCAGCTGTATACCTCTCACATGTAGTCGCATCCAGCTGTATACCTCTCACATGTAGTCGCATCCAGCTGTATACCTCTCCCATGTAGTCACATCCAGCTGTATACCTCTCACATGTAGTCACATCCAGCTGTATACCTCTCACATGTAGTCACATCCAGCTGTATACCTCTCACGTTGTGTCACATCCAGCTGTATACCTCTCACATGTAGTCACATCCAGCTGTATACCTCTCACATTGTGTCACATCCAGCTGTATACCTCTCACATTGTGTCACATCCAGCTGTATACCTCTCACATTGTGTCACATCCAGCTGTATACCTCTCACGTTGTGTCACATCCAGCTGTATACCTCTCACACATAGTCACATCCAGCTGTATACCTCTCATGTTGTGTCACATCCAGCTGTATACCTCTCACGTTGTGTCACATCCAGCTGTATACCTCTCACACATAGTCACATCCAGCTGTATACCTCTCACGTTGTGTCACATCCAGCTGTATACCTCTCACATTGTGTCACATCCAGCTGTATACCTCTCACATTGTGTCACATCCAGCTGTATACCTCTCACATGTAGTCACATCCAGCTGTATACCTCTCACGTTGTGTCACATCCAGCTGTATACCTCTCAAGTTGTGTCACATCCAGCTGTATACCTCTCACATTGTGTCACATCCAGCTGTATACCTCTCACATTGTGTCACATCCAGCTGTATACCTCTCACATTGTGTCACATCCAGCTGTATACCTCTCACGTTGTGTCACATCCAGCTGTATACCGCTCACGTTGTGTCACATCCAGCTGTATACCCTCACGTTGGTCACATCCAGCTGATACCTCCACTTGTGTCACATCCAGCTGTATACCTCTCACGTTGTGTCACATCCAGCTGTATACCTCTCACATGTTGAGTCACATCCAGCTGTATACCTCTCACATTGTGTCACATCCAGCTGTATACCTCTCACGTTGTGTCACATCCAGCTGTATACCTCTCACACATAGTCACATCCAGCTGTATACCTCTCACGTTGTGTCACATCCAGCTGTATACCTCTCACGTTGTGTCACATCCAGCTGTATACCTCTCACGTTGTGTCACATCCAGCTGTATACCTCTCACATGTAGTCGCATCCAGCTGTATACCTCTCACGTTGTGTCACATCCAGCTGTATACCTCTCACATTGTGTCACATCCAGCTGTATACCGCTCACATTGTGTCACATCCAGCTGTATACCTCTCACGTTGTGTCACATCCAGCTGTATACCTCTCACATTGTGTCACATCCAGCTGTATACCTCTCACGTTGTGTCACATCCAGCTGTATACCTCTCACATTGTGTCACATCCAGCTGTATACCGCTCACATTGTGTCACATCCAGCTGTATACCCCTCACGTTGTGTCACATCCAGCTGTATACCTCTCACATGTAGTCACATCCAGCTGTATACCTCTCACATGTAGTCACATCCAGCTGTATACCTCTCACATGTAGTCACATCCAGCTGTATACCTCTCACGTTGTGTCACATCCAGCTGTATACCCCTCACGTTGTGTCACATCCAGCTGTATACCCCTCACGTTGTGTCACATCCAGCTGTATACCCCTCACGTTGTGTCACATCCAGCTGTATACCTCTCACATGTAGTCACATCCAGCTGTATACCTCTCACGTTGTGTCACATCCAGCTGTATACCTCTCACATTGTGTCACATCCAGCTGTATACCGCTCACATTGTGTCACATCCAGCTGTATACCTCTCACATTGTGTCACATCCAGCTGTATACCTCTCACGTTGTGTCACATCCAGCTGTATACCTCCCCCGTTCACACATAGTCACATCCAGCTGTATACCTCTCACATTGTGTCACATCCAGCTGTATACCTCTCACGTTGTGTCACATCCAGCTGTATACCTCTCACGTTGTGTCACATCCAGCTGTATACCTCTCACGTTGTGTCACATCCAGCTGTATACCTCTCACACATAGTCACATCCAGCTGTATACCTCTCACATTGTGTCACATCCAGCTGTATACCTCTCACGTTGTGTCACATCCAGCTGTATACCTCTCACGTTGTGTCACATCCAGCTGTATACCTCTCACGTTGTGTCACATCCAGCTGTATACCTCTCACATTGTGTCACATCCAGCTGTATACCTCTCACATTGTGTCACATCCAGCTGTATACCTCTCACATGTAGTCGCATCCAGCTGTATACCTCTCACATTGTGTCACATCCAGCTGTATACCTCTCACATGTAGTCGCATCCAGCTGTATACCTCTCACGTTGTGTCACATCCAGCTGTATACCTCTCACATGTAGTCGCATCCAGCTGTATACCTCTCACGTTGTGTCACATCCAGCTGTATACCTCTCACATTGTGTCACATCCAGCTGTATACCTCTCACATTGTGTCACATCCAGCTGTATACCGCTCACATTGTGTCACATCCAGCTGTATACCTCTCACATGTAGTCGCATCCAGATGTATACCTCTCACACGTAGTCACATCCAGCTGTATACCTCTCACGTTGTGTCACATCCAGCTGTATACCTCTCACACGTAGTCGCATCCAGCTGTATACCTCTCACGTTGTCACATCCAGCTGTATACCTCTCACGTTGTGTCACATCCAGCTGTATACCTCTCACATGTAGTCGCATCCAGCTGTATACCTCTCACGTTGTGTCACATCCAGCTGTATACCTCTCACATGTAGTCGCATCCAGCTGTATACCTCTCACGTTGTGTCACATCCAGCTGTATACCTCTCACGTTGTAGTCGCATCCAGCTGTATACCTCTCACGTTGTGTCACATCCAGCTGTATACCTCTCACGTTGTGTCACATCCAGCTGTATACCTCTCACATTGTGTCACATACAGCTGTATACCGCTCACATTGTGTCACACAGCGACACCATCCAGCTGTATACCTCTCACATTGTGTCACATCCAGCTGTATACCTCTCACATTGTGTCACATCCAGCTGTATACCTCTCACGTTGTGTCACATCCAGCTGTATACCTCTCACGTTGTGTCACATCCAGCTGTATACCTCTCAAGTTGTGTCACATCCAGCTGTATACCTCTCACATGTAGTCACATCCAGCTGTATACCTCTCACACGTAGTCACATCCAGCTGTATACCTCTCACGTTGTGTCACATCCAGCTGTATACCTCTCACATTGTGTCACATCCAGCTGTATACCTCTCACATTGTGTCACATCCAGCTGTATACCTCTCACGTTGTGTCACATCCAGCTGTATACCTCTCACGTTGTGTCACATCCAGCTGTATACCTCTCAAGTTGTGTCACATCCAGCTGTATACCTCTCACGTTGTGTCACATCCAGCTGTATACCTCTCACGTTGTGTCACATCCAGCTGTATACCTCTCACATTGTGTCACATCCAGCTGTATACCTCTCACGTTGTGTCACATCCAGCTGTATACCTCTCACGTTGTGTCACATCCAGCTGTATACCTCTCACGTTGTGTCACATCCAGCTGTAGACCTCTCACATTGTAGTCACATCCAGCTGTATACCTCTCACGTTGTGTCACATCCAGCTGTATACCCTCTCACATGTAGTCACATCCAGCTGTATACCTCTCACGTTGTGTCACATCCAGCTGTATACCTCTCACGTTGTGTCACATCCAGCTGTATACCTCTCACGTTGTGTCACATCCAGCTGTATACCTCTCACGTTGTGTCACATCCAGCTGTATACCTCTCACATTGTGTCACATCCAGCTGTATACCTCTCACATTGTGTCACATCCAGCTGTATACCTCTCACATTGTGTCACATCCAGCTGTATACCTCTCACATTGTGTCACATCCAGCTGTATACCTCTCACGTTGTGTCACATCCAGCTGTATACCTCTCACATTGTGTCACATCCAGCTGTATACCCTCTCACGTTGTGTCACATCCAGCTGTATACCTCTCACATTGTGTCACATCCAGCTGTATACCTCTCACGTTGTGTCACATCCAGCTGTATACCTCTCACATGTAGTCACATCCAGCTGTATACCTCTCACGTTGTGTCACATCCAGCTGTATACCTCTCAAGTTGTGTCACATCCAGCTGTATACCTCTCACATTGTGTCACATCCAGCTGTATACCTCTCACATTGTGTCACATCCAGCTGTATACCTCTCACGTTGTGTCACATCCAGCTGTATACCTCTCACTTGTGTCACATCCAGCTGTATACCGCTCACGTTGTGTCACATCCAGCTGTATACCTCTCACGTTGTGTCACATCCAGCTGTATACCTCTCACATGTAGTCACATCCAGCTGTATACCTCTCACATGTAGTCACATCCAGCTGTATACCTCTCACATGTAGTCACATCCAGCTGTATACCTCTCACGTTGTGTCACATCCAGCTGTATACCTCTCACATTGTGTCACATCCAGCTGTATACCTCTCACGTTGTGTCACATCCAGCTGTATACCTCTCACGTTGTGTCACATCCAGCTGTATACCACTCACATGTAGTCACATCCAGCTGTATACCTCTCACATGTAGTCACATCCAGCTGTATACCTCTCACATGTAGTCACATCCAGCTGTATACCTCTCACGTTGTGTCACATCCAGCTGTATACCTCTCACGTTGTGTCACATCCAGCTGTATACCTCTCACGCCTGTCACATCCAGCTGTATACCTCTCACATGTAGTCACATCCAGCTGTATACCTCTCACATGTAGTCACATCCAGCTGTATACCTCTCACGTTGTGTCACATCCAGCTGTATACCTCTCACATGTAGTCACATCCAGCTGTATACCTCTCACGTTGTGTCACATCCAGCTGTATACCTCTCACGTTGTGTCACATCCAGCTGTATACAGGTCACATATTACATCCGCACTCACCTTCTGTCCTCTGATCGAGATCCCTCATCAACTGGAAGTTCCTTTGGAGCTCAAACGGCAGATTTTCTATACCTGGGAGTAGATCGATCACATATCACATGAACATTCACTGCAGAATTTTAGGCAGAGGCCACACATAACAAAACACGGCAGAAACTGTCACTGCATTTCCACTGTGTTTCACATTTTGCCTCCCTCCATATAATTCTGTTTTCTACAGTATTTGTTTCCGCAGTGTGGAGATTAAATTAAATCTCACTCACTATCTGGGTTGGTAAAACCCTGCAGTATTTTTTCTGCTATGGTCAATACAATGTGTGGCCTCATGCATACGACTGTTTGCCCTGTCAATGTACTTGCGATGTTTTTCACGGCTAGGACAATAACCCATTCATTTTTATGGCCCCATATACACATGACTGTGTATGCTGCTACTTCACCTGAGCAGGCCCTGCAATATTGCCCCTTCAATTGTGCCAGCTCTGGGATACTGTCCCTTTAGCTGTGCCGGCCATGCACTGTTGCCCCATTATGTGTGCCAATCCTTCAATACTGCTTCGTTATCAGTACCAGCCCTGGTATACTGCCCCTAAACCAGTGCCAGCCCTGATACAATGCCCCTCAACCAGTGCCAGCCCTGATACAATGCCCCTCAGCCAGTGCCAGCCCTGATACAATGCCCCTCAACCAGTGCCAGCCCTGATACAATGCCCCTAAACCAGTGCCAGCCCTGATACAATACCCCTCAACCAGTGCCAGCCCTGATACAATGCCCCTAAACCAGTGCCAGCCCTGATACAATACCCCTCAACCAGTGCCAGCCCTGATACAATGCCCCTAAACCAGTGCCAGCCCTGATACAATGCCCCTAAACCAGTGCCAGCCCTGATACAATGCCCCTCAACCAGTGCCAGCCCTGATACAATGCCCCTCAACCAGTGCCAGCCCTGATACAATGCCCCTAAACCAGTGCCAGCCCTGATACAATGCCCCTAAACCAGTGCCAGCCCTGATACAATGCCCCTCAACCAGTGCCAGCCCTGATACAATGCCCCTCAACCAGTGCCAGCCCTGATACAATGCCCCTCAACCAGTGCCAGCCCTGATACAATGCCCCTCAACCAGTGCCAGCCCTGATACAATGCCCCTCAACCAGTGCCAGCCCTGATACAATGCCCCTCAACCAGTGCCAGCCCTGATACAATGCCCCTCAGCCAGTGCCAGCCCTGATACAATGCCCCTCAACCAGTGCCAGCCCTGATGCAATGCCCCTAAACCAGTGCCAGCCCTGATACAATGTCCCTCAGCCAGTGCCAGCCCTGATACAATGCCCCTCAACCAGTGCCAGCCGATACAATGCCCCTCAACCAGTGCCAGCCCTGATACAATGCCCCTCAACCAGTGCCAGCCCTGATACAATGCCCCTCAACCAGTGCCAGCCGATACAATGCCCCTCAACCAGTGCCAGCCCTGATACAATGCCCCTAAACCAGTGCCAGCCCTGATACAATGCCCCTCAACCAGTGCCAGCCGATACAATGCCCCTCAACCAGTGCCAGCCCTGATACAATGCCCCTAAACCAGTGCCAGCCCTGATACAATGCCCCTTGACCTGTGCTAGCCCTGGTAAGCTGCTTCTTCACCTGTACCTGCCCTGGTGTACTGACCCCCACTTGTTGCCCCTTTCCTGTGCCAGCCCTGGTATACTACCCCCAGAATCTTACCACCCTCCTGTGCCAGCCCAGGTATACTGCCCCCAGATTGTTGCCCCTTTCCTGTGCCAGCCCTGGTATACTTCCCCCAGAATCTTACCCACCTCCTGTGCAAGCCCTGGGATACTGCCCCCAGAATCTCACCCACCTCCTGTGCCAGCCCTGGTATACTGCCCCCAGAATCTCACCCACCTCCTGTGCCAGCCATGGTATTCTGCCCCCAGAATCTCACCCACCTCCTGTGCCAGCCATGGTATTCTGCCACAGACTCTTGCCCCCCTCCTGTGCAAGCCCTGGTATACTGCCCCGGACTCTTTCCCTGACACCCCTCCTTCCTCCATGACCTGCCCCTATGTACGATAACCCGGGACTCCTCACCCTCTGACTATAACTCCCATCATACCACATCACTTACTGTCCAAATAATGCTCCAGGTACATGCCAGCCGCCATCTTGAGCGACAAGCAGACAACTTCCGCCGCACAGACTTACAGACCCTATGGTGTTTATTATCGTGTCGCCATCTTGTCGGGGCCACAACAAAATATCCCCCCTTCATCCTTTGTGTGGTACCTACAGCGCCTCCGACACTAGAGGCCCAGCGGCGCGCTCCGTGTGTGGCTCCAGTACAGGGAGAGGAGACGCCATTTTGTCGGAGACATAGGTCAATACAGCTATTGTTCCCCAGGTGATGAAAAGAACCGACTAAAATCTGTGATAGAGAAGGGAAGATGGAAAATACCCCAGATATACCATGTCACATAGTCTACTGTCATTTCTCCACAATATATGTCTATTCTGGGACTTGTAGTGCTTCTCACTTATATCTAATCTATATATCTAACGCAATGTTTTCCTATATATATATATATATATATATATATATATATATATATATATCTATCTCAGGCTCTGTATAATTGCACTTGAGCCTTCCTTCCCATGTAATCAGTCAGAACATATGTCCAACGGTAGCTTGTGACGGATGTCAGACAAGTGTGTTCTGTCACCTATAGATTCCGAAAGCAACAGGAGACCTGCGGCCATTCCTGCCATCTAGTCCCCGCAAGAACCACTCCATTAAGACCCTGTTCACATGACCATGTGCCGTCAGTGATTTTCATTAACCCATACACATAACTGAATGGACAGAGATGCAAAAATGGACAAGTATAGGACCTTCCATGTATTTAGCGTCTCTTTCCTACAGACCGGACTCACTGCTACAAAATCTATGGCTATGTACGGGCCCGTTTATTATCTGTAATTGCAGCTAATATACTGAAATAAACTAATGTGTACATGAGGCCTAAGGATGTTCTTACGGCTTTCAGAGAACATGCTGCTTAATATCCATCATGGAAATTCAGCAGAGTGTCCGCCCTGTGTGATCTCAGCCCTAGACCCCATGCACATAACCGAGCGAGCTTCCAATATGGGGCCGAGTTTGCAGCGGGATGCGGTTGGATGACACTCGGAGTGATATCCGTTCCGATGAAATGGAGCAGGATAGCAGTTGTACTATAATCACCTGTGTCATCAGAACAGGATGAAACCAAAGCCCCCATAGACGTAAATGCATAACCGAATACACTCGGATATCACTCCAAGGGTCATCCCACTGCATTCTGCTGCTCACTCGGTTATGTACGTGGGGCCTTATTGTATATTACTACAGGACTGAAACGCTGCAGAAAATGTACAGCGCTTCTGCTGAAAATCTGTAGCACAAAAAAAAAAAAAAAAGCGCATTGAATTATGCATTTTTATTTTTTTGTCGACTTTGCATTGCAAAATGCTTCAGATTTTCTTCAATCCCTTAGACTCCCATTCACACTGCGTTCTGCAGTGTGTCAGATTCCTGATAGAAACCTCAGATGTACACATGTAAAGGATGGCACTTTTGCTCAAATTCTGTCAATGCTCAAAAAAATTGTGACTGTTTTTTTGTGCCACTTTCCCAAAAAACTAGAGGTGGTAGGGCGTACAGGGGCAGGGCCGTCCACCCCTCCAGATATATCATCATTTATGCCAGAAATCTAGCACAAATGATCCTGGAAATGATCTACGAGATGGTCACCTCGTATATGCGCCATGGAATGGTAAATTTGGTGTCAGACATATTAGTCCACCTTTATGACCTCATGGCACGCCGTTTATCAATTTGGCGCATTTTACCCCTTCTTAGCTGCGGAAGGTTATGTTCACATGACCAGTTTTTTTTTCCATCTTTCTGCTCAAAGTTTGCTTAGATTACACTGGATTGATACAGTAATAGAGCCAGATGACTGCACCACATAAGGGCCCCAAATAAACCCCCCTCATTAACAGATACACCCTGTTCACATCACATTTTAGTACAATGTGACACATGCTCACCTCCCTGCTAAGTCACACCCACTTGACACATTTGATAAATGCGCAATCATTTAATAAGCATGTCAAAAATGAGATGTCACATTTTGAACCAAAACTGTGCCACATTTTGGTGTACAATCGGCCAGAATAGTAAATGTGGGTCAGTGTTGTGCAAGATCTTGTACTGTCCTGCAATGTCACCAGCAGACACAGCCCTTCATACAACTACAGTACAGGACTCTGCTCTCTCTTGCTTGTTCTGCACCCTTCACCTCTTAAAGCTGCAGCAGTCAGAATTGTCTGACACCCTCCATCACTATACGGTCATTCCCTGCATTCTGCAGAGCGCTCTGCACCCTCTCCCGACACATGATGTAGCATTCAGCTCTCCTTGCACCCTCCACTACAACATGTAGTCAGCTATCTCCTGCATACTCCACAGTGCTCTGCACCCTCTACCACTACACAATGTGGCGCTCTGCACCCTCTACCACTACACAATGTGGCGCTCTGCACCCTCTACCACTACACAATGTGGCGCTCTGCACCCTCTACCACTAAACAATGTGGCGCTCTGCACCCTCTACCAGCAACCTAAACAACATGTCCAAGTCAAATCTTCCTACAGAGTACTCTGCAGCATTCAGCACTCTCCTGCACCCTCCCTATACATTGAAGTGTTCTTTCTCCAGGATGCGCCAGAGTCCTCTGCACCCTCTACATGCACATACACCACACTGTCCTGCACCCTCTACTACTTCATGTTGTAGTGGTCCGCTATCTCCTGCAAGTTCCTCGGTGCTTAGCACTCTCTTCCATCACACACTGCAGTTGCCAGAACACTAAAGCATGCTCCATCACTAACCGTTGCAGTATTCCGCTTTTCTCTGCATTTTCCACAGTGCTCTGCACCCTCTATCTGCATACCATGCAACTGTTAGCAATCTCTTGCAGCAGTGGTCAGCTCTCGCCTGCATGCTCCACATTGCTCTTTTCCCCACCACCCACACACCCTGCAGCAGTCAGCACTCTTCTGCGCCCTCCACATGTTGCAGCAGTGGTCAGCTCTCGCCTGCATGCTCCACATTGCCTTTTTCCCCACCAGCAGTCACCACTCTCCCACTCGCTCCACGTTGCAGGGTTTTGCTCTGCACTCTTCCATGCAGAGACATTCTTCATCCCCTAGCTGCCCCGTACAGGATTCAGCTGTCCCCTGCACATTTGGTGCTCTGTGTCCCCTGCCAGTCCATATCACAACTGCCCATTATATAGCTCCTTCATACATGACAACTACCTCGTCAGCTAGACAGAATATAAAACACAATGTATATGGAGGTTTATTTCTATACAATATACTAAAAATGGGAACAGAAGAGGACACCAGAAGAGTGACAGAGGCGATAACAGTGGCCTCCCACATCACAACAGCTGAATGCACATGGTAGGTTTCGTCTCTTCCCAAGGCTGATTTTATTTTTTGAAATGAAGATATTTCTGATGGATCCAACAAGGTGACAGGGAGGAAAGCAAGCAGCAGTGACTGTGGTGCTAGCAGGGAAGGCAGCAGGGGACTAGATGGCCACTTATCAGGAGAAATATAGTGTTAGCAACAAGTTTGGCAAGTTCTAGGACAAACATTATAGGGTTGGCAAAAGGGGGAATAACCAGATGTCAGGACAGGGATCAAGATGGTAAGTGAACTGGACAGAAACTAGAAAGGTATGAAAGAAGAATAAGAACCAGGGTGGGAGGAAGATGAGAGAAGATGACAGGGACCAGGGAAAAGGTAAGCGAATAGGACAGGAACCAGGGTGGGGAAAAGGTAAGAGAGCAGGGCAAGGACCAGGGTGGGGAAAAGGTAGGAGAACAGGACAGGAACCAGGGTGGGAAAAAATAGGAGAACAGGACAGGAAACCAGGGTGGGAAAAAATAGGAGAACAGGACAGGAAACCAGGGTGGGGAAAAGGTAAGAGAGCAGGACAAGGACCAGGGTGGGGAAAAGGTAGGAGAACAGGACAGGAACCAGGGTGGGGGAGAAGATAGGAGAACAGGACAAGAACCAGGGTGGGGAAATGGTAGGAGAACAGGACAAGAACCAGGGTGGGGAAATGGTAGGAGAACAGGACAAGAACCAGGGTGGGGAAAAAATAGGAGAACAGGACAGGAACCAGGGTGGGGAAAAGGTAGGAGAACAGGACAAGAACCAGGGTGGGGAAAAAATAGGAGAACAGGACAGGAACCAGGGTGGGGGAGAAGATAGGAGAACAGGACAAGAACCAGGGTGGGGAAATGGTAGGAGAACAGGACAAGAACCAGGGTGGGGAAATGGTAGGAGAACAGGACAGGAACCAGGGTGGGGGGAGAAAATAGGAGAACAGGACAAGAACCAGGGTGGGGAAATGGTAGGAGAACAGGACAAGAACCAGGGTGGGGAAATGGTAGGAGAGCAGGACCGGAACCAGGGTTGGGGGGGAGAGAAGGTAGGAAATTGACACGGAGAAGGCTGGTGAGAAGTTAAGAGATGTAGACATGGACCACAGTGGTGAGAAGATAGGATAACATGACAGGCAACATGGTGGAGAGAAGGTAAGGGATACAGACATGGACAAGACTGGTGAGAAGGTAAGGGATACAGACATGGACAAGACTGGTGAGAAGGTAAGGGATACAGACATGGACAAGACTGGTGAGAAGGTAGAGGTAGCAGGGGCAAGGCTGGGGGGGAGGGAGGGGATGTAAACAGGGACGAGGCTGATCTCTGAAGAAAAAAACAAAAATAAAGACATAACTCAAGGTACTGAGAAAGGAGAGGACCTGGCTTGAGACTGGGGTCCTAACAAGCAGGCAGCTCCCCATACCATATAATGTATCAGACTGCATAAAAAAAAATCGCAATAAGCTAGAGCAGTAAATAAGCAGTGGATAGATATACACACTTTGTTCTGTATATATTTATACATAATATTAGCCAGGACACAGGCGCATCCTCCTCTCCCTGGCACATGAGCAGAACTAGCTAATAGATCCTCTAATGCAGAATTGTCAATTCATCCGCCACCTCCTCTCCCGAGACCGGCAATGTCAGTCTTACGCCTATGCAGTGTACTTCCAGGGGAGATGTCAGCTGAGGAAGAGCAGGAACAAGATATGGATAAAATAATATATAATACAGGACTCCCCCCGCCCCCCCTCCCCGTTCTATGTATGAGGGTATAAAATAAAGTCCAAAAATCTTAAACCATACTTCCCCCGATCTGTCCCGTGCGGGCAGTATTGCTGGATATAAACTCTGTCCCTTCCAAAACACTAGTGGTGCATGGCATCCTCCGGACCTGTGTGAAGTCAGTAACAGGATGCAGTGCACTGTACATAACACTGCTCGGACACTGCGGTTCTCCATGTGCTGTTACGTATACTATGAGCAAGCAGCAAAAGTGTTGATGTCAGGACGTCAGCCTGAATTCGGCCCGTGCCCAGGGCTCCAACAATTTCATAGCTTGTAAACCTCCATTATACTGAGGCTGAATACGAGTCCGTTCTCAAAGTTCCTACCCATGATGGGACTTTTTCTGTTGCATTTCCCCCTCCCAGAATGGGCCGGTCCAGACCATCAACCCCCCACCCACGTCTGGTCCAGGACCTTTCCCTCCCCCTCCCGCTCGTACGGAGATTCTGTCCAATTGGTGTATAACTAGGAGCTGGCTAAATGTTCCACTTGGATGGTGCTGGTGGAGACGGTCAAACATAAGTCCTTGTGATGGTCAGTCTTGAAGGGACTCATGTCAAAGGAGCACTGGGGACCGTCGGACGTGGGGGCCTGGGACACGGGTGTGAAATGCGCTTGTGAGTTTAGGACTTGTGTAGGGGGCGGCTGCGGAGTCTCTGGAGCGTTGTGTTTCCTCATGTGTTTCATCAGGTAAGTTTCCTGGAGAAAAGGGAGAACAAAATGAGTAAGAACGGAATAAAAACTGGATTTTAAAGGGAGCGTGTCACCATTTTTCTTATTTATAAAACCAGATCCATCACATTTTTTTTTCTAATCTGTTTTTATTTTCTATATTCTATTTTCTGTGCATGATTATGGGGGCGGCCATCTTGCCTTTCTCCTTTGCTCTGTTAACAGCATTTAGTCAGGGCCATAGGCAGCAATAGGCTAGAGCTGACTCAATGAGGTCTATGGAAGAGTTTTCTAGACATGTTCTGTGCAGGGAGGAGGAGGAGCTAAGCTATGACATCATCTATTGTCAGTAGTGATGCAATGATGGCTCAGTGGTGTTAACTATAAAGATGTTATCTGTCTGTGACGTAAATGAGGTGACTGCTTCAAAGAAAGCATACAGAATTGGCAAGCGTCAGTCTATTATGAGGTTGAGTGGCCAGAGTGAAAATTGCAGGATTAAGTAATTTAAAAAAATCCAGACAGAGAAATGTGAAATTTAAAGAAAAATGTGTCAAAAATTCTTTAAAAAATATGCTTAACATAAAAACTCGGTTTAAAAAATAGGTCATTTCCTGGTGACACATTCCCTTTAAGGGAATCTGTCAGTAAATCTGTATGAAGTGATTCAGTGGGTACCATGATTCAGATTTTTGCCTTAAAATTTCCATTGTGTACATATCACTGTTACATACTTGTTATGGTGCCCCCTTTTGTTCTTTTGATTCCTTCTTTGCACGACCACCTAATGTGTCCAGTGCTGGTGGTCACACATGCTCAGTAGATCAAATCAGTCTCATAGCCACGGGCGGCGGTGTGATTCCTGCTATTGTGCAGCTAGCCAATAAGAACTAGATCCATCACTGGGAATGGATACATTAGGTGGACATTTTGAGAGGGAACCAAAAGAACCCTAAGGGGTGCCATGACAAGTATGTGACGTCAATACTTGGGCACAGGAGGTTTTTTTTTTTTTAAATGATTACAATGGCCAAAAATGATTTATCTATGGATGGATCTATCTATCTATCTCATCTCATATCTATCTCGTATCTATCTATCTATCTATCTAATCTATCTCCATAGTATAAATTTTGCTGAGGACCCTGCAGATGGTTACAAGCCCTCCCTGCCCCACTTATTAATGGGTGTCCACGCTGTCCATGATGTGTAATTCTCCAGTATCCATCGCTAGAATTAGAGCCCAGTCATATATACGCACGCACCGAAGTATACGCTCGGCTACAGATGGAACAGGTATACACTTTAGCGTGTTTGACGGTGTGAGTAGACAGGTGGACCTCTAGGGAGGATGAGTCCGTGTACGCTCGGTGACAGTTGTGGCACTTGAAGGGTTTGTCTTTGTTGTGCTGCCTCCTGTGAGACTGAAATACAAATAACACAAAGTTATCAGGACAACCAAAAAAAAAAGCATCAGATGTATAAAGGATTCCCTATAACTGGGGAAAAGGGCCACATCGTGGTGCAGAACAGGTCACATGTACTAGGCTAGCCTCCATATCCCCAGTGCTAGGACCCTATAGCACCTATATAGAGCAGAAAGGCCTTTTAATGGGTTTTCCAGTCTTCTGTGACCTTCTGTAATTTTTTACATTGCACCCTCACAGTGAACAGAAACCTTCCAGAGGTCATAAACCTGCACTCACTGTGTAAACGGACCAGAACCCAAGACCCCATTACTGCTAGGTATGCAGCTATGTCACTATGTTATCCTTTAGGATGAATTCACATAGGGCAGAAATGACAAGGATTTTTAAGGCAGATTCTACTAAACAGTAAACCCATCCACATGTAGTACTCCTAAGGAACTGAGGGCACACTGTGGTCGCTCACATACCTCCACAGCAGGATCAACCCTTTACAATGCATTGGGATAAATCCTCCCTAGAATGTGGCACAGGCAGATTTCAATGTTGATTCACTGGAGAAAAAAAAATCTGCAATGTGTGGACTCAGCCCAGTCTGGATTAGTATTTTTTCACACTGGGTCTGCAGTGTACGCTTACCGTTTGTTCTGAGAAGACCACCAGATACCATCTGTCACCCATAGGCCCATTATACAGATGGAGACCAAAAATGTGTTCTTTGCCCCCCACGCGAGGACAGTGTAATGCACAATATACATGGGTGCCTATGTGTGACAGATGGCTACTTTAAAGGGGTTTTGCAGGACTTATATATTGATGGCCTATCCAGTATGTGATGTGAGGGCGTCCAACATCTAGGACCCATGCTGATCAGCTGCTTCACAGGCAGGGGCTCTTCCCTCTGTCAATGATGTCACTTCATTGTTCACATGGTACAGCAGCAGAATGGGACTGAGCTGCAATACCAAGAACAGCCACTATGATATTTACTGCACCGAGCTGGGTATTCAGCGAAGAGGAAGCAGCACTCACCCAAACGCTGAAGATTCTTTAACCAGCTGATGTGTGGGGGTCCGGGGTGTCAGCCCCCCAGATCATATATTGATAACTTATGAACAAGGACATAAGGATAGCCCATGAAAATCCCTTTAAATGCATGTCTCCACTGGAAAATCTTTTTGACAGAAACCTCAGACACTGCACAAAGCAGTGTGAAGGGAACCAAAAACGTGCAAATTTTGGTACAAATCTGTTGAAAATTGCTGCACAATCCACAACAGAAAATCTGCAATGTGTGAATGCTGCCTTATATGGATGTGTATTCACAGTAGTTCATAACCTGTGCACGGTGTCAGCATATTGGTAAACAGCACCTGCAAATCTAGAAGAGGAGGTTAAAGGCCGGATACCACAGAGACACCACCAACCATTAAAGGGGTTTTCTGGGGCTATGATATCGAGCCTTGAAGCCTCTTTACTACGTACCAAGCACAGCGCTGTACATTGTATAGTGGCTTTGCTTAGTATTGCAACTCAGCCCCATCCATTTGAATGGGACTGAGCTGCAACATGGCCATGCGACTAATGGATGTGATGTCACTGGCCTGAGAAGAGGAAGTGAATCTCAACATCATGGCCCTGGATAAAAGAGACAGAATATCCTATAATTTATAAGACTGATAAGAAAAGTCCTATTACCTGCAGATTTGACAGCTGGGTGAAAGCCTTGTCGCATCCAGGGTGTACGCATTTATAGGGCCTGTCGCCTGTGTGAATCCTGGGGGTAGACGTGAAAATAGAGAGAATTACATCAACAAACCGGACTAGCATTAGGGGCAGGAACGGGAAAGCAGCGCAAGGAGGGGAGGGGGATGTTAATGGGGGGAGGGGTGAAATGAGCAGACAAGATGTCATCCCTCCCCTGACCCGGTTTCCATTCAGACACGTGTGCATGCGGTTGGTGGGGGGGAAGGAGGGTGCATGCTGGTGTCGGGGCTCCCCCAGCTCTCTCCTCCTGCCCCCTTACCGTGTATGTTGCTGGAGGTGAGAGAGCTGGCGGAAGGCCTTCTGACAGTAGCGGCAGTTGTAGGGCTTGGCCCCCGAGTGGATGCGCACGTGCTGGGCCAGGTAGGAGCTGTTGGCGAAGGTTTTGGAGCAGTGCGGGCACTTGTGAGGCTTGGACACCGCAATGTGCACCTTCGTGTGGATTCTGCCAGAACAACACAATGGTTGGGACAGGGACCATTAAAGAAAAATTTACGGGAACCTGTAGAGTGTTTGCAATCTGCCAATTATCAGCACCAGGCCCGAGGGGGGACAAAACAATGGTGTGTGTAGAGAGAACGGGCGCTAGCTAAATCTGCATCTACAAAACAAGTGTGCGTGTGTGTGGACACTTAGACTAGAAGCCCCTACGTAGCCTGCCTGTACGAGGACAATCCAAGATCTCTCCTTGTCTGGTGAAATGTTCTGCAACTTTTTAATATACAAGGCTTTTCAATGACTGATCTAAGTTCGTAGAGACATAACTCCACGCTTCTGACAGCTGAGGGTTTGCTGCAATTGCATCTAGTCTATTAGAGATAATGACATAAGAAGCATAAATTTTACTTGTACTGATACAGTGCAGCAAACCCCCAGCTGTGAGAATTTGGTATTAGGACCATACAGGTTTTCCTTCTGGATGGTGGGCTCTGTTCACATCTTGCATTTAGTTTTGTCAGAAGAATACCGTGAGAGTATTCCCTGACAGACGCTGCAGATGCATGTATACATTAGCATATACTGTAAAAGAAGATCTACTGTGCTGTGCACATTTTTAAAGGGGTTTTCCAGGCTTATTAACTGATGACCTATCCTTAGGACGGGTCATCAATATATGATCAGTGGGGGTCCAACACCTGGGACTCCTGCAGTTCAGCTGGTTGAAGAGGCCGCAGAGCTCGGGTGAGATCTGTGGCCTCTTCACTGACAACCAAGCACAGCACTGTACATATCATAGGGACTGTGCTTGGTATTGTAGCTCAGCCCTTGAATGAGACAGAGCTGCTTCTGTACCATGTAACTGACTAATGTGACATCAGTGGCACAGGGAAGAGGTCGTAAGTGCTAAAGCCTCTTCAAACAGTGGATCACCGGGTCCTGGGCGTTCAACCCCCACATATTCATAACCTATCCTAAGGATAGGTCATCAACATATACGTTCTGGAAGACCCCTTTATCTTTGTTCCTATGCTTTCTGTACAGTGAAAAAGGACACTCTTTTGGCATATGCTGGGTGCATGAGGGCTTGTGGGCAGGCTATAGTATATTTTGGGAAATTTTCATATTCACTTACTGCAAGCAGAGATCTTTACTATGGTGAGGAAGTGAAGTCCACAATATTCCAGAAAGTTGCAGAACTTCAGTGATTAAATGGGCTGCAGCTAAAGCTGAGCTGCAATACTCAAGTACAGCCACAACTGTATATATGGCGCTGTGCCTGTGTAAACAATGAAGTTGCCCTTTAATTCTGTAGGTGCTGTTCCCGTGGGTCAGAGCCCTCCAATCCAACATCTATCTAAGAACGGGTCCTAATATGTGGAGCTGGACAATTTGGTTGTACAGACGTAAAACATGAAGGTGACAATTTCGAGTTCTGTGCTTTAGCCTACCCCAAGATGTGGGTTCCGGGGACAGGCCGTGTGCATGTAGAGATGTACATGGTGTGTACACTGTTAGGTGGGTGGGGTAACATGCTGGTGTCGGGGCTCCCCCAGCTCTCTCCTCCTGCCCCCTTACCGTGTATGCTGCTGGAGGTGAGAGAGCTGGCGGAAGGCCTTCAGACAGTAGCGGCAGCTGTAAGGCTTGGCCCCCGAGTGGATGCGCACATGCTGAGTCAAGTAGGAGCGGTTGGCGAAGGATTTGGAGCAGTACGGGCACTTGTGGGGCTTGGAGACCGCACTATGCACCTTCGTGTGGATCCTGCCAGAACAACACAAAGGTTGGGTCTGGAAGCATTGTGAAAATGGAGGTGGTGAGGCAGGTGTCGTACACAGTGTATGGGGTGTCATCATGCTGCTACATGGTGTCTCTATCTGATCCCTAATAATTTAGCCATGTGTTGTCACTGCTAGAGGCTGCCCCGAGTGCTATGATGTGCTATCGGGTGTACAATAGGTCATCCTTTTTATGAATGGTGTGTTACTCTGGCCCTGCAACTTGTGGAACTACAACTCCCAGACTGCTCTGCAGCAATACACCTTAAAGGAAGAGACGCAGCAGTCTTCATCCTGCCTCTGCTTGTGGCCCTGAATCCATTTAATCAGAGTTCTCCACACTTTCCTGCCTAATGTTGGAAATCAACCCCAAGTCCAACATGGCGTGCATCCTAATAGGCTTAGGTTACATAGCGACTCCTGTCACATGACCAAAGATCAGTGTATCATCCTATGACTCCTTCTCTAATGACCGGACTCTGAATTGCAAACAAAATGAACACTGCTATATTTTTAGTCGCAGTCGCACCATCCCCTAGGCAGGTTTTCTCACTGGTGTATGGTGCTGCATCTGTGTTATGGGAATGAAATGGCTGATGTGCTCCCAGGCCTTACAGGCTCCCTATAGGAATCACCCCCCAAAAAACCAAATACATTACATTAAGGATTCACACAACATGGGAGCCTCACTCCAAACTTCTGCATGTACATTAGCTGTAAAAGTGAACTACAAGTGAGCAATAACCTAGACTGTATATGCTGACGTGTGGAGGCTGTAGGGTGCTCACTAGAGGGGCAGGGGAGGGGGAGATGACCTGTGCGCCTGTCGTGTGCTGCACCTGCGTTGGTGGATGAAACAAAGAGACATGGTACCTGTATGCAGCAGATACGGAAGAAACATGGACAGAGGGAGAAAAGGTTTTTACAGGATTTTAGTGATGGAATTGTTTGGCACGAGTGGTCTATGAAATGACAGGAAGAATGATGGAGGTACATAAAAGCGCAGTTCATGATGCTTGCAACAAGATGGGAAAGTGAGGAGCAATGACAGGGAGAACACTGCATGATGTATGGTCTAGTATTGGAGAGATGTAGCAGCTTATGTAGGGTAGACATAAGAAGAAAAAAGGCAGCAGATATGGGAAGGGAAGCAGAAGGCTGGGGGCTAGGTGCAACGAGGGTAAAACACAAAGCAGATGGAAGCAAGACACTATGGACAGAGAGGACTCTGCAGAGGGGTGGATGAAGAGGAGAGAGGTGACTTTAGATGGAGGGATCACTGACGTAAGGACAAAGCAGATGTAGGACACTGTGCAGACAGGACACTTTACAAGGAGGTAATAAGGAGAGAAAGAGAGGACACTGTGGAAGACAAAGGTGGAAATGACGACAAAAGCTAAGAGGTCAAAACAGACACAGGGTACACAAACAAGTAAAACCACATATATGAAGCCACATACACACGTGAGAAGAGCGGGTGTAGAATATGGGTCAACACATGACAGTCTCAGTGCCGTGTACAAGGACACATGACACGGTGTATAAGAGACACGTGACACGATGTCCGAATGGAAACGCTCCCTGCTACCAATGGCAGTAAGTGTAGCACAGACCGACTGGATATCCTAGAATTACACCACATTCACGTCATAGATCTACCTGCCGCTAGCACTACAACCCTCAGCAGGCATCTAATGCTGGTGTGAATAGAGAGCACATTATAAGATGAGTATAGTTGTCATGTCATTCTGTGGTCTGTGTGCTGAGGAGTCTGTATGTGAAATGATGATGTCACTGCCAGCCCCTCCCATATACATAATGCACACTGTGCAACCCCCTCTCAATTCCAAATCTGTAGACTACACTCTCTTTCTAGCTGTTTTGACAATCCTTCAGTGTGTCCCTGCTCCTCTTACCGTGTGTGCTGCTGGAGGTGAGACAGCTGGCGGAAGGCTTTCTGACAGTAACTGCAGGTATAGGGCTTGGCCCCCGAATGGATCCGCACGTGCTGAGCCAAGTAGGAACTGTTGGCAAAGGTTTTCGAGCAATGAGGGCACTTGTGGGGCTTGGCCTCTGTGTGAGACTTGGAGTGAATCTGCATCTCGGACTTGGAGAAGAAGGTGATGGAGCACATCCGGCATCTGAAACAGAGAACAGACACTGTCAGCCCTGGAGACCCTATTATATGAGGGAAGGGGGGAAAATGGAGGACTTAGACAAGTGGAGGTGCAGATTACTGCAAGCGGATGGAACCTGCTGAATCAAAGGGTCTGCTCACAAGAGCAACTTATTCACTATCCACAGGCTAGGGGGATGAATATCTGTAGTCAGACCCCACTGATCTGCCATTTACGTCCTATCATATGAACAGGGGTCCGTTGTCTGAATGAAGTGACAGTCCCGCAGGTGTCATAATAAATTTCCCATATAATGTATTAGCATAAGGGGTTAAATGAGTAGCCCAGCCATACCCTGGTGGCAGATCCCCTGACAGCAAGCTGGTCCACAGGGGCTCAGGAGCTAGAATGCAGAAATTCAATGGTTATGGCCAAAGTCTGCTGCTACCATGTCCATAATTGCTTGGGGACCCCTCTTATGACGTTCATATGTCTAAAGCTGTCTGGAGAGAATCACCAGTCATACACTACATCATGACCCAATGTGATCATTACCGGTATGTCTTCCCATCTTTATGGTGCTCCTCCTCATCTTCATTAGATAAGTCGTACGGGTCGTGCAGCTCTGGTAGTGTAGGTTCTGGGATTCTCTTTTTCTTCCTTCCACGACCTGATTTCAGGACACCTACAGTTCCCACCTCGGGGATCTTTGCCTTGGTCAGCTCTGACACAACTTGCAATGTTTGGGAGCCTGGCAAAGTGGACACAATCATGGTGGAAGGGGCAGAAATGGGAAACGTCTGACCAGAAGAGGATGGCGTAGTCACAAGAGATCCAGAGGGAGATGTGATGACCAGGCCGGCTGCAAGGAAAAAGGAGACACATATGAAATGATGGACACTAAGGGACAGTGCCATGACCTTTTCACATCACACGCTGTCTGTTGCGTGAGCATGACCCTAACTGTAAGACACTCACTTGCTGTCATGAGCCCCGTTGTGGGCACAGGCAGGACGGTGATGTTCTGTGTGACCGATGTCTGACTGTGAGGAATTCCATGAATCTCCACCTTGTTCTCTCCATCTACGCTGATGCCTGCAGGTAGGGACACGGACGTGGGCACTGTCAGGAGAGTGGGGTAGTGCGAGCCCAAGTTGCAGCCTTTCTCCTGGATTAGTTGCTCTTTCACTTTGTTTAGGAACATGGAGTTGTCGATCTGCTAAAATAAAAAAGTAGTGCTACGTGATGGCAAATCCGCAACGCCGAAGTGATCTATGGTTACCCCACTAGAAATGTTACCATCCCCGCAACCACCGGCCAGCTAAAATGGAAGTGATCAGGAAATTAAAGGGGTTTCCCAGGACTTAAAGACCGATGACCTACCATTAGGATAGGTGAATAATATCAGATCTGCAGTGGTCCGACACCCAGTCATGTCCGGTTCACACGCCGGTGACACCACATGACCTGTTTGCAGCTATCCCAATGAAGTGAATGAGACTAAGCTGCAATACCAAGACAGACCTCTCGATCCAATATCACTGACCTAGACAAATGATAGGTCCCTAATATTATCCTGCAAAACCCCTTTAAAAGGGAACGGTCACCAGGTTTGGGGCCCATAAAACAGCAGTATGCCCAAATGTATCCCTTCTAAAAGTTACATTTGTGAAACTGCTACTTTTTTTTTTTTTTGCAAATTGTAAATAATCCCAGAAATATCAGGAATAAACTGTAAACTATTTTGTTGCTTCTGAATATCAGATTAGTGAGATTCTATAGTCACATAGCCATAAGCTATACAGTCACTTACCTGTCCAGAGACCGTGGGAACAGCAGGCCAGAAATAGGAGTTAAAATGAGACTCCTCCATGGCGCCTGTGAAGAGAGAGCAGAGATTAGGAGACAAAATTCATGTAAAGGGGTTTTCTGAGACTTATCAGATTGATGTGCTTAGGATAGGGCATGAACTGAAGATCAGCGGGGGTCAGGCACTTCTGCTTCACAGGTCATGTGACATTACATTCATCGGTCACATGGCCTGTTCGCAGCTCAATCCCAGTCATGTAAATAGGCCTGACCTGCAATACCAAGAACAGCCATTATACCATGCACGGCACTGTGCTTGGTAAGCAGTGAATAGGACGCAGCGCTTCCCTGAAGAACAGCTGATTGGTTAGACCCCCCCATCTTCAATTGATGACCTATCCTTAGGATGTCTTCTGTTGTACATGAATCCAGGACCCCAGCGAGGCTATGATAACGTAACTATGGAAGTAACTGCGGCCGCTGCTCACCCCTGCACACTCCTCTCTGTTACGTCTCTGCAGAGCAGATAAGGGAGAAATGTTCGGATCAGTTCATGAAGGAGGTCTGAATCTGAGAAAGAGAAAATAAAACACTGAATTAGGCATCGACGGATCTGTACTGTCAGCATATAAGGCTATGTTCACAAGCTGCAGATTTCTGTGACTGATACTTGTGATTGAGTTTCTGCAACCCCATTCAAGAGAATGCGACAGTTGCAGAAATGAATGCAAATCCGCCATATGTGATTGCGCCCTAAGGAGGTAACGCTGGAGAACAGACAATTATTATAGGGGGGGGGGGGGAAAAAATTTAATTATACAAAGGAGTTTGCGAGTGCCCAATGGGCTGTTCCAGTTTTGGGAAGTTCTCAGTCTCTCCTCACTAGACCCTGCCCTGTGCTGCCCCCTAGGTCTAGATGAAAAGGTGATTTCAACCAAAATCTAGACAGTGGTGCGGGGTTTAGTAAGGAGAGCCCGGCACCGCCAAGCCCAGGACAGCCCACCGGCACCGCCAAGCCCAGGACCCCACCGCCCGCCAACCCAGGACTGCCCACCTGTGCACCTGCCAGGCCTGGGACTGCGAACGGGACCTGCCAGGCCCGCGACTCCCACCGTGCACCTGCCAGGCCTGGGCCGACGCCCCCCAGGGACTACCCACCGTGCACCTGCCAGGCCCGCGACTGCCCACCGCGCACCGCCAGGCCCGCGTGCACCTGCCAGGCCCGGGACTGCCCACCGCGCACCTGCCAGGCCCGGGACTGCCCACCGTGCACCTGCCAGGCCCGGGACTGCCCACCACCACCGTGCACCTGCCAGGCCCGGGACTGCCCACCGTGCACCTGCCAGGCCCGGGACTGCCCACCGTGCACCTGCCAGGCCCGGGACTGCCCACCGTGCACCTGCCAGGCCCGGGACTGCCCACCGTGCACCTGCCAGGCCCGGGACTGCCCACCGCGCACCCCCCCCCCTGAAGGCCGGGACGCCCACCGTGCACCTGCCAGGCCCGGGACTGCCCACCGCGCACCTGCCAGGTCCGAGACTGCCCACCGCGCACCTGCCAGGCCCCCCGCGCGCCAGGCCCGGACTGCCCACCGCGCACCTGCCAGGCTCGGGACTGCCCACCGTGCACCTGCCAGGCCCGGGACTGCCCCCCCACCATGCACCTGCCAGGCCCGGGACTGCCCACCGTGCACTTGTATATCCCGTCAAAGCTCATTTTTTCTGTCGGGGACACAATGTATGACTGTGGACAATGTCTGTAGTATTAGTAGGGACAGAGCAGCTGACAGACTCCCAATGGCTGTAATACCTATGTATATGTATGTATATACTATCTATGTATATGAGCGAGAGGCGCCGCAGAGCCCTGATCAGATTATGCTCAGTCTGACACAATCAACTTTTTAGCTCAGTAATAAACAATAAGGACGATCCCGCGTGACGCCCGCCGTCCGCCTCCGCACACGGCGTTTAATCTTATTTACTCTACCGCATAGAAATCTTCAGGTTGCGCGCGGGATAAGTGAGGTACAAGTCTTCATTTATTATTAAATGTCAGCCGCCGCTACAGCCGTCACTTTAATCACCCGCGTGACATTATCCTTCATATCAGCAGCGTCTATATCTGTGCCATCCATTATTTACTCCGCCATATAGCGCTGGATGTTATATCGCCTCACATAATGGCTTCGCTCCCTCGATTCTTGTCATTCTCCAGATGAATATTTAAAGACGCTGGTTTTATATGGATGCCTTTAATGGTCACTGCTCTTTACAGCAGGAGACCCTGTGCTGGGGAGAATATATGGCTGAGGGTATCCTAAGCAGAAAATGTCATGTTTTATATACGGTGGACTAAAGGGGCTTTACGAGATTGTAAAAACATAACCTGTGCCATAAATGTTTAAAGGGGTTTTCCAGGACTTCGATATTGATGACCTGTCCTTAGGATAGGTCATCAGTATGTGATCAGTGAGGTTCAGACACCTGGTACCCCTACAGATCAGATGGTCGAAGAGACTGCAGAGTTCGGGTGAAATCTGAGGCCTTGTCACTGAATACCAAGCACAGCGCCGTACACTGTATAGTGGCTGCGCATGGTATTGCAGCTCAGCCCCATTCACTTGAATGGACCATGCTGTACCATGTGACCAGTGAACGTGACGTCATTCACACAAGGAAGAGGCCTCAGTACTGCACATAACGGTATGGTCGAACCCCCACCCACCACATACTGATGACCTATCATGAGTCCTGGAAAGCACCTTTAAGAAGACGGTTTGGTGTCACTTCACGTCTTTGTCTCCATTCATATACAGACTCCTAAGCTTCTTCCCCCATGGTCAGTCATGTGACCTAACAGCTGCACTCCCAGAATGCATCAGAAATCTGACTTTTAGCTTTAGCTGTGAATGGAGCAGAAACATCAGGTCACAATAGACAACCAAGACAAGGGAAGACATTATAAAGTCACGTAACACTTTATATTGACTTTATCTGAGAAATTTTGGAAAGTGTTGCTCAAAGTAAAGTTTCCCTCTAAAAGCAGACACTGCTGCGCCGGCGTATAAACGTCTCTATAGAATAATCCTACATAAATGATCCCCTAAGCTTTGGCCCCAGCAGTAATAGTTTATCCAGTCTTAGGCCTGAGTCCGGGCAGATGCCAAGAAAAAGAGAAGCATCGAATGAGAGACGCACCAGGCGGGCTCAGGAGGCCCCGCTCACGGCGCTCCGCAGGATTCAACGCTGATATTTTCCCAGGTTAGATTAAAAAAAAAAACCCACCCCAGCAGTGGGTGTAACAGAAGCCGTCTGTCTGGAGGAAAGTCATCGCTGTAATTTATTCCATATGACACAGGGAAACCAACACAAGGGCGATCTGTTCCCTCTGCTATGTCGCTGCAACCGAGCGGCCATTTTCCATGAGACCGGTCTCCAGACACCGGACAAAGTAATGAGGACCAACCTGTCTACTGACCTTTACAGATCAGCCATGCTGAGCTACCCCCCGGTCTCAGACCAATGCCAGCAGGGGGCGGTCTGACTCTGGGGAGATCATCAGCCAAACATAGGGTGAAAGGGGTGTCCGGAATAGGGTGGCCATAGACGTTACATGTAACCCGACCATCTAAAGTGTATGGGGGTCTCCTGACTCATCGGAGGAGTTAAGGATCGCACTCATGGATCTGAACATACCCAATGCTTGTATTCTATGGGGGGATAGGCATCAACCATGATGGCAGTGTTGTCTCTCCCTTCAGGACATAGACATGCCCGGCTGAGTGTGCACATGTATGGGAGGATTAGGAGATATAGCAATGGTAAGGCAGGGGGTGTGTCTCAGACTACTGTAGATTCCCTGCAGGCACTGCTGCCGGACTGTAGTCACAGATCACGGCTCTGCCCTAATCTACTGAACTAAAGACGCAGCCAAGGAGCAAGATCTGAGGAGGTTGTCCCCTGTAGATGCCGACTTACACAGCACTTCTGAGCTCCCAACTAGAGGGTCACTTTAAGGCTACGTCCCCACGTTGTGGAAATGCAGCCTTTTTTGTTGCAGTTTTTTGAGCCAAAGCCAAGAATGGCTACAAAAGGAATGGGAAATATCTAGGAAGTTCTTATACTTCTGCCTTCTGCCCAATCCCCTCCTGGCTTTGGCTCAAAAAACCACAAAAAATCTGCAACAAAAAAAAGCTGCGTTCCCACAATGTGGGGCCTCGGCCTAAAGAGGTTTTCTGGGACTTATTATCTGATGTTTTACCCTTAGGATCGGTCATCAGTTAAAGACTGGCAGGGCTCCGGCATCCAGGCCCCGCACCGCTCAGTTGTTTGAAGAGGCTGCAAAGTTCACATGAGCGCTGCAGCCTCTTCAGTACTTACCAAGGACAGCGCCATATAATGCATAGTAATTGTACTTGGTATCACAACTCAGACCTGCGAGGATTTTCCATTGGTGGCCTGTCCTAAGGATAAGTCTTCATTGAAAAGGTTTCCCTTTCTGCATCCACTTCTGCCATTCCAATCCTACGCTGCAGGTTTCGCAGGACGCCGGGTATTCAGGTGCTGCACTTTCTGTTTGCCGATTCACCATCTAATTTTCCTACAAACATAAAGCTGAAGAAGAACAGAGAAGACACGCGAGCCGTGTGCAGACGGCACTGAACTTAAAGCTGCAAGAAAGAGTGACAGAATAAACCAAATGGGAAACGTTTAATCCTGTTCTGCAAAGTGCGGATCGGTCAGAAAAACACATCAAACAGTTCCACTAAAAGACTAAGGTAACACCGCCCTAGTCCTGGCACAGCTGCATGGGGCTCTGGGGACTTTACAGCTGCGACAGGTACTACATATCCCAGCAAGTCATGAGGTGCACGCCGCTGCAAAACCAAGTACGGGGTCGGATCGTTCAGGGATATTCTCCTCTCTTACATCTTCCACAGGAACTCAATAGTTTCAGTCAAACACATATCAGGGATTTTGTATCACCCCCCAAAATTCACACTGACTGGACAAAAACAAAGCCATTTATGTAGGGTGCACATTAAAGGGGTTTTCACACTGATGATCCTGACCACAGGAAAGGACCCGGTGATGTATATGAGTGATGTCACCAGGTCCTTTCCAGCCACTACTGAAACCGCTGATTGGCCTAAGTGGTCACATGGTCAGGAGTGCTGGCGGAGAAGGGACGGCGCACACCGCATGGATAGCGGCAGCAGACAGCGAGTATGAATGTTTTACCTTCCTCATCCTCCTCTATTAGTTTATGAGTTCAGTGAGCTGGAGCCTGGGGGGGTTCTGACACCTTCCATGCAGGCTGCCCCCCACCATGCTCAACAATTTCTCCACTGCACTCAGTAGTTGGGTGGTAGAGCGAGGAAGCCACACCAAAATATCCAACCCCCCCTCCCCCAGGCCTCCGTTTCCAGAGGCGGAAACTCTGTATACAGATCTCCTTTGTGACGTCCCGTGTGTGCGAGGGGATCGCTGCAGCCAATCATGGGCCTCGACAATGACAACGTCACAGATGGCACGTGACTGCTGTGACCTGCTGTTTGTGAAGAGGCCTGTGATAGGCTGCAGCGGTCACCAGGCCTGTATGCAGACGAATGGCCTTACCGATGCTGGAGACGGACGCCCGGGGAGAGGCGACTACTGGCCTTTATATTTATTGGCCCACTAGTAGCAGTAATAAGTCTCACCCCTTTAATGAACGATTATTTTAGGACACTCCCCTTTTTACATACCACACCCCCTATTTATACGCCACTGAATCTTGGCTTCGGTCATTTACACATCAGCAATCCTGATTGGACAGTCAGTGACACATCCTTTAGCCAACGGCGGTGCGAGACAGGACAACATGGAGGCAAAGTAACTGAGATAACGGGAGTCAATATTAGCAATTCACATCCATTCACTTGGCGGTAATGACTTGCGATTTTGGTTATGTTTAGATTATTTGTTCATCCCTAGGCTGGTATTACAGGTATTAGGATTTATTAGGGTCACTTCAGTTTATCACCAGTTTTATCTTCTCCTCTCCGAGTGATGTAATGCTCAATATATAAGAAGTATCGCTAGCGCTGCCTTCATACGACCCGGCGATCACATGATCTTATATTCACATGATAGGATCACTGTGGGTCTGACCGCTGGGACAATGACCGATCGTGAGAACCCATGTGCGCCTCCGCTTTATCAACTCTACGGCCTTAGGTAGCCAAGTCCTCTCCTTAGCAATATAATGAAGCAATAGTCATACGTGACCTGTTACCCCATTGATATGGGACATACAGGACTCCTTTTATCATGGCCATATCCTAACCGATGAGCCAGTTATAAGGGATCATTTATAGTTACTGGAGTACCCCTTTAATGGTGACTTATAGTCTGGTCCATATTTCAGTTTCCAATCACATGGCGACTGCGGTCAGGAGACGAATGACGCAACGCTATGGCTTCCAGGGTCGGACTAACATACATAACACATTGGGGGGAATTCATCAATCCCTCTATGCGCAAGGCCCTTTACGGCGCCAAACATGTGTCACAACCCCCGTTCTGCCCCTCGCTCACCACACTGAATGAATGTAGGCGGAGGCCCATATTTAGTTTTCTGATGCGAGTTGTAATGGAAATCTAGACCCGATCCTAACCAGCGTCAATCTCCATTCACACACACGGACCGATCCATGACGAGGCCGCTCATTGTTCACGTTCCGTATAATCTTTGGGTCGGCACGATCGTACAGAACCCTTGTGTATAGAGTTCTTGTCAGGTTTCAACACCTTCACAAAAATCCAAAAATGTAAAAAATTATTTTAGTCTCCATACTCTGACACCTGCAACTTCTTATGTTTCCGTGTACAGAGGTGTGAAAGGCGACTTTTTTTTTTTTTTTTTGCAGCACAAGATGTTGGTTTTATTTATACCATTATGGGCCATGTCCAACATTTTAATCAATTCTAATACAATTTTTTCGGGGAAGCAAAACGGTGATTTGGCTATTTTGATCTTTTTTTTTTATTACTACAGGGTTTACTCTATGGGATAAATAGTTTTATAGTTTGGGTATTTTTGGACACAGGGGTGGGCCTAAGTTGTTGACTAGGGAAATGGGGGGGTTTAATTCTTTTTATCTATTTTTTAAACCCCCTACTGGGGCTGGACATTCCTATGACAGGCCTGTGAGCCTCCACAAGGCCCGGGTCCGGGGACAAACAAGAGCTTGAAGGGGTTGTGCCGTTATGGACACTTATCTCCTACCCACAGGACAAGGGATAAGTGTCCGATCGCCCCAGCATTCAGGAGGATGGGGGAACCGAAAGACACCCAAAGCCTCCTCATGAATGGAGCGCCAGTGTGCTTATGTGACCGGCCTCTATTCATCTCTATGGGGCTGCGGGCATTGCTGGAGATTTCAGTCCCGGCAGCCCCATAGATGTGATGAGGCAATGGTCACACAAGCGCACTGGCGCTCTATTCACAAGGAGGATTTAGTAATAAGACGCATTCTCGGACAACCCAGGGCTTATAAAGACTGGTATTAATCATGCCAGTCTTCAGAAATCTTCCCCAAAGACATTAGTCTGTCCTATATTCTATACAGTGGCCCAGATTCACACCGATGAGCTTCACCGTGAGTGCTGGTGATTTCCCGGCCTGCACAATACAATAGGCAGCCTGACAATATGCCAGATTTATCACAGCGCCGGACTCTGGGTGATAAATCCGGCGTCTCTCTACACTATCTAGCCTACGTGTTTACACCTTTCAGTTGGTTTACTTTAAGCCATACAATGTTGGCACATTTAATCCAGGCTCCCTTTTCTGAGAATCCACACCCAAATATCTAACAAGTCAAAAAGTTTTAGCCCAAACGAAATGTCCCCCTTACACCAGAGTCCAGCTGTAAATGTGGGCCAATAGGGCAGATGTTCACAAGAAGAAATCTACAAAAGGTCCATCTATTGACGAACACAAACCAATCCCGAGGGACCCCAATGACCATAATGTGGTTCGTCGGCAGATGAGCGAGTAGGGCTGGCAGGACTTTACCATCTGGGTTAGTGATGTACTCCGTCTTGCTCTCCTAAATTTACACAGGATACAACTAAAACAAACAGGCAAAAACTGCACCAAATGTATCTGGGTGGTTCCCACGTTTAGTGCACCTTGCTAGACACTTTTCTCTAACGCCTCCTGTTGACTGACTTACTTGATACCAACATTTTTTGCCCTAAATCAATAAATCTTATGGTTGCATTTAGCTCTCTCCCCTTCAAAACTATATAGGAAGATGAAAAAAGCGTCTAGGACGCACAACAAGTTTGGCACAAGGCATGTAAGCCGCCGGTTTGGCGCAATTTGAGCCAGAATCCTGGTGTATGTTGTTTAGTGAACCTCCCCCACAATTAAGGGGCCCCATGGCACAAATATCAGGTTCGGATTTCTTGCAGGTTGCTCACAGTTGCTCCTCTGTCACTGCAATGCACGGGCCGGCCTATAGCCTGATACTGATAAAGATCACGTGAGAAAAGACAGAAGTAACTATGACAAAAAAACACTGTGACTTGAAGTAAGAGTTATATATATATATATATATATATATATGGCACATTATAGGGCTGTAACACAGAGAACCATCCCAATATCTCACAAACAGCAGGAATATCTTTGGCGAGATTGGCTGCATTTACCTGAAGGGGGATATTTTAGCGGCGAGTACATGGGACTTCTGCAAACCAGATGATGCGACATTGCAAAAACTGCTGCAGCGAGTCTGTCACATGTCACAGGGCTCTCCAGCTAACAACACTAATCCATAGTGATCACCGGGGTCCGGCCACTAGGACCCCCCCCCCCCAGCAATCGTGAGGGTCCTGAGTGAGTGCACGGAGCATGCAGGGACTGACAGGGCATTGTCAGACAAAATGGAGCCGAACAGGTACACAACAGCATTCAGGACCAAACCCTTCCCGTGAACACTGGGGGGTCCCAAAGATCGAACCCCTATCAATCAAATGAGGAAAATGATATTTATTTACAAAAACGGTTCTTTGAATTACAAAGTTCTGCAACTTTCTAACACACGCTTGCCCTCATTTTCTAATGCGATATATTAGTTATACAGGGTAATCTTAGACCCCCTGTCACAAGATGCACCAAATTCATCACCCTGGTGCACACTGTGTAATAGACGTTAGACAGTCTCCTCTTTATAGGCCACCTCTTAGTTGTCTTACTTTAGACTGTAATTTAGCACCAATAAAACAAATAATAAATATGGGGCATTTTGGAAGAGACCCCCCCCCCCAATATAAACGCAAGCATTAGGTCTTTTTGCCGCAAATCAATACTAATTTTCTCTTAACAGATTTGTACCAGAAACAAGGTGCAGCTTACACCAGACTTCCGGCACAAGAATCTTAAATAGGGTTTCAGGTCTGCGCCATTTTCAAGGCCTCTACTTGCAGTCAGTGAACAAGGCAGTAACATGTACAGATCTAATAGACCTCACAGTTGAGGATTTGCTACAATTGTATCCAATTTACACAGTTCTCTGTAAGCTCAATACATCATGAGCACAAGTCTCACTTGTGTCCTTGTAGTTTCTTACAATGTATCAGTGCTGAAGACATGTATGAGAATGTCTACTGAGCTAGATACAATGTGACAAACGCTCCTGTGTGAAAAATAAGAAATCTACAGCAGTGTCTCCCGACTTTATCACCATAGGGGAACCCCTGCAAAATTGTTTCCGCACCTGGGAACCCCCTATTGCCATTTATGAAACTGATATAGTTAAAGCAGCCGAATTCCATTTACCTTCCCTATGGAAAGTGACAAGTTTCGCTAAGTTCTGGGGAACCCCTGATCAGGGCTAAAGGGGGAGTGGAATTTGGAGAGAAACTTAAGACCGTCTTCTGCCTCAAAATCCTCTCCAAAACCCTACACGAATCTGCCTCCTGTTGTATTCAATGGGAGGCGGTGACAGGAGAGATTTTTTTTTTTTTTTTTGTGTATGGAAAAAAAAAATCTTTCTACGTGATTCGTTTTCCAAGGCCTCGCTCGTGATTAGTCTCATGGTGTGTACAAGGCTACTCACCGTGCAAAAAAACTGCTGCTGGTTCCATGTGACCGGATTTTGGAGAAAATTTTGAGCGCAACACCACCTCAAATTCTTCTCTAAATTCCGTCATAGCCTCAATACCTGGGATCCCTGGTCTAGAAGTAAATACATGCAGTTCACTGACAGCAAGCAGAACCAAAACCAGGACTGTGGAGTCAGAGTTGGGACCAATTTTGGGTTGATTCGGTGTCAGAAAGAAAACTTACCAACTGTGACTTCAGAATAAAGTGATTATATAACATATTATACGATTATTATAGTGCAGTCACAGATTGACTTTCATAGGAATTCAGCCGCTGGCTTTTCCTGATCTTTACTGCTTCTGGCTGACCATGGCTATAAGGCATTTAGGAAGGGGACAGAGTCGAGCTGTCAAAAAATAGAGGAACCGGAGGTTTGGCTACTGACTCCACCGTCCTGACCAAAACATTAAAGTATTTGAGAAAGTTACTAAACTTTTCAGTTTACAATACTTGGACATTTTCTTGTTAATAACACTCAGCTCCCACCACCCCAGTATAAGGGGTAAGGGTCTGATTGGGGGGATGCAACCGCTGTGACTATCAGAATAGGGATAGGGGGGATAGGACCACCATGTGCATGAGCAGCGGTCAGACCCCCCACCCATCATATTAATACAACCCCTGTGATATAAGGATATATAAGGGCTGGCCATATAGAAGATAACAGGACAGCACAGATATAATGATATAGCTGGATATATAATGGCCGGTCCCATAGGGGGCCTTGTTTACAACCAAATATGTCAGCACCGACTGCTACCTGCAGGTATAATATGTACAGAGGCACCACAAATACCAGACATACACAGTACAGCAGTGTGAGGAGCTGAGACTTGTAGTCCTCCTGTCTGTACTAGACACAAGCCTCTGTAATCCATGTGGGGGCGCTATAAGAGGCCTATGGGCCTGAGGCAGGCAGAGACCTGGGCGCAGGGCAGAGGGGCAGCCAGGAGGGACAGAGCTATTCACAACACAGGAAGGATAAGCCACAGCAGCACAGAGGAAGCACCCCGGAGCGCAGGGGAGCTCAGGACCCCCTCCAGAGCAGGACTGAGGGGATACAGAGCCCGACATGACGTCACACCACCTCATTCACCCACAATTACCTCACACGTTATCACCTCGCTCCCTCTCAGCCTCCGGGTCCCCCAGCTCCTGGCGCCGCTTCCGCTTCCGGTCCCCTCAGGGGGGAGGGGGGAGGCTCGTTCACGAATTGCGAGTTCCCGACGCTTCCTGGCGCTCAGGCGTCTGCGGCGGCCATCTTGTGTGTGGGCATTAGTCTGACTCCACAACCGTCCCCACAACAAGAAACCTCCCTAACAACTTGGGGAAACTAAATAAGAAACAGCAGGTTGTTGTTCTGCGATCCGTTACCGCAGCGCAAAGGAGAACTGTACAAAAAAGAAAAGTATGCCGGCCCTCATCCAAGATGTCCGGCGCTAGAGCCAGACGGTGACGTCATCTACGCGACGTCTGCTGTCTGAGAATTCCGCGAGTCTTAGCCCCGCCCACTGCCTGCTGGACCTGGGCGTGTTTTTTTTTTTCTTTTATCCGCCATTTTTTTTTTTTTTGCAGCAAATTATCTTTATTGACAAATTGTTTATTTTACAGTGCTGCAGAGTGTGGTGGGATGAGAAGTGATGAGGGATGACAGAGGGACAAAATCCTAAAAAATATCACAGGAAGGTCAATTACCAGCACTCCTCTTCCTCCTATAGACCAGACATTGATTATCTGGTGACAGCGGCGCCCCTCAGGGGTGGGGTATATTAGGCAGCAAGTCAACAGTCACTTCTTATAGTTCGTGTGTTGGAAGCGGGAAAAATGAGGAAGCGGGAAAAATGAGGAAGCGTAATGGGGCGGTCACATGGCTGAAAATGAAGGGGAATTTGAAGCCAACATCCTCATTTGCTGCTGAATGGGATGTGGAATCCGCGGCCAGATCGCGTCCTCCATATTGAAAACGAAACAGAATCAGAGCAAAATCGCCCAATGCTTTCGGGGCAGAATACGCCTCAAAATCAGCGCCAGAGTCTGCCATGTGAACATAGTCACAATATTAAAGGGGTTGTCCAGAAATAGGACCAACCCCTGTGGAGGCCGGGGAGGTGTAAAATACATGATAAAAACACACTCATGTACGTCACCGGTTCCTTACCAGCGGCGGCTGGGGACACGGACTGGTCACATGGGGCGCACTGGTGGCGGACAGGCGGGTGCTTTTTTTTTTTTCTGGCCTCCACACCAGTTGGTCCAATTCCTGGACAACCCCTTTGACAGTGGAGGGATATTGGTGCCGAAACTAACCGCCCCGATATCTCCGGCACATACCGGGAAAGCTGACAGCGCGCTGAATAATACCGCCAATGTCAGCGGACATGTGGGTCCTCTTTAAAGGGAACCTGTCAGGTCGACTTGGGACAATTAACCACCCGCATGTCCTTATGGTTGTCTAGGAATTGGACTAACCCTTGTGGAGGCCGAGGAGGGGTAAAATAATAATAATAGAAGAAAAGCAGATCCAGCTGTCACTCACATGTCATTGATCCTTACCAGAGACCGCTGAGCCCACTGATCGGTCAGCACTCTCATGGGGCGCAGGACTTCCGGCATGCAGGTCCCAATACGAGACCAAATGGACACGCCCTTACCATGTTGGTCCAATTCTGGACAACCCCTTTAATGACCGTTTCTTCTGTTTTAGAGGTCACCATTATGGTCCCTGTGAGGTCGATGTGGGACAATAAATCACCCACAGGTCCTTTAATGTCCCAAATTGAACTGTAGCACGGCCATCTGTGCCCGCATTAAAAAAAGAAAAACATCATTAAAGGGATTGTCCAGGCTAAATTATTATTAGTTAAGTAGGCCGGGGAGGTGAAAGAAATAAAAAAACAAAAACATACTCACCCGTCCCCGGTGTCCCCCAGCGCAGTCCGGTCCTGCTACTCGGTTGTCTTCTTGCAGTGGAATTCCTCGCCGGCTGTGATGTCCCGGGTCCTTCACCGAGGCCTAATTGGTCACGTGCGGCGGGGACAGGTGAGCATGTTTTTGGTTTTTTTTTTTTCACCCCCCCTCAGCCTAATTAAAATATAATATTTTAGCCCGGACAACCCCTTTAAGTACAGATGAGTCCAACTTCACTCTAACAACACCGGTGTGTGGGGTGAAGGCTAGCCCTTCTGGCCCGACCCTTTAAAAGAGCGACTGTAGAGCAAACTGCTGAAAAAGTTCCCGCTGGCTCTGACGGAAAGGAGTCCGTACACACAGAGCATTGCAGCTTCCTATGAATAGAGCTGAGTAGTCACAGACGGGGCAGAGTGCCATGTCCGCTACTAAAGGTGCCGAAAATGGGCACATGAGCATCACAACTAGACCACATCACATGGCCTGTTTGCCGCTCAGTCCCATTCAAGTGAACGGTTCTGAGTTGCAATACCAAGCACAGCCACTATACAATGTATGGCGCTGTGCTTGTCCGAATGCTGAAGTTTCCTCAAGACTGGGTGTTGGACAAATTTCAATTGATGATGTCATCCATGTGACCACTGCAGCCAATCACTGGCCTCAGTGGTGATGTTAGCATGTACGGTATAATACCACTGAGGTCAGTGATCACGTGGACATATATGATGTCATCGCTCCAGTAAGGTATGGCTACTCAAAAGCAGGGGGCATGTACTGTCTGTGCTCACCCCCATCTTAAAGGGGTTGTCCAGGGTTCTATCGATGCTGTACTGAGGGGTTCCAGGCCGGTTCTGTCCCTGGGTCATGTGATCAGCCCCGGGTTGCTCCGCCTCCTCTCCACTAAGTTACCTGAGCTATGGGGCTTTACTATAATCTGTCAGGGGGCAACGTGGAGGCCGGTGCTGGGTCTGAGCATGTTGGTTTGAAGGCAGCACAACCCGGGGGATGTGAGTATTGAAACCCTTCCTTTAAGATCACCTCTACCTTTCAATACATGTATACAATGATATATATAGCGCCCCCCCTATGGTTCCACAACTACTATGTTCCTCTGCAATACAAAGTCCTGCTGCTTTATCAGTGTGTCAGTCTTCACTGTACTTCTAGCATTATATTCATGAACCAGATGGGCAGAGCTATACTCAGTCTTACTGCAGCCCTCTATAGAATGCATAAGGCATTGTACAGACATGGAATGGGAATGACAACAGCCTTCATCTTACACTGGAAGGAATGTAATGTGAAAACTACAGTATACACTGACACAAGTACAGTATTGGAAAGAAGAGAGTGGTGAGGATGAGACAGCTTGTAGAGATGTATAGAGGGAACCATACACATCAGCCAGCACCAGAGGGTAGGCATAGACAGCCCAGCACAACAGCGCCACCCCCAGATACAGGACAGCATCGGAACAAAGCAGACAAACAAAATGGCGGCGGCAGAACTTCCGGTATCAAGCCAGTCGCCTAGCAGCCGGCTGTACTTCCGGGTCCTGCACCTGTTTACCTTCCGGGCCGCAGGAGAGGTAACTATGTGGCAAGTCTGTGTCATGTATAGAAGCATGCGGCGGTACCGCTCCGTGTGTACAGCGCTGTAACCCGAGAATACTGCCCTGTATGTGTATATATCATCTGCCCATATCCATGTGTCTACCTATATCTCATATCTATAGCTGTCTCTCAATGTGTGTGTGTTATATATATATATATATATATATATACTATGTATCTCTTTATCTATCCATATATCATATCCTAATGACTATCTCAGATAGATATGAGACAGATAGATGAGAGATAGGAGAGATATACATACATATTAGATAGATAGATAGATTTATCTATCTGTCTGTCTCTCATATCTATGTATATCCTATGTAACATCTATCTGTCTCATATATATATATATATATATATATCATATCTATCTGTCTGTCTCTCTATCTATGTATACCAGACCTATGCATATATATATATATATATATATATATATATCATATCTATCATCTATCTGTCTCATATATATATATATATATATATATATATATATATATATATATTCATATCTATCTGTCTGTCTCTCCTATCTATCATCTCTCCGTCTGGGCTGGACACATCACTGTAGACTTCAGGCAATAAAAATGTCTACAGACACAAATTTCTTTAATGCAGCTTCATTGGAGCCCGACACTGTGCCAGATCCTCAGCTCTTCTGCATCTCCCCTAAATCCACTTCCAGCTGGGGTCTGTATATTACAGGGGTTCTCCAGAAGGCTCCACATAGAGCATGTATCCTCTAGGAGGCGCCATCTCATCGATTATTTGTGCCATGTACTATACATTTACATCATCAACCTGTGTTGGCTATCATTTTTAACCCTTGCAATGTTCTCTTAGGACTGCGATGGCCGCTCTTGAGCTCCGAAAACTCCGGAAGAAACTTAGACAGATTGAAACCTTAGAGCACCTGCCCCGCGAGCTGGCCCCCAGCGAGATCGCAAAGGTGAAGTACTGTACGGCGGCGCTGGTTATACATGTGCATTTCCAGATGTAGCCACCATATACATTTGTCATGAGGTGTGTAGACTTTTGCAACAACCATCTAAAATAATGCAACTTGGTGAATGTCCTTACCGTTTTGTGTCTGCAGCTCCTATGCAGACCTATGCGTGTCCATAGTGGGCCCTGTTCTGGCAGAGTATCTACAGGGGCAACCACTCATGTTGTGCGAGGCCCCCCCTAGGGTAATCGGCTGTCTGCCAGGAGCAGGCTGAATGTTTAAAGGGGTTTTCTGGGACGTAAATGTTGATGTCCTGTCCTTAGGTTCAATATGTAAGCCGTTGGGGTGTGACTTATGGGACCACCACAGATCAGCTGGTTGTAGAGGTGTTTGGGTGAGCCCTGCAGCCTCTTCACTGAATACCAAGCACAGCGCCTTATATTGTATAGTGGCTGTGCTTGGTATTGCAGCTCAGCCCCATTCACTGCTGATGTCCCATGTGATTGATGAATGAGATCTCATCAGCACAGGGAAGAGGCTGTGACACTAGTGAGCAACAGGGGTCTCAGCGGTCAGACCCCCACCAATCACATATTGATAACCTGTCCTAAAGATAGATCAATATGCAAATTCCGGAAAATCCCTTTAAGGAATATATTAGTGAAAACTCAGGGGGGGGGTGGGCTAAAATAATAATAATAATAATAATAATAATAATAAAAGAGACACTTCTCGCATACCCCCAGTCCTCTGCTGTGGTGTCAGGTTCAGCGGTCACATGTTAAGTACCGATGACATCATATCACCTGAGCTGCTTCACACAATAGAATGGGGGACGCAACGCTGGAACGGAGGGCTGGGGGTAGGGGAGTATTTTTACTCTTATTTTTCTTACACCACACTCAACCACCTGGGTATTTCTGGTTGTCTGAAAATCCCTTTAAAAATATGCATCATAATGTATGTAAACTGAATGACCAGTGAAATAAGGAGTGCCTCTAACCACACAGCTGTATGGAGGGGTCACTATGACGTCTGTGTGTCCTAATAGGGTTATAGGATCAAAGGCAAAGCAAACCCTACACTGCTGTACCCATAGTCGCTGCATAGAAGATTGTACCGTCCATAGATGTCAGTGCAGCACATTTGGGGTCTTCATCAGGCCGGACTATATACAGTACATGTATAGCAATGATCTGATTGATCCCTCCGGTATTTAGGTATCCCGGAAACATGATCTGCGGAGGCTTATAGAGGAATTGTTATCTCAGACTGTGGAGGAGAAACCGCAGGAGGAAAATGTGGAGACAAGCGGCGACTCCAGGTGTGTCCTATAACACTGTGTATAGCTGTATCTAGTGTTATTACCTTAAAGGGGGTTTCTGTCTCCAAATCGAATTTCCATACTGATGACCTATCCACAGGGTAGGCCATCCGTGTGTGATCTGTTATGGTCTGACACCCGGACCCCACACAGATCAGGTGCTGGAAGCTGCTAGTGGATGGGCAGTGCGTGCTGCGCATCTCCTGTACGAGTAATAGGAGCGACGCAGCAGCCTCGCCCACTGCATAGAGACCCACTGGGACCCTCACTGATTCCCAAGAAGCGGGGGTCTCCCATTCTGACTGTAGCAGTGGCGGCAGAGTGCACACCTCCAGTAATTCATTACAGTGGGATCTCCAGAAATAACCACAGTACAGCACTCGGCTACCTGCGGTGCTCCTATCGAAACACACATCCAGCACAGTGGTAAGACTCCTCCATTCACAAGGTCAGTGGGGGTGTCAATGGTCAGACCTCCACCGATCAGCAATTTATCTCCTATTCTATGTATGGATATTAGATGTACAGAGTCTGACTTTTGAGGCCAGTGATTGGCTGCTGCAGTCACATGTATGATATACGTGACCTCATTGGTGCAGGACCAGCGGAGATCACTGGAGCGACAGGGAAGTCAGTGGCTAAAACTGGTTATTTTCTTTATTTCATACCATGGCCCACTGGTAGGAAAATTTCTTAAAATTCCAAAAAAACTAGATTCACTAAATGTCTTATGTGAAGCAGAAGATTTAGGTCAGTCAGTGTTTCTTGTAGCTCTCTCCATACTGCACGTTTCTCATCACTTCTGTTCTTCTGCTCTTGTAGTGCGGGTTCATTCCCCCAGCCTGACCCCGATGTCCAGCCGAGGCCTCAACCTGCCGCAGCTTCCAAGCGGAAAAAGCACAAAACTACCCCACAAGTACAAGCAGCCCCTCCAGATAGGACACCGCCCCCTGCAGGACGTCTTACAGGTTGGTCCAATAGTCAATGAAATCTACATAAGAAGTAAAAAGAATTTATAATTAATCCTTCAGTCGTCTTCTCTGACCTGGTTAGATAATGATGACTTATTCATAGGTCATCAATATCAGATCAGTGAGGGTCTAACTCCTGGCACCCCTGCTGACTGGCTGACTAACGGAGCTGCAGATCCCTCTTATAGTTTACCAGACACAGCGCCATACATCTCCTAGTGGCTCTGCCTGGTATTACAGCTCACTCTCAGATGAAATGGACTGAACTGCAGTACCAGGCACAGCCATTACCCATTGTGTGGTGCTGTGCCTACTCTTGGGGGTGTCTAGAGTTACTTGCAGATATTTTACAATATAGATCATATTATTGCCATATAAATAATAATATTAGTAGATTCTGATATTTTTGAATTCATTTTATTTCCTACCTGGCTATATTGTAATTCTTCCGTTTATGTTTTCTCGCAATGTTCTTCTTCATTCTTTCTTATCCTCCATTCTTTTTTTTTTGTCCACCCCATCTCATCCGTGACATATTTTTGGGTTAAACACAAATTTTTCATAATTTTATCGCTGCCCCAGATCCATATCCACTGCAGGACTCACAGTTCCTTATTCACAGCTTGGAAGGGCACAGTGATCTAGTGACGTGTGTTCTCCTACATGACACATACATGATCTCTGGGAGGTGAGATATACAGGTCATCTAGCATGTTAAATGCTCTCACCATCCTCCCATTTTAGGGGCCCCAGACCTGGGGATCGGTGATACACAACCTCGCCAATGCTCCATTCAGGTTGCTGTCTTGGAAGTCCCATAGAAGAGAATGGAGCAGTGGCCAAGTAGGTGCACCCCCATTCCATTCACATGGGCCGCTTGGGCACATTTGGACCCCAGTTCTCATGAGCGGTTAGACCCTCAGTGATCAGACACTTATCCTCTATCCTGTAGAAAACCTCTTGAAGGAGCGACTAATTAAATCACACTGCAGTTACTCACTTACTGTGGCTATCAAAGGGTTAATAGGCCAGGGTCAGAGGTTCCTCCGACTCGTCCATAGCTGACGTTCAGCGCGGCATGACACACCCGTAAAACTATGGTGCCCTAGAAAAGGGTTTCTTGGGAAGTCGAATAGTGATGGCCTATCCTTAGGGTAGGTCATTGATATCTGATTGGTGGGGTCTGACACCCAGGACCGCACAGGTGAGCTGCTTGAATTGGGGCTGAGCTGTAGTATCAAGCATAGCCACTATACAATGTACGGCGCTGTGTCTAGTTTTCAGTGAAGAGACTGCAGCACTCACCCGAATGATGTGGTCTCTCAAACATCTAATCGGTGGGGGTCCCGGGTGCCCTAGAGATACAGATACATTAGGCAAATGTGAATTGTAACCTGGCATCAGCTGGGGAGATACAAACACGTCTCAGCCTATCACTTCCTCTGCTTTGCCTCCATCTTTCTTTTCTTTTTCCCATCTTTCCTTGTCCTCCATCTTGCACTAGCTGGGACACCTCAGTACGTGTATGGGATATACCCTCCCGGTCAGAGGTCAGGACGCTGTGTGGTCACACTGGAGGAGTCACGTGTATGGTCATGGTCTACCTGGATGGGTCCGAGCTACGTAAGTGATCTCTACATAAGCTGATGGGGCAGACGTGCGGATGACGGAGTATTGAAGATTTATTTTTTGTTTCAGACTCCGATCTTCTGCCCCTTGGAGAACATTTTGTCTGCAGCGGATCCTCCGACAGCAGCATCAAAGTGTGGAGTCTGCACACAGGTAAGAGGGAGACAAGCGCTGGATTGGGGTAACATTTGCTTCCTGTGATCTGTTTAGCCCATTGGGTCGCCTGTAATGGGTTGATGGTGTTGGATCTGCCGCTGTGATCTCCCATGATCAGCTGCTAGAGGGACCACTTAGTGAGAGATTATACTGTCTCCATTGTGTGCCCATGTAATGCATTAATGCCAGCAGACCTTCAGGGGGAGCGCTGCTCGTGCATTATAAGAAACAGTGCCACTCTGCCCCATGGCTATGTCTGGTACTGCAGCAGTCAAGTAAATGAAGTAAACTGCGCCGCCAGACACAGCCTATGGACAGAAGTGCTGCTGTTTCTGGTGAAAAGCAGACCTAAGCCCTTTTAAAGGGGATTTTAGGGAATTGAATATGCTTAGTGTGAGAGCAATGGGAATCTGTCACCTATACCCCAAATGTCACATATAGTACATGGGCTGGTGTGCTAAGTCTTTGGGTTTTCTTTCCTCCCAGGTCAGCCTCTGCTCAGTATATACACATTCTCTGCAGTGTCCGCCATCGCACATATACCGGATACAAAGCTGCTGATTTCTGGCTCAGGTAAGTCGTGTCAGTCACTTCTGCAGACTATGCAGATTATCATTGACCCCCCTCCATGACCTGCACCATAACAGTACACGGCATGCAGGAGTCCGCAGAGGATCTGCACCATACTGTTAGAGCGCTCTGATCACAAGGGCACACATACTGTTACAGCCGTAATACAGAGCCCCCGTGGTCCTGCTTATGATACAGGTCAGAGATGCCTCTGGGCTCTGGCGTTTAACCCTTTGTATGCATGTCTAGACTGCACTGCATAAACTGAAGGCTGTCTGGTCAGGATACCTGTTTTTTGGGCATACTTAGCTACGCACTAACTACATTCCCAACCACAAGACGTGCCTAAAAATGACACAAAAGAAAGAAAAATTAATACTCATAAGTCAACCTGAAATGTATAAAGTATATGACTGCCCAACCAAATCTAAAGGGCTTTAGCCATCAGTATCAGATTGGTGGGAGTACTTTCCCTGGCACCCCTGCTGATCAGCTGTTTAAATGCTGTTTACAATCCTCCGTTTTAGCCCACAACTTGCAGTTCGGCAGCTGTGGAGCCCCCGGCCGTGGGAAGAGAACTAAGGACCTAAAAATATACAAACAAAACAAAGTATAGAAAAGTGAGGGAAGACTGCACTGTGCGAACAAAGCCACAAAGCATTGAATAAGTTCTGCAAGTAATGCTCCATAGACTTACAGTGCTGTGCAGAAGTTATAGGCATGTGTGGAAAGAATGCTGCATAGTAAGAATGCTTTCAGGAATAGAAGGGTTAATAGTTTATTTTTGTGAATGAAGAAAAGAAAAATGTAAATCCCATCAATATTTGGTGTGACCTTTGCCCTTTGCCTTCCATCAGTTCTTCTCGGTACTTGCAGACAGTTTTTGGCAGGACTGGGCAGGGAGGTTGTTCCCGCCGCCATCTTGGAGAACTAAGCACAGATCTTCTGTGGATGTTGCTTGCTCCAATCCGTCTGTCTCTTCATGTCATCCCAGACAGACTGGAGGATGATGAGCTCAGGGCTATATCTGTGGGGGCCGGATCATCACTTCCAGGCTCCTCCTCCAAAGGGCAAAGGTCACACCAAATATTGATGGGATTTACATTTCTCTTTTCATCATTCGCTTCATTTTGTTAATTGCCGAAAATAAACTATTAACCCTTCTATTTCTGAAAGCATTCTTACTCTGCAGCACTTGCCTAAAACTTTTGCATGGTACTGTTTGTGAAAATCCTAACGTTCATGCTCCACTACAGCCCAGAGGTCCTAGATACAACCCTTGTAGAAGCGGCAGTGGTATGTACGCTTTCACCCAGCTTTCCAGAATCTGATGTAATAAAAGTAGACTCTTGCCAGAAGGGGGCGACAGGAGGACTTGTGTGCTTTTTTGTTTTTGGAGGTTTACACTAAACAAGCATCATTGTCAGGGATTGTTCTAGTAAGAATGGACTATAATGACGGAGCCGCCAGACGCCTTATTTTAGAAACCGCCACTTGCTTATTTTTACCTGCTCTGCAATTACGTAAGAGCCACAATCGGTGAGTCCACAATTATCCTCCTGATGATCCATTCTTTGTTCCTGCATCACCGCCTCACGCACAATAAAGGGGGAGGAGAAGTTTTTTTTTTTTTTTTAACTTTTTTTAAGTTTCTCAAGAACACCTGCTCCATTTCTAAGGCTTTCCATGAAAACGGTGAAGAGTTTTACTGCAAGTGGAGCAAAAACTTGAGTAATTTCTGCTGTCGGTTGTGTATTCCATGCAGGGAACTGAGATATAAGGTGCTATATGCAGGACATTCACTTTATCAAGTAGATTAAAGGGGTCTCCCAACTGGAAAGCTGCTGTCTGTATACCCTGCTAGGGCATGTGGACACGGTAGAGGCCCTCGAGGGCTGCTCTGGAGGACTTGCTGCTCCGCTGTTTTCTTGCGGTGTCCTCACCGCACTGTGACGACCCGCGTCCCTTTCCTCAGGCTGCTAATGGCCGCAGCGGTCACTTGTGTCAGAAGGAAACACCGGAGAAGCAGGACCGGACCACGCTGGGAGGCATCGGAGACAGGTGAGTATTTCTCCTGTAACTCAAGGTAATGTATCAGCCTCAGTTACAGTGGAAATTGGGGGGGTGGGAAGTAATGTTAAAATGCTCTCCAAAGGTTTATTATGGTGGTACACTGTGGCAATGGAATGGTAGGAGCCCAACACCCAGGACCCTGCTGTTCAGCTGTCTCAGTGCCTCTTCATTGTATATCAAGCACAGCGCCGTACGTTGAATAGTGGCTGTGCCTGGTATTGCAGCTCAATTCTATTCAATTGGACTGAGCTGCAAGCAGACCACGTGACCTATTAGTGTGATGTTACAAGACTGGGTGCTTTGTGTCAGACTCCCCCATCCAATTTGATATTGGTGACCTATCCAAAATCATTGATATCAAATTCCCAGAAAACCCCTTTAAAAAAAAATCAAAAAAAAAATCAGCATTTCATCACAGTCCTTGCGTCGTCCTCTTGTGTCAGGCGTCCTATTCAGCGGTATCTGTTTTTGGCAGTATTAATACTTTATGAGAAACTACCTCGCAATTCCTTCCTGAAGAGCATTTCCCCCCGAAAATACAGAAATGACCTAGAAATGTAAATCCCTGAGCTCTCCTCGTGTGCTCGGCCTCTAGTATTATATTCTGCCTTTTATATTCTCTTACACGGGCATCAAGCCCTGGATGCTAATCCCTACTGACAGGTATGATGGGACCACCACACGGGACCTGTCCGCACATGCTTTTTCGCTGCAGGAAATTTGCAGTGGATTTTACTGACTGTCGCCGCCGCCAAATACACCCTGTTAGTAGATTACAGGTTTCACTGTGCAAAGGGTAAAAACCCGCAGGATAAATGGGCACGGTCAATGTGCACTGCAGATCCTTAGTGCAGTGTGTAGATAAAATCCAGCCATTGCATGTCCCATCCCTGCCCACCAAAGTCACTATAGGGGCTGTCACCCAGCTTTCCATAGACCCAGATAGGCAAATAAATTATTTCCCACCTTCTTTGCATCAGCTGTAATTTTGCGCCAGCTTGTACTATAATTCTGGTCAAGGGGTATACTGTATAGTGATGGTTTACCAGTGACCCGGATCCTGGGGCTGCAGCGGACTTAGCACACCTTGCCACCTGGCCACATTCAAGTGAAGGAATCTGGTTGTCTTCCCTCCACAGTTGGTGGCCAGAGTCGCTCCTTAATGGGGACCCTTTATTCTCGGGATCAGTGGGGGTCCCAGACGTTAGGTTACAGCTCACTGAATATTTTCAATAGCTCTGCTTACTATCAGTGAACGCAACCTGTGTTATTGAATCCATCCTGACCTAATACTTCTCACAGCGGAGGATTTGCCACAGTTGTATCCAGCCTACACTGTGCTCTAGAATCCAGACTGATACATTTTACCTGCACTGATACATTGTAGCAACTATTTGGACAGCTGAGAGATTGCAGCTGCTGTGTTCAGCTCACAGAGGATTGTCTAGACTGGAAGGAAGTATAACAAACCCTCAGCTGTGAGAAGTTTCAGGCCTCTATGAGTTTTCCATAGTAATGTACAGAAGATGGCGGAGGAGTCTTGTCATCTATGTGTTGTATTTCAGATGGTGGAAAGATAGAGGTTTGGGATCTGGAAACACAAGAAAACCTTCGATCGGAGAGAGCGCATGAAGACAAGGTGTCAGCGTTACAGGTGAGAGGGGGAGGCCAGAACAAGGGGGCGCGTAACCTGCTGCCTGATAGTCCAGAAAGACATAGCTGACCAAAGATGGCAGCATCCATCTGACGGAGAGAGATCATTAGACATCACCGATCACATACTGCAGTGCAGGTCTTGGAAGATACATGACAGCGCCCTCTAATGGAAGTAGTGACAATGAGTGGCTTGCAGCTGGCACCAGAGGAGTAACTAAAGGGTAACGTCCCTGATTCAACTAGAAGGATGAGGGGAACCTCTGGGCCCTCCAGGACCAATATCAGCTGTGACCCCTGCCATCCCTTTAGTTACACCAGTGGCTGGCAGAGTTATGGGGGCGCGGGGTGACTGGCACTATTATTATACAATCTGACCAATGTAGTCCTGGGACAACAAAGGTTTGTGCCCCCCTGATGTATAGAGCAATAGGTACACTGGTATTTAGGACATAGATGAATATTGGGGGGCCCAATGTTTAGCACTATTGTCTTATATTCTGGGGCCCTGGGCTCAAATCTGACCAGGGGCGACACCTACGTGTGGTTTGTATGTTCTCCCCATGTTTGTATCAGTCCCCCAGTACTCCAGTTTCCCCCCAGACTCCAAAAACATCCTGATAGGTCTATGATGTGTGAGGGTATTAGATTGTGAGCTCCTGGGGACAGGCACTGATGTGACATCCTGGGATATATTATATAAGCCATGTCTTTGTTCAGTTCCATTCAGGATTTCTGTACTCCGGGTCACTGGACGGTTCCTTGAAGGTCTGGAGAGTTGTCCCTTCTTCTGGAGCACTAAGTCTTCAGCACTCCTGTGACCCGCTGGCGCCCTCCTTGAGGGGTCTGTTCAGTCTTTGTGCCACTTCTCACCAACTGTACCTGGCAACACAGGGATCTTGTATAAAAGCCGTCAGCTGGAAACAAGGTGAGTCACACATGTGAGGGGCAGATTTGGGTGAGGAGGTCTATAGGAGGCAGGTAGGACACTGCTGTGTCTTATAGACATGACCATAGTGAGCAGGTTCCTAGGATGGTAATGTCGCTCAATATATTGGAAGGTTACCCTGACAACTGGATGATCTTATAATTCAACTGCAACAAGTTCTGGTTGTCAGACCCAGTTCAGACCACCAAATTACCCAACAGATGCTTAATCCCTGTCCTCTGGATCATAATGGGGCCCCTGCACAACAGGGCCCATGAGTCCAGAAGCTGATAGTCTGATCTAAGGGTGACAGCAGATATCTTGAGTGAGTTTGCAATGAGAGGACACATGGACTTGTCCTGTCTATACTACGGGCCGGTCCTCATTTCCTCTTTGGGTCCTGCAATATCCGGCTACCATAACTTACCTGTCCATCATTATGTCCTTTACCTCAGTTCATCTAAACTTATCTTTTTCAGACCATCTCACCCGTCTGTCCAATCACAATTCCAGCTCCGGTTTTGTTGATGCATTAGCTGTTACACCTGACAATCTCCTCATCACCACCGGCTTTAACATTGACCAAGGACACGGATATCTGAACAGTAAGTGCTGCAGTGTGTGCAATGTCCCCAATGTACAGGATGTTAGCGATGGCCTATATTCCCCGAGTTACCTTACATAGCCTTATCATGTGCTAGTTATAGGTAACAAACTGCTCGCTATAATTCCTGCATTGTATCCTATGTAAAGTACAGACCAAAAGTTTGGACACACCTTCTCATTCCAAGAGTTTTCTGTATTTTCATGACTATAAAAATTGTAGATTCACACTGAAGGCATCAAAACTATGAATTACCACATGTGGAATTATATACTTAACAAAAAAGTGTGAAACAACTGAAAATATGTCTTATATTCTAGGTTCTTCAAAGTAGCCACCTTTTGCTTTGATTACTGCTTTGCTCACTCTTGGCATTCTCTTGATGAGCTTCAAGAGGTAGTCACCTGAAATGGTTTTCACTTCACAGGTGTGCCCTGTCAGGTTTAATAAGTGGGATTTCTTGCCTTAGAAATGGGGTTGGGACCATCAGTTGTGTTGTTCAGAAGTCAGGTGGATACACAGCTGATAGTCATACTGAATGGAGTGTTAGAATTTGTATTATGGCAAGAAAAAAGCAGCTAAGTAAAGAAAAAGGCGTGAAATGAAGGTCAGTCAGTCTGAAAAATTGGGAAAACCTTGAAAGTGTCCCTAAGTGCAGTGGCCAAAACCATCAAGCGCTACAAAGAAACTGGCTCACATGCGGACCGCCCCAGGAAAGGAAGACCAAGAGTCACCTCTGCTGCGGAGGATAAGTTCATCCGAGTCACCAGCCTCAGAAATTGCAGGTTAACAGCAGCTCAGATTAGAGACCAGGTCAATGCCACACAGAGTTCTAGCAGCAGACACATCTCTACAACAACTGTTAAGAGGAGACTGTGTGTAGCAGGCCTTCATGGTAAAATAGCTGCTAGGAAACCACTGCTAAGGACAGGCAACAAGCACAAGAAGAACACAAGGAATGGACATTAGACCTGTGGAAATTTGTGCTTTGGTCTGATGAGTCCAAATTTGAGATCTTTGGTTCCAACCACCGTGTCTTTGTGCGACGCAGAAAAGGTGAAGGAATGGACTCTACATGCCTGGTTCCCACCGTGAAGCATGGAGGAGGAGGTGTGATGGTGTGGGGGTGCTTTGCTGGTGACACTGTTGGGGATTTATTCAAAATTGAAGGAATACTAAACCAGCATGGTTACCACAGCATCTTGCAGCGGCATGCTATTCCATCCGGTTTGCGTTTAGTTGGACCATCATTTATTTTTCAACAGGACAATGACCTCAAACACACCTCCAGACTGTGTAAGGGCTATTTGACCAAGAAGGAGAGTGATGGGGTGCTACGCCAGATGACCTGGCCTCCACAGTCACCAGACCTGAACCCAATCCAGATGGTTTGGGGTGAGCTGGACCGCAGAGTGAAGGCAAAAGGGCCAACAAGTGCTAAGCATCTCTGGGAACTCCTTCAAGACTGTTGGAAGACCATTTCAGGTGACTACCTCTTGAAGCTCATCGAGAGAATGCCAAGAGTGTGCAAAGCAGTAATCAAAGCAAAAGGTGGCTACTTTGAAGAACCTAGAATATAAGACATATTTTCAGTTGGTTCACACTTTTTTGTTAAGTATATAATTCCACATGTGTTAATTCATAGTTTTGATGCCTTCAGTGTGAATCTACAATTGTTATAGTCATGAAAATACAGAAAACTCTTGGAATGAGAAGGTGTGTCCAAACTTTTGGTCTGTACTGTACATACATTTATACATATACTGCCCTCTATGTAGAGAAGTTATAACTACTATAATACTGCTCCTATGTACAAGAATATAACTACTATAATACTGCTCCTATGTACAAGAATATAACTACTATAATACTGCCCCTATGTACAAGAATATAACTACTATAATACTGCTCCTATGTACAAGAAAATAACTACTATAATACTGCCCCTATGTACAAGAATATAACTACTATAATACTGCCCCCTATGTACAAGAATATAACTACTATAATACTGCTCCTATGTACAAGAATATAACTACTATAATACTACTCCTATGTACAAGAATATAACTACTATAATACTGCTCCTATGTACAAGAATATAACTACTATAATACTTCCCCCTATGTACAAGAATATAACTACTATAATAGTGCTCCTATGTACAAGAATATAACTACTATAATACTGCTCCTATGTACAAGAATATAACTACTATAATACTACCTCCTATGTACAAGAATATAACTACTATAATACTGCCCCCTATGTACAAGAATATAACTACTATAATACTACCTCCTATGTACAAGAATATAACTACTATAATACTGCCCCTATGTACAAGAATATAACTACTATAATACTACTCCCTATGTACAAGAATATAACTACTATAATACTGCCCCCTATGTACAAGAATATAACTACTATAATACTGCTCCTATGTACAAGAATATAACTACTATAATACTGCTCCTATGTACAAGAATATAACTACTATAATACTGCTCCTATGTACAAGAATATAACTACTATAATACTGCTCCTATGTACAAGAATATAACTACTATAATACTGCTCCTATGTACAAGAATATAACTACTATAATACTGCTCCTATGTACAAGAATATAACTACTATAATACTGCTCCTATGTACAAGAATATAACTACTATAATACTGCTCCTACTATAACACTATAATACTCCCTATGTACAAGAATATAACTACTATAATACTACTCCTATGTACAAGAATATAACTACTATAATACTACTACTATGTACAAGAATATAACTACTATAATACTACTACTATGTACAAGAATATAACTACTATACTACCTCCTATGTACAAGAATATAACTACTATACACATGCAGTTATATTTCGGTAATACATAGATTTTTGTACCGTTCTCTTCTCTCTCTCCCTTGTACATCTATCCGGTCTCTGTAGGATATGTGATTGGTGCGGGGCGGACATCACTTCATTTTCTGATAGCAGCATATTTCAGTTAAACAGCTCATGCAGTGTCAGGCGGTGTAATTTATCCCGTCGCCGGCTCACAGTGTAACCTGCATTATGTAGGTCGGACTACAAGATCATTAAATGATTGTTTTATTGAGCTCAGGCGGAAAATTACAAATGGAGCTGAAATCATTCACGGCTCAGGTGTTTTATTGAACATCGCAGAAAAAGCACTAAAAGTAATGTGCGGCTTTACCATAAGGAGCGGCGTGCAATGTGGCGGGGATATAATACATCCCGCTACAAGAATTGTCTGCTGCCGAAGTATTCACATTCAGATTTATGTACGGTAAAATGAGCCTTTACATGGGAGCAGGAGGTGGTCTCCTCCTTAGTACAATACACAAGGAGGTTACACGTCACCTAAAGACGTCTGCAGAGCTTTATACAGAGAGGTCATGAAATAGAACCTAGAAGGGAATGTAACAGCTGCACAGAGGATTTCAGGAGATGAGTGGCCGGGTCTTGGTAAAGAAAGTGACCCGTCCACTAGTCTGTTTATATTATTAAGACAAAGACTGCATGTGCGTGACTGAGGTAATGGAAGGAGTAGGGCGCCCCGCAGCACAGAGTATTTAAAGCGGACCTTTCACCAACTCCGACTCTTTGCATCCTTCAATAGACTCCGCTCCACCAATTCTGGCACAATTGGAATTTTTTCTCTAGCCCCTACTGGTCCTGATCAGTACTGTTAGTTTCAGCACCCAATATGCTAATTATTCTCCCTACTGTCATGTGGGCGGTCCCTATCTCTCTTCTCCAATCTAGGACCACCCACCTGACAGTAGAGAACCTGATTTGCATATTAGGTGCTGAACATGACAGTGGGGGGTAGTGATTTATTAATTCATACAAGTCTACATGTGAATAGGGACAAGTGAGAGAAAGTAGACAGAGTAAGGTAAGGGAGCAGAGTACACAGCAGCACAGAGTATTTAAGGAGAGGAGTGTAGTGATCTTGTTTGGGAAGGGGGTGGTGCATAGTGATTATTCCACTCATGTAAGTCTGCATGTGAATTGACTACATGGTAGAGGAAGGAGGCTAGCCACAGCAGCACAGAGTATTTCAGTAGGAGAATGTGCTTATCTTGTGGCAAGCAGTGAACGTGAAGACAAGGCCACATGTTGATGTGAGAATGGTAATGTAGACATAAAAGGGTTTACAGTGGAAGGATCAGGGATCCCCAGCAGCACAGTGTATTTCAGCATTGTAGCCGGGTGCAGTATTCATTCTCGGCCTGTACACGCCATGAAGAGCAGCTGCGGCAGCCGTCCTGGCCATTATTTTATCTGTTATTCCATTACCTTTCCCGCTGGCTGTTTTGCTAATTTGCAGTAATTGTCAGTCTCCGGCGTCCGCGCTCGCGCATTCGCCTTATCCCATACGTGTCACCTGGGGAGCCATAATGCAAAATTAACTTTTTCTTCTATGAAGATGAGAAAATGATTGCAGCAGGTAGAGAATGGGGCCGGAGCGGCGTTGTGAGAGCGCGGCGACCCTGCTGTAATACCGCTTATCTGACATCCAGCACCATCGGGCGGGGGGGATCGTGGGAATGGATCCGCAGATTTAAAGGGGAACTCCTGTGAAAACCATATCCCCCTTGTAGGTACTCATTTATAATCCCCAGGGCCACTGAATAATAAAATATTACCCAGAATGAAGCGGGTGACAACCACAAGTCGTCCTTGCCCATTGTGTTCTGCTGTTGTCAGCAAACCTACCCCAGGCTGCTACCTGTAGATGACACAAGGTTATTGCCAACCAATCCTCTCTTTCCTCCCTTCAGTAGGGCAGAGTTTGCTGCTTTTGCCCACCAATCATCTGCAGTGGGGCGGAGTTTGTGCCTGTGACATGCCGTGTACGTCTGCACAGGACAGGCCGTGTACGTCTGCACAGGACAGGCCGTGTACGTCTGCACAGGACAGCTGCCCCTCCACTGATTCCGGCACAGTTGGAATTTTTTTCCTCTAGCCCCTATTGTTCCCAAGCAGTCAATGCTGTTTGATTTGTTGCCTGATATGTACCTAGACACCCTAATGACAAGTGGGTGGTGTCAGGTATAAGCAGGCAAGGGGGCGGGGGGTTCGAGATTCTGAGATCATATACTGCCTGCATCTGATTGGATAATGTCAGAGAGCTCAGAATCTCGCCCCTTCCCTGACAGCACCCACTTGTCATTAGGGAGTCTAGTTAGCATATCAGACACCGATACTGACTACATTGATTGCTCCAGAACGGTGGGGGTTAGAGACGGTTTTTACCCGTCCTCCCTGATTTCTCTCCTCCTTTGCAGTCCGCAGGGTGGAGTCCGGCAGATATCTGTGCACCGTGTCCTGCCCTGATGTCTTGCGGCTTTTGTGTCTGGCGGTTTCTCGCAATCTCGATGGGCTGTGCCGGTGGGTGACAGGAGGAAGGAAACTGCTGCTGTGGGAGGAGCTTCCAAGAGGCGGAGCATTGGACAGGTGAGTCCCCGTATAGCTACATGTGACGTGTACAGCTACTGTATATAACCGAGGCGCCTTGTGCCTCGCGCCTCATCACTATGTAGCAGCAGACGTACGACCTAGGGCTCGGTTTGGCGATTTATCACCGCCCTGTAAAGTGCACGGTTTTATTTTTACTGGATGGCGGCCGAGTCTCTGCTGATAATTTATTCACAGACGTGGAGGAAGGTCATTAAATACAGCAATTTTTCATGCTGAAAAATCTCTAATTTGATTGGAAAATGTGTTTAACCCTTTAGGGACGCAGCTATTTTTGGATTTAAACCTCATCTCCATATTTCATAGTCATAATTTTTTTCATTTTTCCTTCGACATCGCCTTAGAGACCGTGTTTAATGCAGAAAACAGCGCCACACCTGTCCATGGGTTGTAAGTGGTACTGCAGTTTGGCTTACTTGATTTCAGTTGGACTGAGCTGCACTACCAGACACGACCTGTGAACAGATGTGGCGCTGCTTTGCATAAGAAAGCAGCCATGCCAACGTCACCACTGCTGGGCTTTTGTGCCAGTAGGGGTTATAGGGGGTTTTATTTTCTTAATATATGATAAAAGACCTGTCTGATGTACTCTAGTCACTTCCAGAGCTGCATTCAGAATTCTGCTGGGTGCAACTTTGACTATATCAGCTGACAAACCCACACACTGACAACGAAGCTGATCTTTGCACTACGGCCCGTGCTCCGTTGTGTTGCATTTCAGGAGATGTAGTTCCTTTTCCATACAATACTCTACCTGGTGTAACCACTACATCCCCCGCGGTGTAGCAGAGCTGTGTGTGTTCTGTGCAGAGGTTAAACCTGCAGCAGGCTACAATGAGATGCGATGTCATGCAGCTTGAGCAATAATAGATGTTTGATGCAGATCTGGATGTGACTGGAGTATAAGACATGATCGGTTCCAGTATATACAGTAAAGTGTCTGCAGATTTTTTTTATGGAATGAACCCTGAATCAATGTAATCTACAATCCCCCGACCACGTCTGATGGATCCTCTTATTTGTCTTAGATCCGCCGTGCAGGTTCGGTTCTGTCCAGACTTTCTACTTCCTGCTCCAGACAGCGAGTCAGATGATGATGATGATGATGAAGGTAAGGAGACAAGGATTCCTGACACTTAAAGGGGTTGTCCAGGACTAGAATATTGATTGCTGTGGCCTTTTCTCTTCTTATCCAGCACAGCGCTGTACATTGTATAGTGGCTGTACTTGGTACTGCAGCCAAGCGCCATTCATTTAAATGGGACTGAGCCGCAGCAAGGCCGTGTGACCCATGGATGTGATGTCACTGGCTTGAGAAGAGGAAGTGGAGCCCGCCCAAGTGCTGCAAGCTCTTCATACATGTCATTGGCGCGGTCCAGGGTGTCGGACTAATCTAATATCAGCGCAGGATAACTTTCTGCCTCCAGTGCATGTGCATGGGATTTTTGTAACCTGTTCACATTCTCTGGGTAATATCCATGCAGATATGTGTGTGTCGCAGAAGGATGAGCGAGCCTTGGATTAGTCGCGTTGAATGGGTTAATCCTCGTGCAGATCCCGACACGTCAGACCGCACATCCACAGCTGAATGTTTTTGGATTTCTGCTGTGGATCCTTTTGCAAATACACATTGGATTTACCATAGGTCAGGCCTTCTGTACTGTAATGTGGTACTACAAGTCCCAGCATAGAGTGCAGAAGGTTGCTGATCCCTGCCCTAGATAAACAGACCTGTGTAAACAGACTCATAGTTTCTTTATCATCTTTAAGGGTCTATCTGGGGACTAAATTTTACTTTTTTTCTGGCCCAGGGTCTGTCAGGGTAGCATGTTGGGGTTCTGGGCTGGTACCAACTCTGGGTCATGTGATCCGAACCAGCACCTGAGTGGCTCCGCCTCCTCTTTGTACTATGGCTGCTGCTTTACTATTATAATGGTCTAGTCTGCCGGCCCCATAGTACAGGTAATATACACAGGGAGAAGGCGGAGCCAAGCGGAGATCAGGTGCTGGCTCTGATCACATGACCCTGAGTCAGACTGGGCCGGAAATAGGTAAAATTTTGTCCCCAGATAGCCCCTTTAAGGGATTTTTGAGAAATGATATATCAATAATGCAACACCCAGCAACCCCACCGACCAGCTCTGTTTTTCAGCTGCGACTAGTGGGTGGTGCCAGAAGCAGACGGTCATAATATCTGATAGAATGGGGTCAATTGATCACTGTGTCTACATTTTAGGAAGGGGTTGTCATGGTGGGTGAATCCCTTTAATGTGGCTTTGGTACTTCACTTATCAGAATGTAGTAATCCCTCCTTCCACCACTAGGGGTCTGATAGGGGCTGTGTGCAAGTTTATATATAGCGGCCCCCTGTACACTGTATATGTGTCTGTATCTGTATATAGGGCCCTCGCCATAGGGTTCCTTTATCTCGTCCTATGCCCTACCCCCCCCCCCCCTCAGCTCTGCACAGAATTTCACATCCGCTCCAGCGCAGTGTGAACAGTCGCCTCTTATCTTCTAACCACAAGTTCCACGTAAAACTGAGACACATAAATAAAAGATAAGTAACGCTGCAGAAAGTAGCAGAAAAATACCAATAATGTGCACAGGGCCCGACCGTGTGATGTCCGCCTCTGTAATGGGCTCTGAGATTTAAAGGGACAGCACATCTAAACTCCATCTACTGTACAAGTGGTTACAGTCTAGTGCTCCCTGTTATCAGCCAGCTAGGGACATATATAATATCTCATAACCCGATCTTATAATCTGATACATAATACCAGAATTTCTAATAATCCAATATATTACTAGTAAATTCCTTTAATCCAGAATCAGATGCATCGGATTATCAGAAGGGTAACAACCTTCCACATTATCTTACAGCTTTGTGCTAAAAATGAATAAGATTATCAGATATTCTGGATTATTGGAGAGTGGTTGTTAAAGGGGTGTACACTAATATTCATGGCTGCTTTATGTAATAAAACAGCGCCACCCCTGTCCATGGGTTTCATTTGGTATTACAAGTCAGCTCTAATACCTGCAGTACCATATATAGCCTGAGGGCTGGTGTGGCGCTGTTATTGGAATAATTAGATTGTTTTTTGGATTATCGGATAGTGTTAAAGGGATGTACAGTACAACATATTCAGGGTAAAACATGCTTTAGCTAATAAAACAGCGCCACACCTGTCCTCTGGTTGTTTCTGGTATTACAGCGTAGCTCTGATTTAGCTGCAGTACCTTATACAACCTATGGGCAAGTGTGGCGCTGTTTTTGTAAGAAAGCAGCCATGCTGACCCTGACTGTTCGCACTGTGTAGATATGTCACATCCTTGGCTTACTGTACATTCAGCTGTCACCGTGTTCTTTTCCAGAGGAGGATCTGTGGGACGCGGACACGGAGGCCGAACCGTCGGAGGTGCAGGCAGATCCTCGCGGCTGGGGGCGGTGCGTACTGATGTAAGCGGGGAGAAGCCGCCGTCTACACGATACACTCAAAATTACTTTTATTAAAAATAAAACTGTGATCGAAACCCTGATGATGAGCGGATACTTTACACGTAGTATTGGTGCGGATGGAGACATTCACAGCACATACGTGTGGAGGGAGGGGTTAAGCCCTTGGTGATGACATGTTAACAGTCATACATGCTGTCATACGTACATAGATAGATATAGAAATATATAGAAGGGTATTATTACATAGATGTTCCTGGTCATGGGCGGCCCCGGATCACTAGTTATGTGCGCCCATGCATACATACATGTATCATACATAAACATACGGCCCTATGGCTGGGGGGGCTACTCCTGGCTAGGTGAGGTCGTCTTCCATTGACCGGTCTCTTCCGACACTCGGCTCCTCTCAAGCACTTGTGTTTTTGGGGTGCAGAGGTTTAAGAAATGTGGGGGTGTATACCGCCACCTGCCATCAGGTCAGTTCCTGTTTAGTTATAATTTCCTGCCGTGTCCACCATCGCTATCACAGCGCCATCACATGGTCACCACGGGGATCCTGCGGGAAGTGAAAAAAGATTTGTGTAACCTATAAGATCAAAAAAAAAAATCTTAGTCTGGGAAAGCTGAGTGACTATCCATATGGCTGCAATTAAAGCAGATACATGAGTTCTCACCCAACTTTCCAAGATTCCTGAAGGGCACATCTGCCTAGATACATCTTACATAGGTAGGCATGCCATTTAGGAATCTCAATAAGCTAAGTGACTTGTGGTCACCCAGCTTTCCCAAAAGCAGATATAAAATTTAGTTAAATAAACTTTTAGGTTTAGGGCCTAAGGCTGGCTGACAACCATTATGCCTGCAAGTGAAGCTGTCACATGAGTTGTCACTCAGCTTTCTGAGACTCCTGAAGGGGAAATCTGTCTAGGAATATATCCCGCATAGGCAGACATGCCATTTAGAATTCTCAATTAGCTGGATGATAGCATCTATTGTCACCCAGCTCTCCCAGAAACAGATAAAAAACTTAATGTAAGAAACTTTAGGTTAGGACCATCAATATGGCTGCCATTAGGATGCTCAAATGAGTTATCACCCAACTTTCCAAGGCTACTGAATAGCAAATTTGCCTTGTTGCATCCTGCATAGGCAGACATACCATTCAGGATTCTCAATAAGCTGGAGAATAGCATCTTGTGTCACCCAGCTTTTCCGGAAGCAGAATAGGGTGAGACTTCTGGTATAGGGCCTAAATCTGGTTGACCACCAATATGGCTGCAAATAACAACTCGTATGAGTTATCACCCAACTTTCCTGGACTCCTGAAGGGCAAATCTGCCTATATACATCCTGCACAAGCAGACATACCATTCAGAATACTCAATGAGTTCAGTGACCTGTTGTCACCCAGCTTTCCCAGAAGCAGATAGGAAATGTAATCAAAGAGACTTTAGGTTTAGGACACTTTAAGTCCCTCCCCCTTTTTTACACATTTTACATTTAACTCCACCCCTTTTTTGGTGCATTTCATGGAATCTTCCTGCAGAAAGTATCCGTCCCCATGTTTACTGCGGTAATGTCTCCCCCGGCCGCCGGAGATGAGGCCCTTGATTTGCGGTTGGGCTGCCATTAATATACAGCAGGAATGGAAATGGAGACGCCCGCTGTATGGCCGAGGATCACTGAGTGAATCATCAGATCAATTCTCACATCCCTAATGAGCCGTCATTCTGACAACAGGGGCCCCTATAATGTACCTACCGTTATAATTCTCCAGTCACAGGGGGTCCCCCCAACTGGACAATGAGGAGTCCTCCACTGCCATGTCACATGACCAGAGCAGCCAATCACTGCATGTCACTATGGGCAACATGACTCTAAGACAGCCTATGTATGGCTGGTCCTGGTCATGTGATATTGGACTGGCCCACATGGCATTGTGCAGCGGGGGCTCCTGGGTCTAGAAACTGCACCAAGTTTTAGAGATTGGAAGATTTTCTCGTGAAGCTGACCATTCACGGCCTAGCATACTAATCTCCTGAAGTACTCTGTGCTGCTGTCTCCTTGGCTTTGTGTTCCCTCTCATACAGGCACATAAAAGCTGTATATGAACTAGAGAGGGTGTGAACATTTTAGTCTCCTCAGGTTTCCTGTGCTGGGATGGGTGGTCTCCTCATGTGTGTGTGTATATAGGTGTATATATATATACTGTATAGGTTTAGTATATAAAGCCCATTTTACTTGATATTTTCCTCACTTGCAGCGGTGAAGGTGACCGGTGAGGTAAGTACCTCCCGTTATAATCCCACACTGACTGTAATAAGTGTCATCTGACATGTCCAGGTAGTCGCTGCCCATGAGAGGATATGTCCCGCGCTGTCAGCCCTCTCTGATATCTGCCAGCGGCTGCAGATTAATCAATCTATATACGGTGTACGACTGACAGATACAATGACACCGAGGATGTGACAGAAATAGCAATGGACGCCGCAGCAACTTAAAGACTTTCTTCACGTTTATCAAAAATAAAAGCAATCCACCATTTTGTGTATTCAGCTCCAATATAGAGCGTGGAGTCACCATGGTTACAGACTACAAACAAACCCTGTGTAGTCTGACCCTGCAGACGTGTGTTGTTACTTCTACTGTCAAGACTAGTGGGCAGAAGGCATTTCCAATATATTGGAAGATCTTGATCTCCCCCACTTCCCTCTCATAGCTCTCCCTGTCAGTCAGTCACATTGAGATTACCTTCTTATTCCTCTAACTGGGCTGAGACATGTATGAGACACTTAAAGATGCGTGTCTTGTGTCTTTGATCTAAATATGTGTGCTCCTTCTTCACTGCCAATCGTCTTTCTCTTCTCTGCAGCGCTGCTGAGGGAGATTTACGGCATCTGCATTTGCCACATGGCTGTAGCTTTAAGGTTGCCATGCCTACCAGTCACACTTTGGCTGGCTGAGCCAATCAGGGCTGCACTTCAGTGTCCAGTCCAGGGCTGAGGTGGGGTATCGTCACCTGACACTGTCCTTACTCCGGTGCCTGTGATTACTGTGGTTTTCTAGGCTCTATTTCTTCCTCCTTACGTCACCCTTGGGCCCAATCCCCACCCGCTTCTAACAGTATATATGAGAGCCCCATCAAGTTCTCATTTTTTTGTTCTCGTTGTAATATTTGCCTGCAGTGAACGAGCGAAATGTCTCATTTCCCATCTGAGTTTATGACCACAGGTAAGATTCCCCGCACTGTAACCCACTGGATACCAAACCTCAGCGCAATTCTCCGTATTACCTGCAGGTGTCACTAGTGGAAGCAGCACAGACTCCACATACTTACAGTGTAAGGTGCCAGAATTAACTCGCTATAAACGTTCCGTTAAACAATCTGTCATAAATTGTAACGCTCTGCGAACCCGATATTTTTACACATTTTATAGCAGAAGTTATAGGTGTGGAGAGAATTACTTCAAGGGAAAGGGAAAATTTGTAGTTCTGCTGTAAAATGAGAGCCGGAGCTAATAGTATGGCTGTATACATAGCCGCAGGCTACACAGGCATAGTATAATAACCCTATATAGTGTGGGAGGGGGGTCACATGTGGCTACACTGCAACTGAGGTACATCTGCATGGCAACCAATACTGTGCAGAATAGTGAGCGCAGCTCTGGAGTATAATACAGGATGTAACTCCAGGAAGACAGAAGTAATGTAATGTATGTACACAGTGACTGCACCAGCAGAATAGTGAGCGCAGCTCTGGAGTATAATAAGGATGTAACTCAGGACAGTACAGGATAAGTAATGTAATGTATGTACACAGTGACTGCACCAGCAGAATAGTGAGCGCAGCTCTGGAGTATAATACAGGATGTAACTCAGGATCAGTACAGGATAAGTAATGTAATGTATGTACACAGTGACTGTACCAGCAGAATAGTGAGCGCAGCTCTGGAGTATAATACAGGATGTAACTCAGGATCAGTACAGGATAAGTAATGTAATGTATGTACACAGTGACTGCACCAGCAGAATAGTGAGCGCAGCTCTGGAGTATAATACAGGATGTAACTCAGGATCAGTACAGGATAAGTAATGTAATGTATGTACACAGTGACTGTACCAGCAGAATAGTGAGCGCAGCTCTGGAGTATAATACAGGATGTAACTCAGGATCAGTACAGGATAAGTAATGTAATGTATGTACACAGTGACTGTACCAGCAGAATAGTGAGCGCAGCTCTGGAGTATAATACAGGATGTAACTCAGGATCAGTACAGGATAAGTAATGTAATGTATGTACACAGTGACTGCACCAGCAGAATAGTGAGCGCAGCTCTGGAGTATAATACAGGATGTAACTCAGGATCAGTACAGGATAAGTAATGTAATGTATGTACACAGGGACTGTACCAGCAGAATAGTGAGCGCAGCTCTGGAGTATAATACAGGATGTAACGCAGGATCAGTGATATTCTAGATGTATTTATGTATACAGTGTTTGGATGTGACCATGCGATGTACAGACATAATTTATTATACAGTAGTGTTGGTTATTTGCTATATTCCCACATTGTATATAGTAATATACTGTACACTTGCTATATCTGCACACTTGGGATTAGTCGGTGACAGCCCATCTCAGTGTATTGAGTCGCTGTTATGTGACAGCCGTTCTCTCTTCTCCTCCCTGCACTAATCTCACAGGCTCTGTACAATCATCTTGTCTTAGGCTGCTGTATTGTAAGATCCCAGATGTAGGAGGAAATAAAGGCGTACAGAACAGATCCCTGACCACTAGTAAGCAGGGACTGGACATGATCAACTGTTCATTAAACAAGTGGCTACCACAAACAGGAGCTCTGTGCCACTGGTCACCAGGAGCAGGATATAGCAACGCTCCACTACCTGAAACCAAATAGTGGTCACCAGGAGCCGTATACTGCACTATAGGTCCAACCAACAGGGACACAGCACTGAATCACTGGGCCACCAGAATACTGCAGCAGCCATCCACCAGGATCATGTACTGTACCACTAGGACAGCAGGGACAGAACACGAAGGACGACCAGATGTAAGGTACTGCACAACAGGGTGAAAGTCAGGAAAGTCTAGCCATGGGGAAGATTTTGCTGTGCATGTTCCGTGCAGCACTACGGAGTATCCCGGAGTTAGTGGGACACTACAGGGTGACCGCTGACAGACTTTTCTTACTTGCTTGTCCTGCAGGGGATGCTCCTCTCATCCAGGCTACTTTTGAAGTCTCCGAGCTTTAGGGGGTGAAGCCCAGGAATGTCCGTGTCAGGCGAGAGGTCAGTGAGCGGCTGTAGGCTTCCTTCCTCCGGTAACGCGCAGCGTTCATTCCGGTGACGTCTCCGTTTCTGTCTCCGCTCACAGCTAATGGGAAGAGGAGATCAGAGGATGAAGTATATGTAATACATTGTAGCCAACATGTATGGATCATATACATCCACAATGGCCACACAACCAATATGGCTGCCAGTGCAGCCCCCTTAAAGGGAGTGTCACCAAACCCCAGCATATCACCCCAGTCCTGCAGATAGATAGGTTGAGATTGAGGCAGATGTTAATTGGCTTAATGAACTAAACCTATTCTTCAACAGATTTGATCACACACCAGCTCCTCCCACCCCAGGATGTCCTTCAGCTCCCCCCACCACAATATGTCCCACCCCAGCATGTCCTTCAGCTTCCCCCACCACAGTGACTTCACCCCATGCGGCTACTTCCCAACAGACCAGTAAATCCAGAAATCCGTCTTTATCTGGCCACAGTCTGACCTTCACACGGGCCCAGGTGAGGAAGGAGATGAAAAAGATCAAGGCGAGGAAAGCCGCAGGGCCAGATGACATCAGTGCAAGGCTAATTAAGACTTGCGGGGACCAGCTGTGTGGTATAATTACATATATGTATAATATGAGCCTGAGGCAGGAAATAGTCCCTGAATTATGGAAATCTTCTTGTGTGGTACCAGTTCCAAAGAAACCCCACCCTATGGACCTCAATGACTACAGACCTGTAGCACTGACATCCCACCTGATGAAGATCTTGGAGAGATTGGTTCTCACACATCTCCGCCCTCTAGTGAGCCCCGCTATGGACCCCCTCCAGTTTGCTTATCGGCCGGGCATTGGGGTAGATGATGCCATCATCCATCTTCTGCACAGGGCTCTGTCTCACCTGGAGAAACCAGGGAACACGGTGAGAATAATGTTCTTTGACTTCTCCAGTGCTTTTAACACCATACAGCCCAGGTTATTGAGGGACAAGCTGGGCCTTGCTGGAGTGGACCACCACCTCTCCAACTGGATCCTAGACTACCTCACAAATCGACCTCAATACGTGAGAGCCCAAGACTGTGTGTCAGGTACCATGATCTGTAATACGGGGGCACCTCAGGGTACGGTTCTCGCCCCTTTCCTCTTCACACTGTACACTGCAGATTTTAGGTGCAACTCATCCAGCTGCTACCTACAGAAGTATTCTGACGACTCTGCAATAGTGGGCCTCATCACAGATGATGATGACAAGGAGTACAGAGAACTGAACCAGGATTTTGTGGACTGGTGCCACCGGAACCACCTGAAGATTAACGCGGGGAAGACCAAGGAGATGGTGGTGGACTTACGTAAAGGCAGAAGCCCTCCTAAACCAGTGGACATCCTGGGGACGGGCATCGAGATTGTGAACACCTATAAGTACCTGGGTTTGCTCCTTAATAATAAGCTGGACTAGGCAGATCATATGGAGGCCCTGTACAGGAAGGGCCACAGCAGGCTCTACCTGCTTAGGAGGCTGAGAGCCTTTGGAATCCGGGGGGCACTTCTTAGAACTTTCTTCAACTCGGTAGTGGCATCAGCCATCTTCTTTGGAGTGGCCTGCTGGGGGAGCAGTATATCAACCAGGGACAGAAATAAACTTGACAAGCTGATTAGAAGGGCCAGCTCTGTCCTGGGGAGCCCACTGGACCCAGTGCAGGTGGTGGGTGACAGAAGGATACTGTCCGTGGTGAGCTCCATGCAGAAGAAGAAGTCCCATCCCATGCATGAGACTGTGATCGCGCTGAGCAGTACTGTCAGTGACCGACTGCTCCACCCTAAGTGTGAGAAGGAGCGCTATCGGAAGTCTTTCCTCCCCACCGCGGTTAGGCTGTACAACCAACACCGACCTAAGCGGAGATCATTACACACAGAGAACTGAAATATCTCTCTGCCTGTTATATCCCCCCCCCCCCCTCTGCTACGTCCTATCTGTCTGTCTGCTATTAATGTAATGCCTCTCACCTTGGAACATTCCTGTACATGTTGTATTTGTATTTGTATCTGCTTATCTTATCTTTGCTGCTGTAACACACTGAATTTCCCCATTGTGGGGCTATTAAAGGACTATTAATATTATTATTATTATTATTATTATTATATTATATCACCCCAGCCCTGCAGATAGATAGGTTAGTGTCACCAGAACCAGCATATCACCCCAGCCCTGCAGATAGATAGGTTAGTGTCACTAGAACCAGCATATCACCCCAGCCCTGCAGATAGATAGGTTAGTGTCACCAGACCCAGCATATCACCCCAGCCCTGCAGATAGATAGGTTAGTGTCACCAGAACCAGCATATCACCCCAGCCCTGCAGATAGATAGGTTAGTGTCACCAGAACCAGCATATCACCCCAGTCCTGCAGATAGATAGGTTACTGTCACCAGAACCAGCATATCACCCCAGCCCTGCAGATAGATAGGTTAGTGTCACCAGAACCAGCGTATCACCCCAGCCCTGCAGATAGATAGGTTAGTGTCACCAGACCCAGCGTATCACCCCAGCCCTGCAGATAGATAGGTTAGTGTCACCAGACCCAGCGTATCACCCCAGCCCTGCAGATAGATAGGTTAGTGTCACCAGAACCAGCATATCACCCCAGCCCTGCAGATAGATAGGTTAGTGTCACCAGACCCAGCATATCACCTCAGCCCTGCAGATAGATAGGTTAGTGTCACCAGAACCAAACACTGTTTTTCCCTTGTGAATTGTGGCCTCTGTTGCTGAAATTTCACCCTTTTTGTCAATATGCAAATGAGCTCTTTGGAGCAGCAAGAGAGCAGCCATTTTCCACTTACATATTCATACAAACACTGATATTTTGGCAATGGATGCCACTATTCACAAGGGGAAAACACTGTTTGATTCAGGAGACCCTAACCTATCTATCTGCATTGGGTTAACATGCTGGGATGTGGTGACAGATTCCCCTCTAAGGGTTGCCACCCAGCTTTTCCGGTGCCCTGAAAGGAAAACCTGCCTAATAATGTGTATGACTGCATAACTAGGTAGGTTTGTTATACTGGACACAGGAAAGCTGGGTCATAACCCCCGTATTAGCTGCCTAGATAGGTTTATCACCCAGCTTTCCCAGGCGTGCACACAAAGCCGTTGCAGTGCTATTGGTTATTCTAGCAGGTTTCCTTGTGTGTAATGAGCAGATACGATGATGAAAACCTTGGAACGATTTGATTGAATTTACCAGCGTGCAGGAGAATTTCTGTCCTCGGAGAGCAGTGGCGTTGGAAGCCATGCATGTAAGTGGCAATCTACCGAGCCGCTGAAAATATCGAGCGGCCATGTGCAAATAAACCCAGGCTAAAAATGTAAACCAGATGTGAGATCAGCCTGGAGAGGACCTGCAAAGGGACGGTCCTTATATATAGTGATGTCAGGCCGCCATCACACAGGACATGTCAGAAGCAGGTGATTATACACAGATAAGCGGCGCCACAGACACTGCTGATCTCTGCCTGCACAAGCAGCCTGCTGTATGTCACAAAGCATCCTGTGCCAACCACTGGCTGACGTGTAGAGATTGGACTCTGAAGAAAGAGGTTCTTCAGCAGCTGCAATGTGTATTTTTTTAGTACATGATGCAGAATATAATAAAATCCACCTCAACTGTTGTAAAGCATCAAAATATACATCACAGCTGCTGCAGAACCTCATAATATAGCCCTTAGATGATAAAAGACATTCTAAATTCTGCAGGATATTACCATCAGAGCATCATCATATACAGCTCAACATGCACCTCATAATACACACCTCAGCTGCTGCAGAACCTCATAATACACACCTCAGCTGCTGCAGAACCTCCTAATACACACCTCAGCTGATACAGGACCTCATAATTCACACCCCGACTGCTGCAGAACCTCATAATTCACACCCCAACTGCTGCAGAACCTCATAATTCACACCCCGACTGCTGCAGAACCTCATAATACACGCCTCAGCTGCTGCAGAACCTCATAATTCACACCCCGACTGCTGCAGAACCTCCTCAATACACCTCAGCTGCTGCACAACCTCATAATACACACCTCAGCTGCTGCAGAACCTCCTATAATACACACCTCAGCTGCTGCAGAACCTCCTAATACACACCTCAGCTGCTGCAGAACCTCCTAATACACACCTCAGCTGCTGCAGAACCTCATAATACACACCTCAGCTGCTGCAGAACCTCATAATACACACCTCAGCTGCTGCAGAACCTCATAATACACACACGTCAGATGCTGCAGAACCTCATAATACACACCCCAGCTGCTGCAGAACCTCATAATACACACGTCAGATGCTGCAGAACCTCATAATACACACCTCAGCTGCTGCAGAACCTCATAATACACACGTCAGATGCTGCAGAACCTCATAATACGCACCTCAGCTGCTGCAGAACCTCCTAACTCCACAGAAACTGCCCTAACCAAAGTTACAAATGACCTTCTAACTGCCAAAGCCAATCGTCACTCCTCTGTCCTCCTCCTCCTCTGTCCTCCTCTTCCTCCTCCTTGACCTCTCCTCTGCCTTTGACACAGTCGACCATTCCCTCCTGCTAGAAACTCTCTCATCCCTTGGCATCTCAGACCTGGCCCTTTCCTGGATCTCCTCATACCTCACCAACCGCACATTCAGTGTCTCCCACTCGCACACCACCTCCCCCACCACGCCCTCTTTCTGTAGGTGTCCCCCAAGGCTCCGTCCTAGGACCCCTCCTGTTCTCCATCTACACCCTAGGCCTTGGCCAACTCATAGAATCCCATGGTTTCCATTACCATTGCTATGCTAAAGGCACCCAAATATACAGTGGGTACGGAAAGTATTTAGACCCCTTTAAATTTTTCACTCATTGCAGCCATTTGCTAAAAGCAAAAAAGTTCCTTTTATTCCTCATTAATGTACACTCAGCTCCCCATCTTGATAGAAAAAAAACAGAAATGTAGATATTTTTGCAAATTTATTAAAAAAGAAAAACTGAAATATCCCATGGCCATAAGTATTCCGAGCCTTTGCTGTGACCCTCATATATAACTCACAGGCTGTCCATTTCCTTCTGATCCTCCTTGAGATGGTTCTACTCCTTCATTGGAGTCCTTCATTGGACTTGATTAGGAAAGGCGCCCACCTGTCTATATAAGACCTCACAGCTCACACTGCATGTCAGAGCAAATGAGAATCAGGAGGTCAAAGGAACTGCCCAAGGAGCTCAGAGACAGAATTGTGGCAAGGCACAGATCTGGCCAAGGTTATAAAAGAATTTCTGCAGCACTCAAGGTTCCTAAGAGCACAGCGGCCTCCATAATCCTTAAATGGAAGAAGTTTGGGACGACCAGAACTCTTCCCAGACCTGGCCGTCCAGCCAAACTGAGCAATGGTGGGAGAAGAGCCTTGGTGAGAGAGGTAAAGAAGAAGCCAAAGATCTCTGTGGCTGAGCTCCAGAGATGCAGTAGGGAGATGGGAGAAAGTTCCACAAAGTCACTATCACTGCAGCCTCCACCAGTCGGGGCTTTATGGCAGAGGGGCCCGAAGGAAGCCTCTCCTCAGTGCAAGACATATGAAAGCCAAAAAACACATGAAGGACTCCCAGACTATGAGAAATAAGATTCTCTGCTCTGATGAGACAAAGATTGAACTTTTTGGCGTTAATTCTAAGCGGTATGTGTGGAGAAAACCAGGCCCTGCTCATCACCTGCCCAATACAATCCCAACAGTGAGACATGGCGGTGGCAGCATCATGCTATGGGGGACAGGACGACTGGTGGCAATTGAAGGAAAGATGAATGCGGCCAAGTACAGAGATATCCTGGAAGAAAACCTCTCCCAGAGTGATCCGGACCTCAGACTGGGCCGAAGGTTCACCTTCCAACAAGACAATGACCCTAAGCACACAGCTAAAATAACAAAGGAACAGCTCTGTGACCATTCCTGACCGGCCCAGCCAGAGCCCGGACCTCAACCCAACTGAGCATCTCTGGAGAGACCTGAAAATGGCTCCACCAACGTTCACCATCCAACCTGACGGAACTGGAGAGGATCTGCAAGGAAGAATGGCCGAGGATCCCCAAATCCAGATGTGAGAAACTTGTTGTATCATTCCCAAGAAGACTCCTGGCTGTACTAGCTCAGAAGGAAGCGGCGTCTACTCAATACTGAGCAAAGGCTCCAAATACTTATGGCCATGGGAGATTGCAGGTTTTCTTTTCTAATAAATTTGTAAAAATATCTACATTTCTGTTTTTTTCTGTCAAGATGGGGAGCTGAGTGTATATTAATGAGAAATAAAAGGAACTTTTTTGCTTTTAGCAAATGGCTGCAATGAAACAAAGAGTGAAAAATTTAAAGGGGTCTGAATACTTTCCATACTCGCTGTATCTATCTGGACCAGAAATTACCTCCCTGTTGTCCAGAGTCCCAGAATGTCTCGCAGCCGTAGCCTCCTTGCTCTCCTCCCGCTTTCTCAAACTCAACATGGAGAAAACGGAGTTCATAATCTTCACCCCTTCACGCATGACCCCCCTACCTGACCCATCTATCCAAATTAACGGAACCACTCTCACCCCAGTCCCACAGGCCCGCTGCCTTGGGATAACCTTAGACTCTGACCTATCCTTCAAGCTGCATATTCAAACCCTCAACACCTCCTGCCGCCTCCAACTCAAGAACATCCATCGAATCCACTCCTTCCTCACCCCTGAAACTACAAAGATGCTAGTCCATGCCCTCATAATCTCCCGCCTAGACTACTGTAACACCCTTCTCCATGGCCTCCCAGCAAACACCCTTGCCCCCCTCCAGTCCACCTTAAACTGTGCTGCTCGCCTAATACACCTCTCCCCCCGTTCTTCATCGGTCGCCCCCCTCTGCCAATCCCTTCACTGGCTACCCATCGCCCAGCAAATAGAGTTCAAATTACTAACACTAACACTGACATACAAGGCCATCCACAACCTGTCCCCTCCATATATCTCCGACCTAATCTCCCGCTACCTGCCCGCACGTAACCTCCGACCCCAAAGACCCCCCCCCGCCCCCTCTTCCCTCCTCACACAACCGTCTCCAAGACTTCTCCCGTGCATCCCCCATACTCTGGAACTCATTACCAAGACACATAAGACTGACCCCCACAATCACAAGCTTCAAGAAGGCCCTGAAGACTCACCTATTCAGGAAGGCCTACAACCCCCAATAACACTACTGTCACCACACCACCATCTGTACAACCTCCAATAACACTACTGTCACCACACCACCATCTGTACAGCCCCCAATAACACTACTGTCACCACACCGCCATCTGTACAACCTCCAATAACACTACTGTCACCACACCGCCATCTGTACAGCCTCTACCCCCACCTTCTGTCTCTATCCCTCTTCCCTCATAGACTGTAAGCCCTTGCGGGCAGGGCCCTCTATCCCACTGTGCCAGTGATCACTGTTAGTATTATCTGTTTTGTATATCTTGTGTACCGTATGTAAATCCTCAAATGTAAAGCACCATGGGATTAATATAATAATGTAAAGCACCATGGAATTAATATAATAATGTACAGAGCCATGGAAATATAATAATGTACAGAGCCATGGATAATATAATAATGTACAGCACCATGGGATTAATATAATAATGTACAGCACCATGGGATTAATATAATAATGTACAGCACCATGGAATTAATATAATAATGTACAGCACCATGGAATTAATATAATAATGTACAGAGCACCATGGGATTAATATAATAATGTACAACACCATGGAATTAATATAATAATGTACAGAGCACCATGGGATTAATATAATAATGTACAGCACATTGGGATTAATATAATAATGTACAGCACCATGGGATTAATATATTAATGTACAGAGCACCATGGGATTAATATAATAATGTACAGAGCACCATGGGATTAATATAATAATGTACAGCACCATGGGATTAATCTAATAATGTACAGCACCATGGGATTAATCTAATAATGTACAGCGCCATTGGAATTAATGGTGCTCTATAAATAAACAATAATAAAAAATAATAATGTATTGCAAATTATATGCAGTGTAAGGAGTCGCCTGTGACTACTTTCGTAAGATGAGCCCAGGACAAGCTGTATAATGTTGTGTCTTCAGATGCTGCTGAATATGATTATAGTCATATAAGTGCGGTGTGAGGGGGCTGACTACACCGGAGTGGTCTGCAGTGACTATGATCGCTTAGCGTCATTTACGGTGTAATTGTGTGCTGTGCGGTATGTACCACACTGCTGGAGGTGCACTCATGCTTGTAATGTAATTTCCACGCTGATGGTTTAGTTTTCTAGAATGTTCCAATGGCTTACTGTTACTGTAATGATGTCACTGTGGACACTAGGGGTCACTATTGTCTAAGGTATATAATGACCTGCAGCAGGAAACGGAGGCGAGTGTGGCGGAGCATATGGCAGGACGAGGTACCCTGCACTTAGGTGCACCACTACTTGGGTCCCTGTGTACCAGTGTTCAACTGACCCATCAGAACACCCTTCGGTAGACCTGGGTCCACACAATAATGGTCCAACAGAAGGCACCCAAATTTGAGGGATATTATGGTTTATTTCCTAGGCATTGTTAGAGAGTGGGCCCCCAGAAACTGGTGGGCCCGAAAAACCTCAGTCAGACACCGCTGTGCGTGCGTCACATATAGGATGGAAAACTGAGGAACAGCAGTCAGAGATCCCGCGTATCGCTGCGGAACCCGAGTCTGACCATAATGTGCGTCCTACTAACAGTAGTCAGAGGGGCTGTGGGGGGTCAGGAAGTAGGTGAGGAGAGAGAACTGTCAGAGACTAATCCATAGCTGCGCTGAATACTAGTGTGAATATAACCATAAGAGACTATAATAAGTGCAGGCACAGGGACACCTTAAAGGGATATTCTAATAATAACAAGTTATTCCCTATCAACTGGATATGACACAGGTCCTAAAATGGTGGGGGATCCACCCCGATGATATCAAGGGCAGTGACATCACTGTGTGTATTATCCCTGTACTGTGACATCACTGTGTGTATTATCCCTGTACTGTGACATCACTGTGTGTATTATCCCTGTACTGTGACATCACTGTGTGTATTATCTTTGTACTGTGACATCACTGTGTATTATCCTGTACTGTGACATCACTGTGTGTATTATCTCTGTACTGTGACATCACTGTGTGTATTATCTTTGTACTGTGACATCACTGTGTATTATCCTGTACTGTGACATCACTGTGAGTATTATCCCTGTACTGTGACATCACTGTGTGTATTATCCCTGTACTGTGACATCACTGTGTGTATTATCCCTGTACTGTGACATCACTGTGTGTATTATCCCTGTACTGTGACATCACTGTGTGTATTATCCCTGTACTGTGACATCACTGTGTGTATTATCCCTGTACTGTGACATCACTGTGTGTATTACCCCTGTACTGTGACATCACTGTGTGTATTATCCCTGTACTGTGACATCACTGTGTGTATTATCTCTGTACTGTGACATCACTGTGTATTATCCCTGTACTGTGACATCACTGTGTGTATTATCCCTGTACTGTGACATCACTGTGTGTATTATCCCTGTACTGTAACATCACTGTGTGTATTATCCCTGTACTGTAACATCACTGTGTGTATTATCCCTGTACTGTGACATCACTGTGTGTATTATCCCTGTACTGTGACATCACTGTGTGTATTATCCCTGTACTGTGACATCACTGTGTGTATTATCTCTGTACTGTGACATCACTGTATAATATCCATGTACTGTGACATCACTGTGTGTATTATCCCTGTACTGTGACATCACTGTGTGTATTATCTCTGTACTGTGACATCACTGTGTGTATTATCCCTGTACTGTGACATCACTGTGTGTATTATCTCTGTACTGTAACATCACTGTGTGTATTATCCCTGTACTGTGACATCACTGTGTAAATTATCCTGGTGGATTTGGGAAAACCAAAATAACGATAAGCGTTTCATGTTCTGATGTTGTTAGGTGCTCATAGTACAGCGAGTTCCATTTTTGCTTTGGAGCCCAATGACTAAACCAGCTTTAAATACAGGAGAGGGCGCTGTTGTGTCCTATGTAATAGACATAGTGCTCTGTATATACTGAAGAGGAAAGCTGAGGTGGTATAATAGGTTACGACCAGGTCAGCTGTGCGGGACTTCTGTATACACATCCTAGTTATATACAGAGTCAGTAAATGGTTATACATATTGCCTGGAGCAGCGGCGCCCCTCGTGCTGCTTATCTCTTAGCTTCCCTGTTTTTCTTATATATGAGGTTAAGGATTTGTAGTGAAGTTTTAATACAACTATCCTCGTACCATAAAGTATTTTTATGATCTAAATACTCAGGCAGAAAATTCAAGGTGACATCCACGCTGAATATATTTGTAATGTAATTTGTTCTGTGGGGGAAGCAGAGTTCCTCTGCTCTGCTGTGAAGAGGAAGTCACGCAGAAGGACACAGCAGGGGAGCACTCAGCGCCGCTACAATTAGAGCCTCCTAATGGCTTGCAGTCATTTATTTAAAGGGAGTGCATGCGATTTACACCTCTCATATTAAGCTAAAACATGGGCATGCTGGCAAATATAGATCTATATATATTACCCTAAATTATATTCTCTATAATATGGAGTTTATCTATCATTGTCACATTATGTCTAACCACCCAACTACCAGGGCTGTCATTCTATTGGCGGCATGACTGTGCTATGTGTATATAGCTGGTATAACCTGGGTATCTCCTGTATATAATTATATATGTACAGCTGGTATAACCTGGGTATCTCCTGTATATAATTATATATGTACAGCTGGTATAACCTGGGTATCTCCTGTATATAATTATATATGTACAGCCGGTATAATCTGGGTATCTCCTGTATATAATTATATATGTACAGCCGGTATAACCTGGGTATCTCCTGTATATAATTATATATGTACAGCCGGTATAACCTGGGTATCTCCTGTATATAATTATATATGTACAGCCGGTATAACCTGGGTATCTCCTGTATATAATTATATATGTACAGCTGGTATAACCTGGGTATCTCCTGTATATACAGTGCCTTGCGAAAGTATTCGGCCCCCTTAAGTTAATACTTTGTAGCGCCACATTTTGCTGCGATTACAGATACAAGTCGCTTGGGGTTTGTCTCTATCAGTTTTGCACATGAAGAGACTGAAATTCTTGCCCATTCTTCCTTGGAAAACAGCTGGAGCTCAGTGAGGTTGGATGGAGAGCGTTTGTGAACAGCAGTTTTCAGCTCTTTCCACAGATTCTCGATTGGATTCAGGTCTGGACTTTGACTTGGCCATTCTAACACCTGGATACGTTTATTTGTGAACCATTCCATTGTAGATTTTGCTTTATGTTTGGGATCATTGTCTTGCTGGAAGATAAATCTCCGTCCCAGTCTCAGGTCTTTTGCAGACTCCAACAGGTTTTCTTCCAGAATGGTCCTGTATTTGGCTCCTTCCATCTTCCCATCAATTTTAACCATCTTCCCTGTCCCTGCTGAAGAAAAGCAGGCCCAAACCATGATGCTGCCCCCACCATGTGTGACAGTGGGGATGGTGTGTTCAGGGGGATGAGCTGTGTTGCTTTTACGCCAAACATATCGTTTTGTATTGTGGCCAAAAAGTTGGATTTTGGTTTCATCTGACCAGAGCACCTTCTTCCACATGTTTGGTGTCTCCCAGGTGGCTTTTTATGGATATCTTTGAGAAATGGCTTTCTTCTTGCCACTCTTCCATAAAGGCCAGATTTGTGCAGTGTACGACTGATTGTTGTCCTATGGACAGACTCTCCCACCTCAGCTGTAGATCTCTGCAGTTCATCCAGAGTGATCATGGGCCTCTTGGCTGCATCTCTGATCAGTCTTCTCCTTGTTTGAGATGAAAGTTTAGAGGGACGGCCGGGTCTTGGTAGATTTGCAGTGGTCTGATACTCCTTCCATTTCAATATGATTGCTTGCACAGTGCTCCTTGGGATGTTTAAAGTTTGGGAAATCTTTTTGTATCCAAATCCGGCTTTAAACTTCTCCACAACAGTATCACGGACCTGCCTGGTGTGTTCCTTGGTCTTCATGATGCTCTCTGCGCTTTAAACAGAACCCTGAGACTATCACAGAGTAGGTGCATTTATACGGAGACTTGATTACACACAGGTGGATTATATTTATCATCATCAGTCATTTAGGACAACATTGGATCATTCAGAGATCCTCACTGAACTTCTGGACTGAGTTTGCTGCACTGAAAGTAAAGGGGCCGAATAATATTACACGCCCCACTTTTCAGTTTTTTATTTTTTACAAAAGTTTAAAATAACCAATAAATTTCGTTCCACTTCACAATTGTGTCCCACTTGTTGTTGATTCTTCACCAAAAAATTAAAAATTTTATATCTTTATGTTTGAAGCCTGAAATGTGGCAAAAGGTTGAAAAGTTCAAGGGGGCCAAATACTTTCGCAAGGCACTGTAATTCTATATGTACAGCCGGTATAACCTGGGTATCTCCTGTATATAATTATATATGTACAGCTGATATAAGTTATATGTCTTCTTGTATATAGTGATATGGACCATGCTGGTATAACCTGGGTATCTCCTGTATATAATTCTATATGTACAGCTGGTATAACCTGGGTATCTCCTGTATATAATTATATATGTACAGCCGGTATAACCTGGGTATCTCCTGTATATAATTATATATGTACAGCTGGTATAACCTGGGTATCTCCTGTATATAATTCTATATGTACAGCCGGTATAACCTCGGTATCTCCTGTATATAATTATATATGTACAGCTGGTATAACCTGGGGATCTCCTGTATATAATTATATATGTACAGCCGGTATAACCTGGGTATCTCCTGTATATAATTATATATGTACAGCTGATATAACCTGGGTATCTCCTGTATATAATTATATATGTACAGCCGATATAACCTGGGTATCTCCTGTATATAATTATATATGTACAGCTGGTATAACCTGGGGATCTCCTGTATATAATTATATATGTACAGCCGGTATAACCTGGGTATCTCCTGTATATAATTATATATGTACAGCTGATATAACCTGGGTATCTCCTGTATATAATTATATATGTACAGCCGGTATAACCTGGGTATCTCCTGTATATAATTATATATGTACAGCCGGTATAACCTGGGTATCTCCTGTATATAATTATATATGTACAGCTGGTATAACCTGGGTATCTCCTGTATATACAGTGCCTTGCGAAAGTATTCGGCCCCCTTAAGTTAATACTTTGTAGCGCCACATTTTGCTGCGATTACAGATACAAGTCGCTTGGGGTTTGTCTCTATCAGTTTTGCACATGAAGAGACTGAAATTCTTGCCCATTCTTCCTTGGAAAACAGCTGGAGCTCAGTGAGGTTGGATGGAGAGCGTTTGTGAACAGCAGTTTTCAGCTCTTTCCACAGATTCTCGATTGGATTCAGGTCTGGACTTTGACTTGGCCATTCTAACACCTGGATACGTTTATTTGTGAACCATTCCATTGTAGATTTTGCTTTATGTTTGGGATCATTGTCTTGCTGGAAGATAAATCTCCGTCCCAGTCTCAGGTCTTTTGCAGACTCCAACAGGTTTTCTTCCAGAATGGTCCTGTATTTGGCTCCTTCCATCTTCCCATCAATTTTAACCATCTTCCCTGTCCCTGCTGAAGAAAAGCAGGCCCAAACCATGATGCTGCCCCCACCATGTGTGACAGTGGGGATGGTGTGTTCAGGGGGATGAGCTGTGTTGCTTTTACGCCAAACATATCGTTTTGTATTGTGGCCAAAAAGTTGGATTTTGGTTTCATCTGACCAGAGCACCTTCTTCCACATGTTTGGTGTCTCCCAGGTGGCTTTTTATGGATATCTTTGAGAAATGGCTTTCTTCTTGCCACTCTTCCATAAAGGCCAGATTTGTGCAGTGTACGACTGATTGTTGTCCTATGGACAGACTCTCCCACCTCAGCTGTAGATCTCTGCAGTTCATCCAGAGTGATCATGGGCCTCTTGGCTGCATCTCTGATCAGTCTTCTCCTTGTTTGAGATGAAAGTTTAGAGGGACGGCCGGGTCTTGGTAGATTTGCAGTGGTCTGATACTCCTTCCATTTCAATATGATTGCTTGCACAGTGCTCCTTGGGATGTTTAAAGTTTGGGAAATCTTTTTGTATCCAAATCCGGCTTTAAACTTCTCCACAACAGTATCACGGACCTGCCTGGTGTGTTCCTTGGTCTTCATGATGCTCTCTGCGCTTTAAACAGAACCCTGAGACTATCACAGAGTAGGTGCATTTATACGGAGACTTGATTACACACAGGTGGATTATATTTATCATCATCAGTCATTTAGGACAACATTGGATCATTCAGAGATCCTCACTGAACTTCTGGACTGAGTTTGCTGCACTGAAAGTAAAGGGGCCGAATAATATTACACGCCCCACTTTTCAGTTTTTTATTTTTTACAAAAGTTTAAAATAACCAATAAATTTCGTTCCACTTCACAATTGTGTCCCACTTGTTGTTGATTCTTCACCAAAAAATTAAAAATTTTATATCTTTATGTTTGAAGCCTGAAATGTGGCAAAAGGTTGAAAAGTTCAAGGGGGCCAAATACTTTCGCAAGGCACTGTAATTCTATATGTACAGCCGGTATAACCTGGGTATCTCCTGTATATAATTATATATGTACAGCTGATATAAGTTATATGTCTTCTTGTATATAGTGATATGGACCATGCTGGTATAACCTGGGTATCTCCTGTATATAATTCTATATGTACAGCTGGTATAACCTGGGTATCTCCTGTATATAATTATATATGTACAGCCGGTATAACCTGGGTATCTCCTGTATATAATTATATATGTACAGCTGGTATAACCTGGGTATCTCCTGTATATAATTCTATATGTACAGCCGGTATAACCTCGGTATCTCCTGTATATAATTATATATGTACAGCTGGTATAACCTGGGGATCTCCTGTATATAATTATATATGTACAGCCGGTATAACCTGGGTATCTCCTGTATATAATTATATATGTACAGCTGATATAACCTGGGTATCTCCTGTATATAATTATATATGTACAGCCGATATAACCTGGGTATCTCCTGTATATAATTATATAAGTACAGCTGGTATAACCTGGGTATCTCCTGTATATACAGTGCCTTGCGAAAGTATTCGGCCCCCTTAAGTTAGTACTTTGTAGCGCCACCTTTTGCTGTGATTACAGCTGCAAGTCGCTTGGGCTATGTCTCTATCAGTTTTGCACATGAAGAGACTGAAATTCTTGCCCATTCTTCCTTGGAAAACAGCTGGAGCTCAGTGAGGTTGGATGGAGAGTGTTTGTGAACAGCAGTTTTCAGCTCTTTCCACAGATTCTCGATTGGATTCAGGTCTGGACTTTGACTTGGCCATTCTAACACCTGGATACGTTTATTTGTGAACCATTCCATTGTAGATTTTGCTTTATGTTTGGGATCATTGTCTTGTTGGAAGATAAATCTCCGTCCCAGTCTCAGGTCTTTTGCAGACTCCAACAGGTTTTCTTCCAGAATGGTCCTGTATTTGGCTCCTTCCATCTTCCCATCAATTTTAACCATCTTCCCTGTCCCTGCTGAAGAAAAGCAGGCCCAAACCATGATGCTGCCACCACCATGTGTGACAGTGGGGATGGTGTGTTCAGGGGGATGAGCTGTGTTGCTTTTACGCCAAACATATCGTTTTGTATTGTGGCCAAAAAGTTGGATTTTGGTTTCATCTGACCAGAGCACCTTCTTCCACATGTTTGGTGTCTCCCAGGTGGCTTTTTATGGATATCTTTGAGAAATGGCTTTCTTCTTGCCACTCTTCCATAAAGGCCAGATTTGTGCAGTGTACGACTGATTGTTGTCCTATGGACAGACTCTCCCACCTCAGCTGTAGATCTCTGCAGTTCATCCAGAGTGATCATGGGCCTCTTGGCTGCATCTCTGATCAGTCTTCTCCTTGTTTGAGATGAAAGTTTAGAGGGACGGCCGGGTCTTGGTAGATTTGCAGTGGTCTGATACTCCTTCCATTTCAATATGATTGCTTGCACAGTGCTCCTTGGGATGTTTAAAGTTTGGGAAATCTTTTTGTATCCAAATCCGGCTTTAAACTTCTCCACAACAGTATCACGGACCTGCCTGGTGTGTTCCTTGGTCTTCATGATGCTCTCTGCGCTTTAAACAGAACCCTGAGACTATCACAGAGTAGGTGCATTTATACGGAGACTTGATTACACACAGGTGGATTATATTTATCATCATCAGTCATTTAGGACAACATTGGATCATTCAGAGATCCTCACTGAACTTCTGGACTGAGTTTGCTGCACTGAAAGTAAAGGGGCCGAATAATATTGCACGCCCCACTTTTCAGTTTTTTATTTTTTACAAAAGTTTAAAATAACCAATAAATTTCGTTCCACTTCACAATTGTGTCCCACTTGTTGTTGATTCTTCACCAAAAAATTAAAAATTTTATATCTTTATGTTTGAAGCCTGAAATGTGGCAAAAGGTTGAAAAGTTCAAGGGGGCCAAATACTTTCGCAAGGCACTGTAATTCTATATGTACAGCCGGTATAACCCGGGTATCTCCTGTATATAATTATATATGTACAGCTGATATAAGTTATATGTCTTCTTGTATATAGTGATATGGACCATGCTGGTATAACCTGGGTATCTCCTGTATATAATTCTATATGTACAGCTGGTATAACCTGGGTATCTCCTGTATATAATTATATATGTACAGCCGGTATAACCTGGGTATCTCCTGTATATAATTCTATATGTACAGCCGGTATAACCTGGGTATCTCCTGTATATAATTATATATGTACAGCTGGTATAACCTGGGTATCTCCTGTATATAATTATATATGTACAGCTGATATAAGTTATATGTCTTCTTGTATATAGTGATATGGACCATGCTGGTATAACCTGGGTATCTCCTGTATATAATTCTATATGTACAGCTGGTATAACCTGGGTATCTCCTGTATATAATTATATATGTACAGCCGGTATAACCTGGGTATCTCCTGTATATAATTCTATATGTACAGCCGGTATAACCTGGGTATCTCCTGTATATAATTATATATGTACAGCTGGTATAACCTGGGTATCTCCTGTATATAATTATATATGTACAGCTGATATAAGTTATATGTCTTCTTGTATATAGTGATATGGACCATGCTGGTATAACCTGGGTATCTCCTGTATATAATTCTATATGTACAGCTGGTATAACCTGGGTATCTCCTGTATATAATTATATATGTACAGCCGGTATAACCTGGGTATCTCCTGTATATAATTCTATATGTACAGCCGGTATAACCTGGGTATCTCCTGTATATAATTATATATGTACAGCTGGTATAACCTGGGTATCTCCTGTATATAATTATATATGTACAGCTGATATAAGTTATATGTCTTCTTGTATATAGTGATATGGACCATGCTGGTATAACCTGGGTATCTCCTGTATATAATTCTATATGTACAGCTGGTATAACCTGGGTATCTCCTGTATATAATTCTATATGTACAGCTGGTATAACCTGGGTATCTCCTGTATATTATTATATATGTATAGCTGGTATAACCTGGGTATCTCCTGTATATAATTATATATGTATAGCTGGTATAACCTGGGTATCTCCTGTATATAATTATATATGTACAGCTGGTATAACCTGGGTATCTCCTGTATATAATTATATATGTATAGCTGGTATAACCTGGGTATCTCCTGTATATAATTATATATGTATAGCTGGTATAACCTGGGTATCTCCTGTATATAATTATATATGTACAGCTGGTATAACCTGGGTATCTCCTGTATATAATTATATATGTATAGCTGGTATAACCTGGGTATCTCCTGTATATAATTATATATGTACAGCCGGTATAACCTGGGTATCTCCTGTATATAATTATATATGTACAGCTGGTATAAGTTATACATCTTGTATATACTGACAAAAAGGGGTTGTCAGACAGATCCTAACACTAATAAAATAACACAATAAATGGTCGGATGATATTGGGTAATTTTATCTCAAACCAAAATAACCTACAACCTTTATTAATACAATTAAAACCTATAAATCAGAGCTCGGTGTCAAGTAAAGTGTAATCTGTGATGTCGGGATAATATGATGGATGGGATCAGATCTCTATATTATACATTGGTGCAGATGATTTTTCATGTAATGTCCAAGGATCGGCCGATCTTTCATTGGTCAGTCCTTGCTATACAGAGATAATAGACAGCGGCAGTGATAGGTATAAGGAGGGGAGGCATACACTGGATAAGGCAGGAATGGCCTAGTCGGTGACTACACACAGGTGTGACGTTCTGCTATACGCACCCTGTGTATATGTCACTAGTCAGAGCGGGTACACGACACTCTCCTCCCTGACATGTACACCCGGCCCTGCTCTCAGGGGGATATCATTAGGTCTAATAAAAGTGAATAACTCGGCGTTTATGGCACAGGATATATTATTATTCCCTTATCACGGGATACCTGTGTCATTTATACTCCCCTGAAGACAAAGACAGAGCCTTTGGGATACAATAACCCGAGACAGAGAAAATCCTGGATAAACGACTGGAGTGATATTGTTCTCTGGTGTCAGCCAGTCGTATCAAACAGCTGGGGATTAAGTGGTTTTGCAAAGCATCAATGATGTCCGCTGTGTAACCTCGTGATATATGATGTGTAGCCTCATGATATATACCCTGTATAGACTTGTGATATATACCCTGTATAGACTTGTGATATATACACTGTATAGACTTGTGATATATCTGCTGTATAGACTTGTGATATATACACTGTATAGACTTGTGATATATACGCTGTATAGCCTTGTGATATATCTGCTGTATAGACTTGTGATATATCTGCTGTATAGACTTGTGATATATCTGCTGTATAGACTTGTGATATATACACTGTATAGACTTGTGATATATCTGCTGTATAGACTTGTGATATATCCGCCGTATAGACTTGTGATATATCCGCAGTATAGACTTGTGATATATCTGCCGTATAGACTTGTGATATATACGCTGTATAGACTTGTGATATATCCACAGTATAGACTTGTGATATATACGCCATATAGACTTGTGATATATCTGCTGTATAGACTGGTGATATATACACTGTATAGACTTGTGATATATCTGCTGTATAGACTTGTGATATATCTGCTGTATAGACTTGTGATATATACACTGTGTAGACTTGTGATATATATGCTGTATAGACTTGTGATATATACACTGTATAGACTTGTGATATATCTGCTGTATAGACTTGTGATATATCTGCTGTATAGACTTGTGATATATACACTGTGTAGACTTGTGATATATCCGCTGTATAGATTAGTGATATATCCGCCGTATAGACTTGTGATATATCTGCTGTATAGATTAGTGATATATCCGCTGTATAGACTTGTGATATATCCGCCATATAGACTTGTGATATATCCGCTGTATAGACTTGTGATATATCCGCCGTATAGACTTGTGATATATCTGCTGTATAGACTTGTGATATATCCGCTGTATAGATTAGTGATATATCCGCCGTATAGACTGGTGATATATCTGCTGTATAGACTGGTGATATATCCGCTGTATAGACTTGTGATATATCCGCCGTATAGACTTGTGATATATCCGCCGTATAGACTTGTGATATATCTGCTGTATAGACTTGTGATATATCCGCCGTATAGACTGGTGATATATCTGCTGTATAGACTGGTGATATATCTGCTGTATAGACTTGTGATATATCCGCTGTATAGACTTGTGATATATCTGCTGTATAGACTGGTGATATATACACTGTATAGACTTGTGATATATCTGCTGTATAGACTTGTGATATATCTGCTGTATAGACTTGTGATATATACACTGTGTAGACTTGTGATATATCCGCTGTATAGATTAGTGATATATCCGCCGTATAGACTGGTGATATATCTGCTGTATAGACTTGTGATATATACACTGTGTAGACTTGTGATATATCCGCCGTATAGACTTGTGATATATCTGCTGTATAGACTTGTGATATATACACTGTATAGACTTGTGATATATCCGCTGTATAGACTTGTGATATATACACTGTGTAGACTTGTGATATATCCGCTGTATAGATTAGTGATATATCCGCCGTATAGACTGGTGATATATCCGCTGTATAGACTTGTGATATATACACTGTGTAGACTTGTGATATATCCGCTGTATAGATTAGTGATATATCCGCCGTATAGACTGGTGATATATCTGCTGTATAGACTTGTGATATATCCGCTGTATAGACTTGTGATATATACACTGTGTAGACTTGTGATATATCCGCTGTATAGATTAGTGATATATCCGCCATATAGACTGGTGATATATCCGCTGTATAGACTTGTGATATATCCGCTGTATAGATTAGTGATATATCCGCCGTATAGACTGGTGATATATCCGCTGTATAGACTTGTGATATATACACTGTGTAGACTTGTGATATATCCGCTGTATAGATTAGTGATATATACACTGTGTAGACTGGTGATATATCCGCTGTATAGACTTGTGATATATACACTGTGTAGACTTGTGATATATCCGCTGTATAGATTAGTGATATATCTGCTGTATAGACTTGTGATATATCCGCCGTATAGACTGGTGATATATCCGCCATATAGACTGGTGATATATCTGCTGTATAGACTTGTGATATATCCGCTGTATAGACTTGTGATATATACACTGTGTAGACTTGTGATATATCCGCTGTATAGACTTGTGATATATACACTGTGTAGACTTGTGATATATCCGCCGTATAGACTTGTGATATATCTGCTGTATAGACTTGTGATATATCCGCCGTATAGACTTGTGATATATCCGCTGTATAGACTTGTGATATATCCACCATATAGACTTGTGATATATCTGCTGTATAGACTTGTGATATATCCGCTGTATAGACTTGTGATATATCTGCTGTATAGATTAGTGATATATCCGCTGTATAGATTAGTGATATATCCGCTGTATAGACTTGTGATATATCCGCTGTGTAGACTTGTGATATATCCGCTGTATAGACTTGTGATATATCCGCCGTATAGACTTGTGATATATCTGCTGTATAGACTTGTGATATATCCGCCGTATAGACTTGTGATATATCCGCTGTGTAGACTTGTGATATATCCGCTGTATAGACTTGTGATATATCCGCCGTATAGACTTGTGATATATCTGCTGTATAGACTTGTGATATATCCGCTGTATAGACTTGTGATATATCTGCTGTATAGATTAGTGATATATCCGCTGTATAGATTAGTGATATATCCGCCATATAGACTGGTGATATATCTGCTGTATAGACTTGTGATATATCCGCTGTATAGACTTGTGATATATCTGCTGTATAGACTTGTGATATATCCGCCGTATAGACTTGTGATATATCCGCTGTATAGATTAGTGATATATCCGCCATATAGACTGGTGATATATCCGCTGTATAGATTAGTGATATATCTGCCGTATAGACTTGTGATATATCCGCTGTATAGATTAGTGATATATCCGCCATATAGACTGGTGATATATCTGCTGTATAGACTTGTGATATATCCGCCGTATAGACTTGTGATATATCTGCTGTATAGACTTGTGATATATCTGCTGTATAGACTTGTGATATATACACTGTGTAGACTTGTGATATATCCGCTGTATAGACTTGTGATATATCTGCTGTATAGACTTGTGATATATCCGCTGTATAGATTAGTGATATATCCGCCATATAGACTGGTGATATATCTGCTGTATAGACTTGTGATATATCCGCCGTATAGACTTGTGATATATCCGCTGTATAGACTTGTGATATATCTGCGGTTTGAGAGACTTTTGACCACACGCAGGATCCAGAACTAGTTATAGCTCCAGCCCTGTATAAGTCTGCCATATAACTAAACGCCCAGACTAAGCAGCAGCCGCGAGTCTGACGGACTCTTTGTACACCACAGACAGCCTGTTATGTCTCACTATTATATAATGTCAGGCTCACAAGGCAGACCAGACGCCATGCAGAGCCCACACCTCATGGCTCCGCTATCAGAGCTGCCTCAGATCCTTGTAGTATAAGTGGCTCATGTAATATTGACCCTCTGTAGACTCTTTACACTTCCCCAACACTTTGGCCTCATCAGGAGAGAACATGGAAAAATAAATAAATCTAAAGCCAATGAAAGGTTGGAGTGACGAGAGCAGATCCCGGGCTCTAATGGCGGACACCAGGACTAAATGTCTGACACTGAGCGCTCTCACTGCTCGGCTTTATATAGAGCAGTCCTGGCCTTATGATGTCACAACCCAAGGCCAACGTGATTGGCCAGGGGCATATCCCTCAGTAGGAGGCGTGTCAGGAGGGCGGGGCGAATGTCTGGCAGACTGGGATACTTCTCTATGCTGGAGGAGGTCGCGAGAAGCCTCAAAGTAAATGTGATAGACAAGCAGCAGCTTTATATATACTATAGTCACCCGTATACAGGAGGAGGAGGCCAGCGACACAAGGCCTGCAATAAGAAAGATATAATAAACAATACCATCTTATTCTTCTGGGTCAGGTCTAAAAGGGACACTCCGCTGGTATAGGCCGACTGATGGGACCTGAACCTATTCATTTACATCCATCCTAGATAAGTCCCTTTATAACATTAACCCCTGTTAGGGGTTGGTATAAAAAAAAGTAAATTGGTTAAAAAACAAACCCATTTGGGGTGGACTAACCCCACTTGTGGGGGTTTGGGGGGGGGGGGGAGGGTAAGGGGGGGGGGCCCCCCTTGGGGGGAGGGGGGGAGATAAAAGTGGGGGGGGTTCTGTTGTTTTTTTTGATATTTGGATGGGGGGTGGGAGGTGGGTGTGTTCCCTGTGTAGGGAACTGCCATTTCTACTAGTATATAATGTATCTGGCTTCTTTGCCCCTGCAGTTTGGCTTCAGAGACCCCAGGCATTTAGTGCAAGTTTTGTTTTGTAAATACAGTGAGTCAGACACATGTGAGGCAGAGCTGCTGGGGGGAGAGATGTGAGCAGAGTTGCTGAGACAGACATGTTATGTCTGGGGGAGTCTAAGAGCCACTTGTTCCTCTTTACTTCACAGTATATAGTTAGGTATGTGTTACCCCCTATATACTCACAGGACCTAGCTAGTAACCGTAGTTAGGGATCCATATATATATATATAGTTCAGGGCAGTGATAGGTTAGGCTTCCGAAGGCCAACTAGCTAGTTAGAGGCCCGGTTACACTAGTAGTTTAGCTGGCAGGTTAAGGACTCAGTGTTAGGGTAGTCAGGCCTGCATCTACTGCCGTCACCGTCGCCCTGTTTGCTGCCTGTGAAGAATCTCACCATCATCATCATCATCTCCTGATCGGCTGTCTGTCATCTCCTGGAAGAATCCGAGGATCCACAGTCATCCACAGGGGCCCCTGCATCTCTTCTGTTGCCTGGAGGTATTGTGCACTGGACTCTTGCTATATATCTATATATATACCCGGGTATATAACCTAAGACGGTTGAGGACTTGCTGGTTGTTGTAGTATTGCTGTGTTCTGAGTATATTCTATGTATGTATTATTACCCTGTTGATTCTTATAAAGCTACTGTTATAACCTTATGTGGTATCTGTATGTATTCTTCAGACTGTGAGATTAGTACAGTGATCCTAGTTAAGGCTACTAACTGTACTTCATGGGTAAGTCCCAGGAAGAGACCGCCCTGTAATACAGAGGCTCTATCCTGGGTGGAGGCACTGATATATTTCATATATGTTCCCACTCTTCCCTTCAGCGAAGGCTTCAGGTCCCATTATACACACAGGTCAGCGCCAGAGTCTGTTGCGGGAGGGATAATACTCATACCCCCCCCCCAAATAGGGCTACATTTGGAGGCACTGCTGAGATTTAGAAGTGGGAATAGTCATTGATATGGAGAAGCGATATAGCTCAGAGGGGAACCTCCCACTAGCTACTACATGGGATTACCGACCTCCTGTTCCTCCCCTGGTTCAGGTAAAGGAAGAACCCCGCTCAGCCAGTTACCCCCCCAGTATGGCCGTCGCTAGCAGTTCCTCTAGTGACAGTGCTATTAGCACTTTAGCCAGGCTGACTGAAATGTTAGCTCAGGGCCTGCAGGCCACTCACTACAAGAAACTAAAAGTATTCTCTGGTAATGTCCCAGTACCACAAGGGGAGGAAAACTTTGAGATATGGAAAGAACATACTCTCCAATGCCTGAAGGAATGGTCTTGCTCTGAAGAAGGCAAGCGGCAGCGTATCAGTGAAAGTTTGCGGTCTCCTGCTGCAGAATTGATCCGCTTGTACAGAGACTCTCATGAAGGAGTGAGTGCATTGGACTATATACAAGTACTGTCTGATCACTTTGAGCCATACTATGACCTTGCCCAGATGGTTGCTGATTACCGAATGGTTCGTCAAAAAGAAGGGGAAAATGTCTCTACTTTTATTAACCGTTTACAGCTACTTCTTTCACGTCTGGTGTACCACGCAGCTATATCTACTTCAGAGGTAGACGCTATGAGAACCAGTCAGTTGGTGAGAGGGTTACAACCTCATCATCCTCTTGCTCAAGTACTCAAGGTCTTACTATCTGATAGAGTCCTTCCATTTCCTGACTTAATGAAGTTAGTGAAGAAACAAGAAGCTGACATTAGTTTTAGTACCCCTAAGAAAGCGAAAAGCATCTCTAAAGAAGATGTTGTTCCTAATTCAAACAAGGACAAACCAGCGGAGCGGTCAGAACTTAGACAGTCCGCCACTCCACCCACTGCCACTCAATGGAGGAAGGATGCTAGAACCTGTTATAAATGTGGTCAGACGGGTCATACTGCCAGACAGTGTACGGAGGACAGTGAGGGATTGGGACACAGTGCTGTCTTCTCTATTCAGAATCAAAGACACCGAAGGAAGGCGGGCCGAGTAAAGACCAGAGGCGCTATCGCGGGCTCCAGGTCCGTTGTCAAAGTCACTGTCAATGGTCATGCCGCTCCTGCCCTGTTTGATACAGGATCTCAAGTGACCCTGATTTATCGCTCGTTCTACCAAAAGTATCTGAGGGATATACCTCTTCAGTCTACAGGACAAATGAAATTGTGGGGGCTTAATTCAGGATCATATCCTGTAGATGGCAGCCTACAAGTAGTTATAGCTGTCCCTGAATTAGAAGATCAGAGTGTCGCTCCCATGAAGATTACGGCTCTTGTCTGTCCTGATACAGGGGATTCTTGTGCAGCTCCTGTGATACTTGGCACTAATTGTCCCGCAGTGCATTATGCTTTTCAGAAGTTTCTTGGAAGAGATTGGAACCCTGCAGCTCAGCCGCTGAATATATCTTCTGATCTTAGAGAACTCTGTGATGCCCTGTCTACTGGCTATCGACATGGAATGGTATATCATATCGGTGAGAGAACCGTGGAGGTTCCTGCCGGCGGGGAGAGAATTCTGAGAGTAGCCTCCAGCATTGCTCCCGATTTGCTTGAAGGGGGGAGTTATGTCCTTATGGAAACCCCTGAAGAAATGATTAACCAGAATGGCTGGATGGTGATCCCAGAGAGAAAGGACTGGAGAAATAAAGTGGAGTTATCTACCTGTGTGACAGTGAGGAACTGTTCACCGCATCCGATTGTAATTGGACCATACCAGAATGTGGCCCACTGCTACCCTGTGCTTGGAGTAAATCCATACGCTGAAGTGTGCAGGATTCAAATCCGAGATGCAATCCCTAATCTCAATCTTGACTTGAGTGATCCACATTTACCAGAGGCCTGGAATCAGCGACTGACACAGAAGTTGTCTGAATTATCGGAAGTGTTCTCCATGGATGATATGGATGTAGGTTGTGCTAAAAGTGCTCAACACACTTTCCGATTGACCGATTCTACTCCCTTCCGGGAACGACCACGGAGAGTTGCTCCAAAGGATGTTGATGAGTTAAGACAGACTCTACAGCAAATGAAAGGTCAGGGGATCATTGTGGACAGTAAGAGCCCCTATGCCTCACCTATTGTGGTGGTAAGAAAAAAATCTGGAGCAATTCGCCTATGTGTGGATTACAGAACTCTGAACCGGAGAACCTTACCTGATCAGTATACACTGCCGAGAATTGAAGAAGCTCTGGAAGCTCTGAATGGAAACTGTTGGTTCACAGTGCTGGACCTAAGATCGGGATACTATCAAGTCCCAATGGCACCTGAGGATCAGGAAAAGACAGCCTTCATATGCCCCTTGGGTTTCTTTCAGTTCACTCGTATGCCGCAAGGTACAAAAGGTGCGCCAGCAACGTTCCAAAGGTTGATGGAAAGAGTGTTAGGTGATTTAGTGCCCCGGGAATGCCTTGTATATCTTGATGACATTATTGTGTTTGGAAAGACGCTGGAAGAACATGAAGAACGACTCATGAGAGTACTCCATCGCTTAAAAGAAGAGGGGCTGAAGTTGTCGGCTGACAAATGCAAATTTTGTAGATCTTCGGTCACTTATGTAGGTCATATTGTTTCTGCTGAAGGAGTTGCTACCGATCCTGGTAAGATTGAAGCTGTGGTGAATTGGCCCCGACCGCAAAATATTACGGAGTTGCAATCTTTCTTGGGGTTTTGTGGATTCTATCGACGATTTGTGGAAGGATATTCAAAAATTGCTCGAGCCCTCCTCGACCTGTTGAAGAGTGATGCAGGAGATCCGGGAAAGAAGAAAGGGTCTTCCAAAAGCCTTTTTGGCGATAGGTGGACTGCGGATTGTGAAAAAGCATTTAAGTTGTTGAAGAAGAAATTGACAGAAGCTCCCGTTCTGGCTTATGCTGATGCACAGAAGCCATATGTGCTACATGTAGATGCCAGCTTTGAAGGATTAGGTGGCGTGCTGCACCAAGAATACCCGGCCGGGTTACGGCCCATAGCTTTCATAAGTCGAAGTCTTTCTCCCAGCGAGAAAAATTATCCAGTACATAAATTGGAGTTTTTGGCGCTCAAGTGGGCCATTGTTGATAAATTACATGACTATTTATACGGAGCCACGTTTGAAGTAAGAACAGACAACAATCCACTGACATACGTTTTGTCAACCGCTAAGCTCGATGCTACAGGACATCGCTGGTTGGCAGCTTTATCCAACTACCAATTCACACTCAAGTATAAATCGGGGCCTAAGAACATTGGGGCAGATGCTCTATCAAGACGGCCTGGATTACCTAGTCCGGAAGTAGTGGATGAATGGGAAGAAGTGCCAAGTCCTGGAGTAGGAGCTTTGTGTGCCATGGCTGCTGTAGTTGAAGACCGAGTAGCCTTTTCTGAAACTCGGCTTATTGACTCTATTGGGGGAGGTCCCGAAGCTGTACCAGACATGTTTGCCTACCCTGCCGCTTTAGGATCCTTTGAGAGTTGTTCTATATCTTCAAAGCGAATGATCTGGAGTCAAAAGACTGATCCTTTAATTGGACCTCTTTATCAAGCAGTGAGTTCTCAAGACAGAGAAATGTTAAAGACATCCCTACCCTCTGAATGCAGTCAACTTCTACGAGATTGGGAGAAGTTTGAAATAGACAATGGCCTACTTTATCGTGTGGTGCTGTATCATGATCACCCTGGAAGGCGCCAACTAGTTATTCCAAGCTGCTTTCAGAAGATGATTTTCCGAAGTCTGCATGATTATCATGGTCATTTGGGACCTGAGAAGACTTATGGCCTAATACAAGACCGATTCTACTGGCCCAAAATGAGAGATACCGTGACTCGTCTGTGTAGGTGCTGTCGCAGATGTTTGCAGAGGAAGACTGTCCCGGTTCGAGCGGCCTTCATGGGACACTTGAAGAGTTCGGGCCCCATGGATCTTGTCTGCATAGACTTCCTTTGTATTGACAACGACTCCAGAGGATTTGGAAATGTATTGGTGGTGACTGATCACTTCACACGATATGCTCAAGCCTTTCCGACTAAGGATCAAAAAGCAGTCACTGTTGCAAGAGTGCTTTGGGAAAAGTATTTTATCCATTATGGCTTACCACACCGGTTGCATTCTGATCAAGGCCGGGATTTTGAGAGTAACCTGATCAAAGAGTTACTTCAGTTGTTGAACATCCGCAAAAGTCGGACGACGCCTTACCATCCAGAGGGAGATGCCCTTCCTGAAAGATTTAACAGAACTTTACTTGATATGCTTGGTACCTTACGAATTGAGGATAAGCGATCCTGGAGTCGAAAAGTGGAGGCTATGGTGCATGCCTATAATAGTACAAGGCACGAGAGCACAGGATATTCACCATACTTTCTGATGTTTGGAAGAGAGCCTAGGCTACCTATTGACATCTTGTTGGGAGTCTCTACCGATGGTATCAGTCATCGAGATCATTACCGATACGTGGCACGTTTGAAAGAAACGCTTAAGAGTGCTTATCAGCTGGCTGAGGAAAATGCGGCCAAAGTGAATGAAGGAAATAAAAGGAGATTTGATCTTCGAGTAAGATACCGAGAATTGAACCCTGGGGACCATGTTCTGCTACGGAATTTGGGAGCATCTGCAAAACATAAGCTGGCTGATCGATGGCGGAGTGAACTCTTTACAGTGGTAGATCGGTTGCCTGGAATACCAGTCTACAAGATAAAAGGACGGGACGGGAGGATCAGGACTTGGCATAGAAATCATTTGTTGCCTGTACCTCAGATTGATGGTATGGATATCTCCAATGATGGCTCGGCCTGCGATTCTCCACAGTCCTTAGCCGATATTCCACCTGACCTTCCTGAAATTCCTGAGAGTGATTGGACTGTGGCTCCTGAAGTTCCTAGATCACCAGTATCTTCTCCTTCAGGGAGACCTATGAACCCTCAAACTCCAGAATTCGTACCTAGATCTGTGTCTACAGATGAGCAGGGATCTAGCTCTCCTACGCCACCAGCACCATCCCCTCCCATGGCAGACAACCCTAGTTTAGGGCCTGGACATGCTAGTTTACCTCAGAGAGAGGTACGGAGAGGAGAGAGAATTAGACACCCTCCACCTATGCTGACATATGATAGTTTGGGGGACCCCAGATTTACTACTCAGCCTCATTTATACCATGCTTGGGTGGGTGCAGTGTCCACTTTGGTCAATATGTTACCAATTTTCGCTCCTGCTGGCATGTATACCTATTAACCTGTTGTGACTCTGTAAATGCAAAAGCAACCATATTGATATTGTCATTGGTAATGTTGACTGTATACTATGACTTTGTATGTCTTTGACGTGACGTAAAGATTTCACCAGAGGGAGAGTGTAGGGAACTGCCATTTCTACTAGTATATAATGTATCTGGCTTCTTTGCCCCTGCAGTTTGGCTTCAGAGACCCCAGGCATTTAGTGCAAGTTTTGTTTTGTAAATACAGTGAGTCAGACACATGTGAGGCAGAGCTGCTGGGGGGAGAGATGTGAGCAGAGCTGCTGAGACAGACATGTTATGTCTGGGGGAGTCTAAGAGCCACTTGTTCCTCTTTACTTCACAGTATATAGTTAGGTATGTGTTACCCCCTATATACTCACAGGACCTAGCTAGTAACTGTAGTTAGGGATCCATATATATATGTAGTTCAGGGCAGTGATAGGTTAGGCTTCCGAAGGCCAACTAGCTAGTTAGAGGCCCGGTGGCACTAGTAGTTTAGCTGGCAGGTTAAGGACTCAGTGTTAGGGTAGTCAGGCCTGCATCTACTGCCATCACCGTCGCCCTGTTTGCTGCCTGTGAAGAATCTCACCATCATCATCATCATCTCCTGATCGGCTGTCTGTCATCTCCTGGAAGAATCCGAGGATCCACAGTCATCCACAGGGGCCCCTGCATCTCTTCTGTTGCCTGGAGGTATTGTGCACTGGACTCTTGCTATATATCTATATATATACCCGGGTATATAACCTAAGACGGTTGAGGACTTGCTGGTTGTTGTAGTATTGCTGTGTTCTGAGTATATTCTATGTATGTATTATTACCCTGTTGATTCTTATAAAGCTACTGTTATAACCTTATGTGGTATCTGTATGTATTCTTCAGACTGTGAGATTAGTACAGTGATCCTAGTTAAGGCTACTAACTGTACTTCATGGGTAAGTCCCAGGAAGAGACCGCCCTGTAATACAGAGGCTCTGGATCCTGGGTGGAGGCACTGATATATTTCATATATGTTCCCACTCTTCCCTTCAGCGAAGGCTTCAGGTCCCATTATACACACAGGTCAGCGCCAGAGTCTGTTGCGGGGGGGAAAAAACACACACCCCCCCCCAAAAGAGCGCCACACCTAAAATATACTGATATATGTACAGCCGGTATAACCTGGGTATCTCCTGTATATAATTATATATGTACAGCCGGTATAACCTGGGTATCTCCTGTATATAATTATATATGTACAGCTGGTATAACCTGGGTATCTCCTGTATATAATTATATATGTACAGCCGGTATAACCTGGGTATCTCCTGTATATAATTATATATGTACAGCCGGTATAACCTGGGTATCTCCTGTATATAATTATATATGTACAGCAGGTATAACCTGGTATAACCTGGGTATTTCCTGTATATAATTCTATATGTACAGCCGGTATAACCTGGGTATCTCCTGTATATAATTATATATGTACAGCCGGTATAACCTGGGTATCTCCTGTATATAATTATATATGTACAGCTGGTATAACCTGGGTATCTCCTGTATATAATTATATATGTACAGCCGGTATAACCTGGGTATCTCCTGTATATAATTATAGAGGTACAGCCGGTATAACCTGGGTATCTCCTGTATATAATTATATATGTATAGCTGGTATAACCTGGGTATCTCCTGTATATAATTATATATGTACATCCGATATAACCTGGGTATCTCCTGTATATAATTATATATGTCTGTATATAATTATATATGTACAGCTGGTATAACCTGGGTATCTCCTGTAAATAATTATATATGTACAGCTGGTATAACCTGGGTATCTCCTGTATATAATTCTATATGTACAGCCGGTATAACCTGGGTATCTCCTGTATATAATTATATATGTACAGCTGGTATAACCTGGGTATCTCCTGTATATAATTATATATGTACAGCTGGTATAACCTGGGTATCTCCTGTATATAATTATATATGTACAGCTGGTATAACCTGGGTATCTCCTGTATATAATTCTATATGTACAGCCGGTATAACCTGGGTATCTCCTGTATATAATTCTATATGTACAGCCGGTATAACCTGGGTATCTCCTGTATATAATTATATATGTACAGCCGGTATAACTTGGGTATCTCCTGTATATAATTATATATGTACAGCCGGTATAACCTGGGTATCTCCTGTATATAATTATATATGTACAGCCGGTATAACCTGGGTATCTCCTGTATATAATTATATATGTACAGCCGGTATAACCTGGGTATCTCCTGTATATAATTATATATGTACAGCCGGTATAACCTGGGTATCTCCTGTATATAATTATGTATGTACAGCCGGTATAACCTGGGTATCTCCTGTATATAATTATATATGTACAGCCGGTATAACCTGGGTATCTCCTGTATATAATTATATATGTACAGCCGGTATAACCTGGGTATCATCTGTATATAATTATATATGTACAGCCGGTTTAACCTGGGTATATACTGTATATAATAATAGAGGTACAGCCGGTATAACCTGGGTATCTCCTGTATATAATTATATATGTATAGCTGGTATAACCTGGGTATCTCCTGTATATAATCATATATGTACAGCCGGTATAACCTGGGTATCTCCTGTATATAGTTATATATGTACAGCCGGTATAACCTGGTTATCTCCTGTATATAATATGTACAGCCGGTATAACCTGGGTATCTCCTGTATATAATTATATATGTATAGCTGGTATAACCTGGGTATCTCCTGTATATAATTATATATGTACAGCCGGTATAACCTGGGTATCTCCTGTATATAATTATATATGTACAGCTGGTATAACCTGGGTATCTCCTGTATATAATTATATATGTACAGCTGGTATAACCTGGGTATCTCCTGTATATAATTATATATGTACAGCTGATATAAGTTATATGTCTTCTTGTATATAGTGATATGGACCATGCTGGTATAACCTGGGTATCTCCTGTATATAATTATATATGTACAGCCGGTATAACCTGGGTATCATCTGTATATAATTATATATGTACAGCCGGTTTAACCTGGGTATATACTGTATATAATTATAGAGGTACAGCCGGTATAACCTGGGTATCTCCTGTATATAATTATATATGTATAGCTGGTATAACCTGGGTATCTCCTGTATATAATTATATATGCACAGCCGGTATAACCTGGGTATCTCCTGTATATAATTATATATGTACAGCCGGTATAACCTGGTTATCTCCTGTATATAATATGTACAGCCGGTATAACCTGGGTATCTCCTGTATATAATTATATATGTATAGCTGGTATAACCTGGGTTTCTCCTGTATATAATTCTATATGTACAGCTGGTATAACCTGGGGATCTCCTGTATATAATTATACATGTACAGCCGGTATAACCTGGGTATCTCCTGTATATAATATGTACAGCCGGTATAACCTGGGTATCTCCTGTATATAATTATATATGTACAGCCGGTATAACCTGGGTATCTCCTGTATATAATTATATATGTACAGCCGGTTTAACCTGGATATATACTGTATATAATTATAGAGGTACAGCCGGTATAACCTGGGTATCTCCTGTATATAATTATATATGTATAGCTGGTATAACCTGGGTATCTCCTGTATATAATCATATATGTACAGCCGGTATAACCTGGGTATCTCCTGTATATAATTATATATGTATAGCTGGTATAACCTGGGTATCTCCTGTATATAATTCTATATGTACAGCTGGTATAACCTGGGGATCTCCTGTATATAATTATACATGTACAGCCGGTATAACCTGGGTATCTCCTGTATATAATATGTACAGCCGGTATAACCTGTGTATCTCCTGTATTTAATTATATATGTATAGCTGGTATAACCTGGGTATCTCCTGTATATAATCATATATGTACAGCCGGTATAACCTGGGTATCTCCTGTATATAATTATATATGTACAGCCGGTATAACCTGGGTATCTCCTGTATATAATATGTACAGCCGGTATAACCTGGGTATCTCCTGTATATAATTATATATGTATAGCTGGTATAACCTGGGTATCTCCTCTATATAATTATATATGTACAGCCGGTATAACCTGGGTATCTCCTGTATATAATTATATATGTACAGCTGGTATAACCTGGGTATCTCCTCTATATAATTATATATGTACAGCTGGTATAACCCAGGTATCTCCTGTATATAATTATATATGTACAGCTGGTATAACCCGGGTATCTCCTGTATATAATTATATATGTACAGCTGATATAACCTGGGTATCTCCTGTATATAATTATATATGTACAGCCGGTATAACCTGGGTATCTCCTGTATATAATTATATATGTACAGCTGGTATAACCTGGGTATCTTCTGTATATAATTCTATATGTATAGCTGGTATAACCTGGGTATCTTCTGTATATAATTCTATATGTATAGCTGGTATAACCTGGGTATCTTCTGTATATAATTCTATATGTACAGCCGGTATAACCTGGGTATCTCTTGTATATAATTATATATGTACAGCTGGTATAACCTGGGTATCTCCTGTATATAATTATATATGTACAGCTGGTATAACCTGGGTATCTCCTGTATATAATATGTACAGCTGGTATAACCTGGGTATCTCCTATATATAATATGTACAGCTGGTATAACCTGGGTATCTCCTGTATATAATTATATATGTCTGTATATAATTATATATGTACAACTGATATAACCTGGGTATCTCCTGTATATAATATGTACAGCTGCTATAACCTGGGTATCTCCTGTATATAATATGTACAGCTGGTATAACCTGGGTATCTCCTGTATATAATTCTATATGTACAGCTGGTATAACCTGGGTATCTAATGTATATAATTCTATATGTACAGCTGGTATAACCTGGGTATCTCCTGTATATAATTCTATATGTACAGCCGGTATAACCTGGGTATCTCCTGTATATAATTATATGTACAGCTGGTATAAGTTATATATCTCCTTGTATATAGTGATATGGACCGTGCTGGTATAACCTGGGTATCTCCTATATATAATTATACATGTACAGCCGGTATAACCTGGGTATCTCCTGTATATAATTATATATGTACAGCTGGTATAATCTGGGTATCTCCTGTATATAATTATATATGTACAGCCGGTATAACCTGGGTATCTCCTGTATATAATTCTATATGTACAGCCGGTATAACCTGGGTATCTCCTGTATATAATTCTATATGTACAGCCGGTATAACCTGGGTATCTCCTGTATATAATTACAGTCATATGAAAAAGTTTGGGCACCCCTATTAATCTTAATCATTTTTAGTTCTAAATATTTGGGTGTTTGCAACAGCCATTTCAATTTGATATATCTAATAACTGATGGACACAGTAATATTTCAGGATTGAAATGAGGTTTATTGTACTAACAGAAAATGTGCAATATGCATTAAACCAAAATTTGACCGGTGCAAAAGTATGGGCACCTCAACAGAAAAGTGACATTAATATTTAGTAGATTCTCCTTTTGCAAAAATAACAGCCTCTAGTCGCTTCCTGTAGCTTTTAATCAGTTCCTGGATCCTGGATGAAGGTATTTTTGACCATTCCTCTTTACAAAACAATTCCAGTTCAGTTAAGTTTGATGGTCGGCGAGCATGGACAGCCCGCTTCAAATTATCCCACAGATGTTCAATGATATTCAGGTCTGGGGACTGGGATGGCCATTCCAGAACATTGTAATTGTTCCTCTGCATGAATGCCTGAGTAGATTTGGATCATTGTCTTGCTGAAATATCCATCCCCGGCGTAACTTCAAATTCGTCACTGATTCTTGTACATTATTCTCAAGAATCTGCTGATACTGAGTTGAATCCATGCGACCCTCAACTTTAACAAGATTCCCGGTGCCGGCATTGGCCACACAGCCCCAAAGCATGATGGAACCTCCACCAAATTTTACAGTGGGTAGCAAGTGTTTTTCTTGGAATGCTGTGTTTTTTGGACGCCATGCATAATGCCTTTTTGTATGACCAAACAACTCAATCTTTGTTTCATCAGTCCACAGGACCTTCTTCCAAAATGAAGCTGGCTTGTCCAAATGTGCTTTTGCATACCTCAGGCGACTCTGTTTGTGGCGTGCTTTCAGAAACGGCTTCTTTCGCATCACTCTCCCATACAGCTTCTCCTTGTGCAAAGTGTGCTGTATTGTTGACCGATGCACAGTGACACCATCTGCAGCAAGATGATGCTGCAGCTCTTTGGAGGTGGTCTGTGGATTGTCCTTGACTGTTCTCACCATTCTTCTTCTCTGCCTTTCTGATATTTTTCTTGGCCTGCCATTTCTGGGGTTAACAAGAACTGTCCCTGTGGTCTTCCATTTCCTTACTATGTTCCTCACAGTGGAAACTGACAGGTTAAATCTCTGAGACAACTTTTTGTATCCTTCCCCTGAACAACTATGTTGAACAATCTTTGTTTTCAGATCATTTGAGAGTTGTTTTGAGGAGCCCATGATGCCACTCTTCAGAGGAGATTCAAATAGGAGAACAACTTGCAATTGGCCACCTTAAATACCTTTTCTCATGATTGGATACACCTGGCTATGAAGTTCAAAGCTCAGTGAGGTTACAAAACCAATTTTGTGCTTCAGTAAGTCAGTAAAAAGTAGTTAGGAGTATTCAAATCAATAAAATGATAAGGGTACCCAAATTTTTGCACCGGTCAAATTTTGGTTTAATGCATATTGCACATTTTCTGTTAGTACAATAAACCTCATTTCAATCCTGAAATATTACTGTGTCCATCAGTTATTAGATATATCAAATTGAAATGGCTGTTGCAAACACCCAAATATTTAGAACTAAAAATGATTAAGATTAATAGGGGTGCCCAAACTTTTTCATATGACTGTATATGTACAGCCGGTATAACCTGGGTATCTCCTGTATATAATTATATATGTACAGCCAGTATAACCTGGGTATCTCCTGTATATAATTATATGTACAGCTGGTATAAGTTATATATCTCCTTGTATATAGTGATACGGACCGTGCTGGTATAACCTGGGTATCTCCTGTATATAATTCTATATGTACAGCTGGTATAACCTGGGTATCTCCTGTATGTAATCATATATGTACAGCCGGTATAACCTGGGTATCTCCTGTATATAGTTATATATGTACAGCCGGTATAACCTGGGTATCTCCTGTATATAGTTATATATGTACAGCTGGTATAACCTGGGTATCTCCTGTATGTAATTATATATGTACAGCTGGTATAACCTGGGTATCTCCTGTATATAATTCTATATGTACAGCTGGTATAACCTGGGTATCTCCTGTATGTAATTATATATGTACAGCTGGTATAACCTGGGTATCTCCTGTATATAATTCTATATGTACAGCCGGTATAACCTGGGTATCTCCTGTATATAATTATATATGTCTGTATATAATTATATATGTACAGCTGGTATAACCTGGGTATCTCCTGTATATAATTATATATGTACAGCTGGTATAACCTGGGTATCTCCTGTATATAATTCTATATGTACAGCCGGTATAACCTGGGTATCTCCTGTATATAATTATATATGTATAGCTGGTATAACCTGGGTATCTCCTGTATATAATTATATATGCACAGCCGGTATAACCTGGGTATCTCCTGTATATAATTATATATGTACAGCCGGTATAACCTGGTTATCTCCTGTATATAATATGTACAGCCGGTATAACCTGGGTATCTCCTGTATATAATTCTATATGTACAGCCGGTATAACCTGGGTATCTCCTGTATATAATTATATATGTATAGCTGGTATAACCTGGGTATCTCCTGTATATAATCATATATGTACAGCCGGTATAACCTGGGTATCTCCTGTATATAGTTATATATGTACAGCCGGTATAACCTGGTTATCTCCTGTATATAATATGTACAGCCGGTATAACCTGGGTATCTCCTGTATATAATTATATATGTATAGCTGGTATAACCTGGGTATCTCCTGTATATAATTATATATGTACAGCTGGTATAACCTGGGTATCTCCTGTATATAATTCTATATGTACAGCCGGTATAACCTGGGTATCTCCTGTATATAATTATATATGTACAGCTGGTATAACCTGGGTATCTCCTGTATATAATTATATATGTACAGCTGGTATAACCTGGGTATCTCCTGTATATAATTCTATATGTACAGCCGGTATAACCTGGGTATCTCCTGTATATAATTCTATATGTACAGCCGGTATAACCTGGGTATCTCCTGTATATAATTATATATGTACAGCTGGTATAACCTGGGTATCTCCTGTATATAATTCTATATGTACAGCCGGTATAACCTGGGTATCTCCTGTATATAATTATATATGTACAGCTGGTATAACCTGGGTATCTCCTGTATATAATTATATATGTACAGCTGGTATAACCTGGGTATCTCCTGTATATAATTCTATATGTACAGCCGGTATAACCTGGGTATCTCCTGTATATAATTATATATGTACAGCTGGTATAACCTGGGTATCTCCTGTATATAATTATATATGTACAGCTGGTATAACCTGGGTATCTCCTGTATATAATTATATATGTACAGCTGGTATAACCTGGGTATCTCCTGTATATAATTCTATATGTACAGCCGGTATAACCTGGGTATCTCCTGTATATAATTCTATATGTACAGCCGGTATAACCTGGGTATCTCCTGTATATAATTATATATGTATAGCTGGTATAACCTGGGTATCTCCTGTATATAATCATATATGTACAGCCGGTATAACCTGGGTATCTCCTGTATATAGTTATATATGTATAGCTGGTATAACCTGGGTATCTCCTGTATATAATTCTATATGTACAGCTGGTATAACCTGGGGATCTCCTGTATATAATTATACATGTACAGCCGGTATAACCTGGGTATCTCCTGTATATAATATGTACAGCCGGTATAACCTGTGTATCTCCTGTATTTAATTATATATGTATAGCTGGTATAACCTGGGTATCTCCTGTATATAATCATATATGTACAGCCGGTATAACCTGGGTATCTCCTGTATATAATTATATATGTACAGCCGGTATAACCTGGGTATCTCCTGTATATAATATGTACAGCCGGTATAACCTGGGTATCTCCTGTATATAATTATATATGTATAGCTGGTATAACCTGGGTATCTCCTCTATATAATTATATATGTACAGCCGGTATAACCTGGGTATCTCCTGTATATAATTATATATGTACAGCTGGTATAACCTGGGTATCTCCTCTATATAATTATATATGTACAGCTGGTATAACCCAGGTATCTCCTGTATATAATTATATATGTACAGCTGGTATAACCCGGGTATCTCCTGTATATAATTATATATGTACAGCTGATATAACCTGGGTATCTCCTGTATATAATTATATATGTACAGCCGGTATAACCTGGGTATCTCCTGTATATAATTATATATGTACAGCTGGTATAACCTGGGTATCTTCTGTATATAATTCTATATGTATAGCTGGTATAACCTGGGTATCTTCTGTATATAATTCTATATGTATAGCTGGTATAACCTGGGTATCTTCTGTATATAATTCTATATGTACAGCCGGTATAACCTGGGTATCTCTTGTATATAATTATATATGTACAGCTGGTATAACCTGGGTATCTCCTGTATATAATTATATATGTACAGCTGGTATAACCTGGGTATCTCCTGTATATAATATGTACAGCTGGTATAACCTGGGTATCTCCTATATATAATATGTACAGCTGGTATAACCTGGGTATCTCCTGTATATAATTATATATGTCTGTATATAATTATATATGTACAACTGATATAACCTGGGTATCTCCTGTATATAATATGTACAGCTGGTATAACCTGGGTATCTCCTGTATATAATATGTACAGCTGGTATAACCTGGGTATCTCCTGTATATAATTCTATATGTACAGCTGGTATAACCTGGGTATCTCCTGTATATAATTCTATATGTACAGCCGGTATAACCTGGGTATCTCCTGTATATAATTCTATATGTACAGCCGGTATAACCTGGGTATCTCCTGTATATAATTATATGTACAGCTGGTATAAGTTATATATCTCCTTGTATATAGTGATATGGACCGTGCTGGTATAACCTGGGTATCTCCTATATATAATTATACATGTACAGCCGGTATAACCTGGGTATCTCCTGTATATAATTATATATGTACAGCTGGTATAATCTGGGTATCTCCTGTATATAATTATATATGTACAGCCGGTATAACCTGGGTATCTCCTGTATATAATTCTATATGTACAGCCGGTATAACCTGGGTATCTCCTGTATATAATTACTGTATATGTACAGCCGGTATAACCTGGGTATCTCCTGTATATAATTATATATGTACAGCCAGTATAACCTGGGTATCTCCTGTATATAATTATATGTACAGCTGGTATAAGTTATATATCTCCTTGTATATAGTGATACGGACCGTGCTGGTATAACCTGGGTATCTCCTGTATATAATTCTATATGTACAGCTGGTATAACCTGGGTATCTCCTGTATGTAATTATATATGTACAGCTGGTATAACCTGGGTATCTCCTGTATGTAATTATATATGTACAGCTGGTATAACCTGGGTATCTCCTGTATATAATTCTATATGTACAGCTGGTATAACCTGGGTATCTCCTGTATGTAATTATATATGTACAGCTGGTATAACCTGGGTATCTCCTGTATATAATTCTATATGTACAGCCGGTATAACCTGGGTATCTCCTGTATATAATTCTATATGTACAGCCGGTATAACCTGGGTATCTCCTGTATATAATTATATATGTACAGCTGGTATAACCTGGGTATCTCCTGTATATAATTATATATGTACAGCCGGTATAACCTGGATATCTCCTGTATATAATGATATATGTACAGCCGGTATAACCTGGGTATCTCCTGTATATAATTCTATATGTACAGCCGGAATAACCTGGGTATCTCCTGTATATAATTCTATATGTACAGCCGGTATAACCTGGGTATCTCCTATATATAATTATATATGTACAGCTGGTATAACCCGGGTATCTCCTGTATATAATTATATATGTACAGCCGGTATAACCTGGGTATCTCCTGTATATAATTCTATATGTACAGCCGGTATAACCTGGGTATCTCCTGTATATAATTATATATGTACAGCTGGTATAACCTGGGTATCTCCTGTATATAATTATATGTACAGCTGGTATAACCTGGGTATCTCCTGTATATAATTATATATGTACAGCTGGTATAACCCGGGTATCTCCTGTATATAATTCTATATGTACAGCTGGTATAACCCGGGTATCTCCTGTATATAATTCTATATGTACAGCTGGTATAACCTAGGTATCTCCTGTATATAATTATATATGTACAGCCGGTATAACCTGGGTATCTCCTGTATATAATTATATATGTACAGCTGGTATAACCTGGGTATCTCCTGTATATAATTGTATATGTACAGCTGGTATAACCTGGGTATCTCCTGTATATAATTATATATGTACAGCCGGTATAACCTGGGTATCTCCTGTATATAATTATATATGTACAGCCGGTATAATCTGGGTATCTCCTGTATATAATTATATACGTACAGCCGGTATAACCTGGGTATCTCCTGTATATAATTATATATGTACAGCCGGTATAACCTGGGTATCTCCTGTATATAATTATATATGTACAGCCGGTATAACCTGGGTATCTCCTGTATATAATTATATATGTACAGCCGGTATAACCTGGGTATCTCCTGTATATAATTATATATGTACAGCCGGTATAACCTGGGTATCTCCTGTATATAATTATATATGTACAGCCGGTATAACCTGGGTATATCCTGTATATAATTATATATGTACAGCCGGTATAACCTGGGTATCTCCTGTATATCGTTATATAGTTACAGCTGGTATAAGTTATACATCTCCTTGTATATAGTGATACGGACCGTGCTGGTATAACCTGGGTATCCTCCAGATACATTACAGCTCAGTATCTGTATATAACGCACAATATACTGCAGCTGATCAGGTATTACATTGTACAGATGTTGATCTAGCAGGAAGCTACAGATAGATGCAGATCTTTGCAGTCTGAGAGTTACCAGGAAACCATCAGCAATACAAACATTGCAGCATTGGCAGTGACTAGAGTACGCTGGTGACGACTTTCACACTTACCAGAACTTGATGATTATTCCGGTGGCCACAAACACAATGACCACGGAGATTACAATTGTCACATACAGCTGGGGGTCTGTCCCTGTAGAGAGAAGCACAGATCTAGTAGCTGCAGAAACATCTTGTGATCAATATATTTTCCCCAGTAATCCCCTCACCTTCATCTTTTGGAGGAAATCCATGGGGTCTCAGTGTGGTCGGGACCCCTCGCAGATCTAGTCCTCTAGCAGGTTCATTGTTTTCCAGGATGCCCCACTCAGAATGGTAGAAAGGTCGAGGAGTGGAAGAAGAACCTTGAGCCCCTTCTTCGTCGGAGACTGTAGGGTCCCACAAGATGGCCCATGGGTACTGAGATGGGAGAACTGCCCCTTCAATGGCTGCAGGGTAGAGCAAGCTAGACGCCGGGGACTGCCGCTTGCCTCGCGTGGGCACAGAGCGCAGGTAAAGGTGCTTTGGGTTCTTGTGGGCGATATATGTGATTTTTGGTGGAAAGTCTTGTGATCCGATCATAGGGGAAGCACGAAGGTCAAGGTGGCGAGTAGAGCCTGAGGGTTGTGGTGCAGGATGATGGGAGGACTGGAGATGCTTGAGGACGGCTGGAAGAGAGGAAGGTCTTACTGCACCATGATGGGGAAACCTTGTAGGATGCAGCAGACTGGGGAGTGAGGAACACAAGCTGGATAGAAGTACAGAATAATAGATGAAGAAGGTGGAAGGACCGCCAGACCTGAGGAAGAGGGGAAGGTTAGTAGACTGACTTAAAGGGATATTGATGGACTATGCTAACTCTCATTCAAGTCAACTGGACAAAGCTGCAATACCATGCACCACCACTAAATAAATAGATGGCGTGCATGTTGACAGAGCAATGTAAACAGCTGTTCGGCAGGGGTGCAGAGAGTCATTGCCCAACTGATCTGATCCTAAGGATAAACCCTCAATATCCCAATCCTGGAAACCCCTTTAAACACCAACCCTACCTCCTTTGGTTCTTTTGCCCTGTCTAGTAACCTTTTACTCTTCAATTTGCTTCTTAAAGGGGACCTTTCTCCATCTCCATCAGCGTCACTTTTTTACCTCCTTTAATCGGCGCTGCTCCCCTGATTCTGGCACAGTTGGAATTTTTTTTCTAGCCTCCACCGTTCCTGAGCAATGATTTCTGTTAATTTCACCACAATTATGCTCTGTGCCATCAGATGGGCGGTCCCTGTCTTTTTTCTGCTCCTGAAGGACCGCCCATTTGACAATAGAGTGCAGAAATGTGCTGAAACTAACAGCAGTGATTGCTTGGGAATGGTGGGGGCTAGAGAAAAAATTCCAACTGTGTCAGAATCAGTGGAGGGGCAACTATTAAAGGAGGTGGTGAAAGTCCCCATTAAAGTGATTTTAGACAGGTGCCATGAAAAGTAGCTGATCACAGAAATCCTAGTGCTAGAACCCAAAGGGAACTAACAGCAATCAGTTCAATTTCCCCTGCAGCGCCACCACAGGAGACATGAAACACTACATGCTGTCCATTGAAATCATTAGGTGGTCTGTGTAATATCTATGGATTTCAGGTTGTCTGGAGAGAGTGCAGTGCTTTTTGGTAATTGCTGGTGATACAGTAGTGAGTATTGTGTTAACTATTGGGCTTATGTATAGTTTTCAGTCACCAGTGACAGTGCCACTCTTGTCCCGAGGCTGTATCTGGTATTGTAATCCTGCTCTACATGAATACCAGACACAACCTGTGGAGACAAACCTTGTCTATAGTCGTCTCTTGTAGTCCTATTGTATGTAGACTATCAATAGCAGAGGCCTAGCTGCAGGATCAGACCTCACGCAGGGTTTATTTGCGGTTACCATGGAGATGCATAGGTCTGCATAAGATTTGCATGACAAGGTAAATGTCGCCTATTTATAAAATGTATTTATTAAAACCAGATAGAAATGGCTTTTTCCTTTTTTTTTTTCCTGATTTTTTTTTTCGATAGATTTTTTATTCTATGCTCTCTACATGATTATGGGGGCAGCCATCTTGCCTGAGCTTCTCCTCTGCTTTGTTAACAGCATTTAGTGATCTGCTTTACAGCAGTGTCATGGTCATAGGTAGGTATTGAAGGTAGGTATTGAAGTCTTTGGGGGAGTTTTCTAGACATGCTCAGTGCAGAGAGGGGGAGGAGATAAGCTGTGACATCATCTATTGTCAGTAGTGATGTAATGATGTGTCAGTGGTGTTATCTATAGAGGTGTTATCTTTTATTGTAATCCTGTCTGTGACGTAAGTGAAGTGACTGTTGCGAAGAAGAAGACGTAGAGAATTGGCAAGTGTCAGTCTATTATTAGACTTAGTGGTCAGAGTGAAAATTGCAGGATATAGTAACTTTTTTTTTAAATATAGATTATTATATAGAAAATTTTAAATGACAACATCAACATATCTTAAAAAATATATGTTTAACATAAAAACAGTTTTTTGTTCATTCTTTCTCCCAAAAATGGAATAAAAATTGAATAAAAGCTTCAACTTACTCTAAAATGGTACAAAAAAACCCACAACTCATCCCACAAATAACAAGCCCTCCCTCACACAGCTCCATGGAACGAAAAGTACAAAACTTACGGCTCTCAGAATGTGGCGAGACAAAAATATTGGATTATTTTAAAAGTATCTTTCACTATTTTTGCAAAAATAAAAACCAAAAAAAAAAATGTCTAAATTTGGCATCTCCATAAATAACAGGTAATAAATAAAAGTAACGCTATTTATGGTATATGGTGAATAACGTAAATGTAACATAAAAAAGGAACTGAATAATTCATAAAAGTTCACCCATAACTTACCGTATCTACCTCAAAATGGGGCCCTTGAAATAAAAAAACTCCTCATGCAAAAACAAAGTCCTCACCTGTAAGGGTTAACTATATTCTACAACAAGGTATACAGAGAGCACAGGGGATGAAATGTTATGAAGACAGACTGCATAGTTTATAGACAAAATACAGACTCGAAGTCTGGGAAGAAATGTCAACAGCTCTGCTGTTCTCAGCAGAACTACTACTCTCAGGAAGATAAGGAGGACATTCAGATAAGGTGAAAAGGAAACATCTGGGGTGATGGGTAACTGAACAAATTTGTCTGATAACGGAACTTGAAAGACCATATATGTATATTGATCACATGACTGTTATGTAACTGAGCTTGCTTTTAAAACTGTATTGAACTACGCAATAAAGAAGAAACGGTTCATACACGATACCTGTGTACGTCTTGTTTCCCGAGCGCTCGAAACTGGTTATTTATTTAATTAGGATTACGGTGACATCCATCCCGGGGGGACTTAACCCCCAACAGAAATTGGCGCCCAACGTGGGGCTCGAGATCGTCTGATGTGCAGCCGATAGAGTGCCGACCCACTCACCGATCGACTTGAGGACGGGACCAGAGGACCTCAGATAGATAAAAACAGTACTGTGAAGGTAAGCCTTTGATCTTGCCAATTAGTATATCTGAGGTTCCTGTGTGTCTATTCTCTGTATCGATAACGACTTCAATAGAAAGAAAATGAAAAAGATAATGCGCTGTAAATGTGGCTGTGCAAAAAAATTCCTGCCAAAATAGTTCTGTTCCCTAAGAGGTTAAATATGTGCTGCTATATAGTCGGAGTTCTGATGTGCCGATATATAGTCGGAGTTCTTATGTGCCGCTATATAGTCGGAGTTCTTATGTGCTGATATATAGTCGGAGTTCTTATGTGCTGCTATATAGTCGGAGTTCTGATGTGCCGATATATAGTCGGAGTTCTTATGTGCCGCTATATAGTCGGAGTTCTGATGTGCTGATATATAGTCGGAGTTCTTATGTGCCGCTATATAGTCGGAGTTCTTATGTGCCGATATATAGTCAGAGTTCTTATGTGCTGATATATAGTCAGAGTTGTTATGTGCTGATATATAGTCAGAGTTGTTATGTGCTGATATATAGTCGGAGTTCTGATGTGCTGATATATAGTCGGAGTTCTTATGTGCCGATATATAGTCAGAGTTCTTATGTGCTGCTATATAGTCAGAGTTCTTATGTGCTGCTATATAGTCGGAGTTCTTATGTGCTGATATATAGTCGTAGTTCTTATGTGCCGATATATAGTCGGGGTTCTGATGTGCCGCTATATAGTCGGAGTTCTGATGTGCTGATATATAGTCGGAGTTCTTATGTGCCGCTATATAGTCGGAGTTCTTATGTGCCTCTATATAGTCGGAGTTCTTATGTGCTGATATATAGTCGGAGTTCTGATGTGCTGATATATAGTCAGAGTTCTGATGTGCCGCTATATAGTTGGAGTTCTTATGCGCTGATATATAGTCGGAGCTCTTATGTGCTCATATATAGTCGGAGTTCTTATGTGCCGATATATAGTCGGAGTTCTTATGTGCTGATATATAGTCAGAGTTGTTATGTGCTGATATATAGTCGGAGTTCTTATGTTCTGATATATAGTCAGAGTTGTTATGTGCTGATATATAGTCGGAGTTCTTATGCGCTGATATATAGTCGGAGCTCTTATGTGCTCATATATAGTCGGAGTTCTTATGTGCCGATATATAGTCGGAGTTCTTATGTGCTGATATATAGTCAGAGTTGTTATGTGCTGATATATAGTTGGAGTTCTTATGCGCTGATATATAGTCGGAGTTCTTATGCGCTGATATATAGTCGGAGTTCTTATGCGCTGATATATAGTCGGAGTTCTTATGCGCTGATATATAGTCGGAGTTCTGATGTGCCGCTATATAGTCGGAGTTCTGATGTGCTGATATATAGTCGGAGTTCTTATGTGCCGCTATATAGTCGGAGTTCTTATGTGCCGCTATATAGTCGGAGTTCTTATGTGCTGATATATAGTCGGAGTTCTGATGTGCTGATATATAGTCAGAGTTCTGATGTGCCGCTATATAGTCGGAGTTCTTATGCGCTGATATATAGTCGGAGTTCTTATGCGCTGATATATAGTCAGAGTTCTTATGTGCTGATATATAGTCGGAGTTCTTATGTGCCGATATATAGTCGGAGTTCTTATGTGCCGATATATAGTCAGAGTTGTTATGTGCTGATATATAGTCGGAGTTCTTATGCGCTGATATATAGTCGGAGTTCTTATGCGCTGATATATAGTCGGAGTTCTTATGCGCTGATATATAGTCGGAGTTCTTACGTGCCTCCCGGTGCACTTTATTTCTTCACCTCCATCTCTTATATAATCCCTTTATCACTCCTCCCCCCGCTACTTCCAGACGTTTTCCGCTTGTAGGAAGGGCTGCTGGAGCTTCTAGTGATGCGACTCTAATGATGTTCCCCTGTAATAAGGACATTGTAGCATCGCTGACACATATCCCGGAGATTCTGGAACATAAAGTGAACATTCCTCCGTTCCTTCCCACACACTCGCTATCCTTGTGTCTCCTGCATTGGAGAGCCCAGCGCCTCAGCGCATTACATGAGCAGCTCATTTACTTCAATAGTCAATGTGTAATATTTCATTGTCCCTGTGGTGGCGCTGTAGGGAGTTTGAGCCCTTGCTACTGATTTCCCTACAGTTGATTGAAGTGACACTCGCCTAACCCCCGGGCCTCTATCCCTGCATTAGGTCCTCCATGTAGACCCTCGACAGGTAGGAAGGATCTCAGTGGTCCAAGGTGACCCCAGTGATGTATTAGTAGTGATGTCATCAGTAAACAACATGTAACCAGTGTGAGGTCACCTGAGCCTGCACAGTATGGATCCAATGCTGGAGCGGGGCTAGGCTGTCACTACTTTTTCCATGTACCCCGGCCCCCTGAGTTTCCCTTTAAGAAGTTGGGACACTCTGTAAGAACATTGTATTTCCTATCTTGTATTGACTGAACTAACCCTGTATTCTACTCCAGAGCTGCATTTACAATTCTGCTGCTTATTGGTGGATACAGACAGCAAGCTTGTTGCTCCTATCATGCTGGGGCAGTTACTTTCTCCTACATTAGATTCCTAGTATTAGGACAACCCTATATGTTACTCTGCAGACACTGAACAAGCAAGGAATACTGATAGAGTTCAGCTCCGGAGCCTCTAGAATGGTGAATGCATCTCCGGACTGTAGCACAGTCAGTAAATACATCTCCACAATGCAGCGCTGCCTCCTGATCTCCTGATACGGTGGACATTCGAAGCCTCTAGTCGCTTCCCCCACTTTGCGCACTCCGCCACTTCTCCTGCTAACAGAGCACTTCCTAAAATAGCAAGAAATTGAAATTCTAAATGAAATTCATCACCCGCTTCGCACGCTCCGGCTTTTCACTTGTGGTTACTTCCGCTTACTTAGCTGTGTCACATTCCCGGCTCCAGGTTGGTAATATTGTAGGGCTCTGTACAGACGGGTAATCCTGACTGATAGGCCGGGGCAGTTAGTGCTGTTTGCCCTCATCCTGGGCATTTTACCATTCCTGCCATGTATCCACATAATATTAACTCCTGATGTTCTATGAACTCTCCATATAGGGGGCGCTCTAGCATCGCTTACCCACCTTCTGCCTCCTGATCTGCTGGTTATGTGAGCACTCTAACCTTACAATATAGAAAGCATTGCCCGCCTACTTGACAATCTAATATTCTATATGCTCATCTCTTATTAACTCCTCACTTGCTGGTTGCTGTTTCTCTCCCTCTCTGCACATTCTAAGATCCTTCTATTTCGGTCTGACCTGCTCACTCGGAGCACTCGCTCTAATCCTGCCCTCACTCTTTTATTTCCAGAACTATAAAGTTCCTCCTCACGGACATCTTAACATTTTTTCCATGCGCAAAAAAATTCATTGTGAGCTTGTTCTCTGGTTCACTATTCTAATACCCTGCACATTGTATAATGGCCGCTCCGCACACCCGGCCTATCCAGTGTGGAATATTCTAGTATTCTGATTGAATTAAAGATATATCTGTACAGATGTCGCAGCTTCTCATTTGTCGGAAACAGAGCTCCAAACCCCCTGCTGAACTGTATACTGCCCTGCAGACAGCATGTAAGGTGCCCAGCACATGCAGAAGCATTATTTATTATTATTATTATTATATATTGTTGATTTTATTATTTTATAGTTATTTATTATTGATATTATTAATTTTGTCTGTATTGTTGATTTTTTTTTTTCATTTATTGTATTTATTTTGTATTTATTATTCATTATTTTGTATGTATTATTGATGTTATTTTTATTCATTTATTATTTATTATGTTTATTTATTTATGTATTTACTATCTATTAGTGTTGTTGTTATGTCCTGTATGCAGTGAGCGCCGCCTAGTGGTGACTGTAGGCAGACAGAAATGTATCATCTAACTCTCTGTTTGGGATTTGGAATTCTATGTCACAAAAGGGGAAGTAAAAATTTCAATTTTAGTCCCATAAAGATAAAAAATAATTGTTGAAGTTACTCCTAGAAACACCACCCCTGTCCACCGCGTCAGTTCCATTGTAGTGAAGGTGACTAAGCTGCAGTACCACATACAACCTGTGGACAGGTGGGGCATCATGGTTTTCTAGTCCTGTACAAGCCCTTTAAGCAGTGTACGCTCTCGGGGTGTTATCTTGCACACTGCACAATCTGCCCCTTTCTGGACATTATATAATATAGTAACATTATGTACAGACGCTGTAACCTCTGTAATCTGCACTCTACATATGACTCCCCTGTAACATTGTATCACCGTCATACAGCGCACTCTAACATTGTTTCCCTGCACAGAGGGCTCTCATCTGTCTACCTGGACTTGACTCATTCAGCACTCAACATGTAACTTTCTTCCTTGTAGTCTAGACATTGTAGCCTTGTGTCACTATCGTACAGAGCACTCTAACATTGTTTCCCTGCACAGAGCACCCAAATCTGTCTAGCTGTGCTAGCCTTGCTGAGCACTCTACATATACTTCACTGTAACATTGTATCACCACATATATACAGTATACGAGCACTGTAACATTGTTTCTTTGTAGACAGCACTCTAATCTGTCTACCTGTGCTTGCCTAGTTGGGCACTCTACATATAACTTCCCCATAACATCACCACATATATACAGAGCACTGTAACATTGTTTCTTTGTATACAGCACTCTAATCCATCTACCTGTACTTGCCTTGTTGAGCACTCTACATGTTATGACTTCCCTATAACATTGTATCACCATTATAGACATCACTCTACATATAACTTCCCTATAACATTGTGTCACAACATACAGAGCACTCTAACATTGTTTCTTTGTATACATCACTCTAATCTGTCTAGCTGTGCTTGCCTTTTTGAGCACTCTACATATTATACCTTTCCTGTAACATTGTATCACCATTATACAGAACACTCTACATATACTCTACCTATAACATTGTGTCGTCACAACATACAGAGCACTCTAAGATTGTTTCCCTACATGAAGCACTCTAATCTGTCTAGCTGTGCTTGTGTCATTGAGCACTCTACATATCACTTCCCTGTAACATTGTATCACCATTATACAGAGCACTCTACATATTATAACTTCCCTGTAACATCACCACATACAGTATATACAGAGCACTCTAACATTGTTTCTTTGTATACATCACTCTAATCCGTCTACCTGTGCTTGCCTAGTTGGGCACTCTACATATCACTTCCCTATAACATTACCACATATATACAGAGCACTCTACATATAACTTCCCTATAACATCACCACATATATACAGAGCACTCTAACATTGTTTCTTTGTATACAGCACTCTAATCCGTCTAGCTGTGCTTGCCTAGTTGGGCACTCTACATATAACTTCCCTATAACATCATCACATACAATATATACAGAGCACTCTACGTATAACGCCCCTGTAACGTCACCACATATATACAGAGCACTCTACATATAACTTCCCTATAACATCACCACATATATACAGAGCACTCTAACATTGTTTCTTTGTATACAGCACTCTAATCCATCTAGCTGTGCTTGCCTAGTTGGGCACTCTACATATCACTTCCCTATAACATCACCACATATATACAGAGCACTCTACATATCACTTCCCTATAACATCACCACATATATACAGAGCACTCTAACATTGTTTCTTTGTATACAGCACTCTAATCCGTCTACCTGTGCTTACCTAGCTGAGCACTCTACATATACCGTCCCTGTAACGTCACCACATATATACAGAGCACTTTTGTACCCCAGACCTTGTACCTTCTAGTCCTGCTTTCCTATAGACATGACATCCCTTCCTCCCATCTCGTCCCTGTACACACTGCACATTCTCACAATATTCCCCACATTAAACATTATTCTACCTCGAACATCACAAAATCAATATTTGCTTTCCTCCAGCACATTCTCTCCTTGCTTGTTTCCCTACATGAATCCCTCTAAGCTTTCTCATCTATCTTGTGCCTGACACTATGTAGCATGCTCTTACATACTCCGATCCGTCTACATCAGCCTCTGCGCACTCTATTTCTGCCTTTAGGAACACTCTAATTTTGCTTCCCCTTAGTAGGAGCGTTCTACCATTGCGTCTTCCAGAGATTTAACCCCTGGTTATTACTTTATTATACAAGGAATATTCTACAATGTCTCCAATAGACTGTATATAGTAACTTCTATCCTGTGTATCACCCCTCGTATACCCCTCCTATATACCCGAAGCAATCTGTATCCAATATACCCCATCTGCACACATCCTATATATCTTATGTATAACCGAATATACCTAAACAGACACACAGACTTACTCCTCTCACTTTACCCCCTCCCCAGATCAGAGCATTTAACCCCTTGTATAATTTTACGTACCACTTCATGTTGGACCGCACAGAGTTAACCCCAAGACGAGCTGATCATTGCCTGTGGGTAGAAGATTCAGTTAGAGACATCTGTAGAAAAGCCTCCTCTTCCCTGGTTACACATATTATCTCAATGATTGTTCCGGTCCATCCCTTCTTTTTCCGAGCCCTCCCAATATGATCATATACATGTCAGTAGCAGCAGTCATTATAATGTGGTACGTAGCTGGAGGGCTAGGGGGTGGGGGCGCCAACAAGTCACTCTGCCCCGGCTGGGGTATTTAGGATTGGGGCAGTCACTGAAGCTTTGCAAAGTCTATCAAGATGTCATTAGGTTGATCTATAGATGATGACGTAACGGAGAGAAACTGGATCAGTAGTGCCATAGTCATTTATAGAGCAGGGGTGTGTGCGGGGTGCCAGCTGGGGGGCTCTGGCAGTGAACTGGATCTTTGGAAAGTCTAAGACTCTATAGCATGGAAGGTCATGGGTGCAGGCGGTATATAGACGACATATAAGGACTGTCAGGTTGTCGTCGGACTAATCCTAAAGTAATACAAGTTTATAGGTTTACTCTGCCCCTGAGCTGGCCCTTGTAGTTCTCCCACCTCCCTCCTGCCACAGGTTGCTCTTCTTGCAGACAAGCAGATTCCTGGCACTGATACTTTGTATCCCACCTTGTGCCAAGTGAATGAAGTGACTGCTGAAGGCAACAATGTGTCAGTGTACACAAAGCAACTGGTGGTGCACAGAGTCACTGACACACCCACAAAGCGTGCACTGTCAGTGTCACACACACACACACACAAGTGCTGCAGCTACACACCCAGCTGGCGCACCACTACATGGATGCACAACAGGTGGACATGGCCACCGCTCTCCCCAGTACACATCACACAGGTACACACACACAGCTGCTGCAGCGGCTCTCTGACCTCAGGTTTGGGGTGCAGGCTGGTTTTGGGGTGCCGCTTCTCGGTCTACCTCTGCTCTCTCTTTTTCTCGCTCTGTCTGGCAGGATCACTGCGCTCTCTTTCTCTCTCTCTCTCCCTCCCTCTCACACTTTCACTCTCTCCCCCTCTCTCCCTTCCATCCACTCACATTATCTCTCTCCCTCCCTCACAGACTGTCTCCACCTTTCTCTTCTCTTGCTCTTTACCCTTCCTTGTCCACTGTTGCATGCAAGATGCAACATTCTGCAGCGCCTTGGGAACTGGGGGGGGGGGCAATCGGAGTGACGCTCTGCAGGGCGAGTTCAGGGTAGAGTTCCTCAGCTCGACGGGTTGAAACCGGAGATGGTTTGGTAGGCCCTTGGGAGGCAAGAGGTTAACAGAGGGATAGTTAAGCCCGCCTGCGCAGAACGGGTTAACGGCGAGATGCTCTGCAGAGCTGCATTAATGGTACAAGTTATTGCGGGCTCTGACAAGACGGGGACATTGTGTGCTGAGGAGAGGAAGCGTCTCGCTCTATCTGCCCCACTCTCTCATTTTGACTCAGTATGTCTCTTTTCATGTGACATCCTGCCAGCTTGGCCACTCACTCTAGGTCTCTCTCTTTCTATCTCATACTTTCGGAGTCTCTTTACATCTTCTACGCACCCCCCACCACCCCTCCTATCTCTCGTTTGCTGTCTCCTTGCAAGATGCCTAGAGGTTACCATGGAGACAGAGGAGAGCGCATCGCTGGTACCAGCTGTCTCCTTTCCACCCAAATGTCCACCTCTCTGGTTGCACATAGCTGTCTGGTGTGTCTCTCATTCTGCAGGTCTGTCTGTCCTGTCTCCTGTGGCTCTCATCTCCTCCCCCTGAGCTCTGGCATGGTGTTCAGCCTCTCAGTTGCACAAATCATTGCACAAATGTCCTGTCTCTGTGGATTGGGTCTCATTCTGGATGCAAATGGCTGTCTTATTCCCCGGCTGTCTGTCTGTCTCATCCATTCTTCCTGCTTCCTCCCATCTGTCTCTCCTCCCTCTGCATCTCCTTGTCTGTCTCGGTCACCTGCCGGATCCGTCTGTCTCCTCTCTCTCTCCCCGTCTCTGTCTCTTCCTCTGTCCCTGTGGTTCAGTATTGCCTGTACATCATGTTTGCGTCGTGACATTGTGAGGTTCAGCCAGTGAAGGTGCCTTGCACCCTCCGTCACCTGTGGGCCAGGCTGCCACATAAATCTGGGCCACCTCCCCTGACCCCTGAATGCGGGCGCGTGGCAGAAGCCTTTATGTAAGCCGCCCCGTCATCATCATCTATGTACATTCAACCTCCTGTAGGAACTTTCATGGTGCCCTCTGTGGACTCTCCTTCATCACTGGGAAGCCCCGATGGGCACTGCTAACAGAAAATGTTTTACGTCAATGGTCATGTATGCGGCCACTCTGATGATGCCCTCTGTGGGCACTCAGTAATCTCCTATGCTGGCATTCACCTGAACCCTTTAATGTGGGCACCTCTGGCATAGGCTATGTTGTTGATTTACTTATATGCGGGCAGTTTGATGGTGCCATCTGGGCCCTGCTGACAGAAGATGTTTTATGCTGAGTGTCCTATATGCGGGCACTTTGACGATGCCCTCTGTGGGCACTCACTGATCTGCTATGTTGGCATTCACCCAAACTCTTAACAGTGAGAACACCTTTAATGTGGGCACCTCCAGCCTAGGATACGTTGTATTGACTTATGTATATGTGGACATATTGATGATGCCCTCTGTGGGCACTCACTGATCTGCTAGGTCGGCATTTACCTGAACCTTTAACGCGGGCACCTCCCTGTATATGAGCTCTTTGATGATGCCCTCTGTAATGCCATCCAGCTGACTTTGGCACTGATTCCTATTGACCAGATTATGCGGCCACTTTCATAATGCCCTCAGTGGGCACTTCTGTGTTATGTTGATATGGACCATCACCCACCCTGTATGTGTGTAGTCTTACTGTGGGCACTGATTTCTATATATACGGCATCCATTGACACTCTATGTCTGGGGTCAGCCACCTTCGGCACGCCAGCTGTAGTGAAGCTACAACTCCCAGCATGCACACCGGCTCTGCTGTTATCAGAACTCCCAGAGAAGTGAGTGGAGCTTGCTGGGAGTTGTAGTTTCACAGCAGCTAGAGTGACAAAGGTAGCAGACATACACCTTAACCCCACATATGGCTGCTCCTCCATCTCTTCTGCTGGTTCCATATATGAATTTTATGGGCTTTTCCATCCTTATGTGTGGGCACTTTAAGGGAACTTGTCACCTTTCTCATGTGCAGGCGCCATGTTATAAAGCAGCAGGAGTTGAGCGGATTAATATATAGCGGGAGCCGAGCAGACGGATATATAGTGGGAGCCGAGCAGACGGATATATAGCGGGAGCCGAACAGATGATTGATATATAGCGGGAGCCGAACAGATGATTGATATATAGCGGGAGCCGAACAGATGATTGATATATAGCGGGAGCCGAGCAGACGGATATATAGCGGGAGCCGAGCAGACGGATATATAGCGGGAGCCGAGCAGACGGATATATAGCGGGGGGCCGAGCAGACGGATATATAGCGGGGGGCCGAGCAGACGGATATATAGCGGGAGCCGAGCAGACGGATATATAGCGGGGAGCCGAGCAGACGGATATATAGCGGGAGCCGAGCAGACGGATATATAGCGGGGAGCCGAGCAGACGGATATATAGCGGGAGCCGAGCAGACGGATATATAGCGGGAGCCGAGCAGACGGATATATAGCGGGAGCCGAGCAGACGGATATATAGCGGGAGCCGAGCAGACGGATATATAGCGGGAGCCGAGCAGATGATTGATATATAGTGGGAGCCGAGCAGATGGATATATAGCGGGAGCTGAGCAGACTGATATATAGTGGGAGCCGAACAGATGATTGATATATAGCGGGAGCTGAGCAGATGGATATATAGCGGGAGCCGAGCAGATGATTGATCTATAGCGGGAACTGAGCAGACTGATATATAGCGGGAGCCGAGCAGACGGATATATAGCGGGAGCCGAGCAGACGGATATATAGCGGGAGCCGAGCAGATGATTGATATATAGCGGGAGCCGAGCAGATGATTGATATATAGCGGGAGCCGAGCAGATGATTGATATATAGCGGGAGCCGAGCAGATGATTGATATATAGCGGGAGCTGCGCAGATGATTGATATATAGCGGGAGCCGAGCGGATTGATATATAGCGGGAGCCGGCAGACTGTATATAGCGAGACTGATATATAGCGGGAGCCGAGCAGATGATTGATATATAGCGGGAGCTGTGCAGATTGATATATAGCGGGAGCTGCGCAGATTGATATATAGCGGGAGCTGCGCAGATTGATATATAGCGGGAGCCGAGCAGATTGATATATAGCGGGAGCTGCGCAGATGGATATATAGCGGGAGCTGAGCAGATTGATATATAGCGGGAGCTGCGCAGATTGATATATAGCGGGAGCTGAGCAGATTGATATATAGCAGGGAGCCGAGCAGATTGATATACAGCTTTTCAGGAAAGATTCAGTAGAACTTGTTATTTATTCATGTAAATCCTTGGACTTACTATGCTTAGGAGTCCAGTGGGCGGTCCTATCAGTGTTGGACAGCCTCCCCTGTATAAGTGTACAAACAGGAATAGTCTATATGCAGTTATACAGTAATGGGGGATCTCTATCTGCATAACAAGACACGTTACCATTCAGGAGCTTGGGAAAGCTTAGTGACAAGCTGTAATGGTGGCCATATTGGTCTTAAAGGAGATCTTTCACCACCTGTACCAAATCCAACTCTGCATTTAGCACTCCACTGATTCTGGCACAGTTGGAATTTTTACTCTAGCCCCCACCATTCCTGAGCAATCTGTGCTGTTACTTTCAGCACTTAGTATTATAATTAGGCACTCTACTGCCAGGGGGCGGTCCTAGACTGGAGCAGATAGTCTAGCACCGCCCTCCAGACAATAGAGAGCCTCTTTAGCATGTTGAGTGTTGAAACTAACAGCACTGATTGCTCGGAAATGGCGGGGGCTAGAGAAAAAATTCCAACTGTGCCGGAATCAGTGGAGTGGGGACTATTAAAGAGCTAAAGGTGATGTCTGGTCCCAAAATTATTTTTCACACTGATGACAGCTACAGTATGTGATCTGTGGTGGTCTGACATCCGGGCCCTGCACAGATCAGCTGTACTAGCAGCATCTGAGCAGTGGACAGGGAGCGCGGACCGACACCCCTATTCAAGTAATAGAAGCGGCACAGCAGCCCCATCTATTATACTGTGGTGGTTCCGGGGAACTACAGCACCGCTTCTCCCTTTCCACTTCCAGCACCCAGATGCTGCTGCTACAGCTGATCAGGGTGGGGTCTGGGTGTAGGACCCCTACAGATCACATACTAATGACCTATTCTGTGTGATTTTGGAGCCGAACAACCCCTTTAAAGTCGGTGGAGGTGGTAAGAGGTCCTCTGAGGGGGGACTCCTTACACCTTTGGCGCAGTCAGCTGTACACAGAGCAGCGGTATAACTGGGATTCCTGGTACTTGTTGTTCGCACGGCGCCGCAGTCTCTCCTAGTCTGCAGCCAGTTCCTGTGATCACTTCATTTCCCAGCAGGATCATTGAAGGAAAATTATACCTTTCATTGCCGTTACATTTAGTCCTTGAAGGAGAGGATTTTTTTTTTCACGTCCATTGTAAGTTATTGCTAATTTTAGGAATCGGCTTCCAAGCAATGAACGAGCCGGTGAATGAATCCGTGTAAGGTTCGTCGACAGCGCAGCACACGCCGCGTTCCCCCCACACACTGGCCGGGTGGTCTTTCTTCCTCTCTCTCTCCTCGGCTTTCAGCCCGGCTTCCCTGTTATCTGCCTACGTTCTCAATTAATAATACCGCTCGTCTTACATAAGACTCGCCGTGCGGCAGGGGATGGCAGAACACATTGCGGGAACACAAGGAGGGCCCGGCTTGTAGGCTCACAATCTGTGAGGCTTCCTACAGCATCATCGCGTCCTTTCACGTTGCTCCCAGTCTTGTCATTACACTTCCGTCCTGTTCCTGTCAATCATGCGGGGCCCATCTGCTCCAGTGATTAGCGTCATTTATAAATGGGGCACCCCGCGGGACGGGGGAGATGAACGGCAGCAGGGACGGGCGTCATTCAGAATTATTAATAGAGGGAAATATGGGAGAATGACGGACATGAAGGCGTGAGAGGCTACAGCAATGGAAATCAGCCCTCACAATTAAAGGGGACCCCAAACCCCTGCTGGACATCACCTACCTACCTAAGGCCCCGCTAGACATCCATATACCCTCCTCTAAACATCAAGTAACCACCTATCTCCTACCCCCTCCCTACTCTATACCACCCACCCCTACCCCATATCAAGCATCTACATCCCCCTTTAAATCTTAACCCCCCAGGATCCCGGGAACCTACTTAAAGGGGCTGTACCAAGTTTTAAGGTTATCCCCTATTAATAAGAAAGGGTCTGGTTCCCCCTTCCGTATGGAGCGGCAGGCCACTGCGTTTGTGGGAGCGCCAAGTACAGACTCAGCCTGCCTCTCCATCAGGACGGGGGTGATGGATCCCTGTTTTAAGGATCATTGGGGGTCCCAGCAATCAGACATCATGATCATGAAGTTATCCCCTATTCTATCCATGGAGATGACTTCAAAACTTGGTACAACCCCTTTAAAGACGTCTGCACTGTATATTCCTACCCTCTAGCCCCAAGATAAGGAATAAGTGTCTGATGATTGGGAGTCAACTATGGGGACACCTAGCGATCAGAAGAAGGGGGTCGCCACTTCCCATTAATGCTCCATGTGCATGGTCGGATGGTGTGCGGGCATGGTGGTCCCATAGAAGTGAATGGAGTGGTGACCACGCACCCAGACCATCGCTCCAGTCACATGGGGCGCTCTGGGGAACTTACAGTTACTCATTTTTGTGATTGATAGTGGTCGCACCTCCATTGATCAGGCACATATACCCTAAGGGAGAAGTCATAGGAGGCAAATCTGCTGGGCCTCGCGGAGCGCTCCTGCGTCTGCCAGGTTCTCGATCATGTAATGTGACTCGGAGGCTTCATGTGTTGGTCACATCACAAAAAAGGGCATGACCGGCATGTTGTGTGTCCACGTCACAAAAAGGGGGCATGTCATGTCCCAAAAGGCTTTAGCAAAAAGGGGCATGGCCATGCAAAAATTTTCACAATATGGGGTAACCTTAACACTTTACTGAACGACACAGGGGTTATATAAGATTACAAAACATGACTAAAACCCTAGTGGTTGTGTGTGGTATTGCAGCTCGGACCATTAACGTGGAAGAGGCTGACCTGCAATACCAGACACAACCTGCAGACAGGTGGGGCGCTCTTTCTGGAAGAAAGCATCCATGCTAACTAACCCTGGTGTCTTTTTCTTGAACACCTGACCAATTCCGTCAGGTTCCTCTCTCCATTGGACAAGGTGACCTACCAGTACTTACCTCTCACTGGGCACCGGTCCACCTTCTCAACATGGCGACACCCTCTTGTAACCTACTGAACACCCCGGTATTCATTGGGGCAGATTTATTAAGCAAAACTGTCTTAATTGCCCATAGCAACCAATCACAGCGTAGCTATCATTCCTCAGGAGCAGGATACAAAATGAAAGCTGCGCTGTGATTGGTTGCTATGGGCAATTAAGACAGTTTTGCTTAATAAATCTGCCCCATTATGTCTATGGGCACCTCAGAGACCCCCACTTCTCAGGAATAGGGGACTCCACTGATGGACATCCAGCGATCCAACCAGTAGGTCAGTCCTGTCCATCGCTCTCTCAGACTGTGGAGCGGCCATGTCCATGCGCAGCCTCCTCCATTATACATGGCTGCCGTGATTTATCTAACTGCTGTCTTGTTCTGTGGGAGGAGGCTGACCCGGATCCTGGTGTTACGGTGACCTCCGCACCCCATAAAACCTGTTGCTAGGCAACCGCATGTCTTATTCATGTAATACCAAGGAGCCTGAGCATTTGCAGATCCCATTCATTAAGACTCTCATCATCCACCTCAAGGACGGAAAACTCATCTGAGCACCGTCCTGTGCGGCCGCCAAAGATGGCTTCCTCCAAAATGTCACCCCTCATCTTAATGCAATAGCCTAATAATTCAACGGAGGTGGAAAAGTTGGCCATAGGACCCCCAAATCAGTGGGGCGGAGGTTTTTTTTGATATTTGGCGGTGTTCCCATTGTAAATGGGGGTGACATCTTTTAAATTTAGAGGTGTTTGACTGATAAGGAGGGCGTTCTCTCTCTGCTTTGGGTGGAGTTTTGTACATTTGGGTAAGGGGGCATGCCCACTCTACATGGGGCAGGATTTTGTAAATTTGGGGGTGTTTCTGTCAGGTAAGTGAACGTTCCCACTGTAAATGGGGTGAGGTTTTGTAAATTTGGGGGCGTTCCCACTCTAAAGGGGGTGGAGTTTTGTAAAGCGGTGGCGTTACTATCAGGTACAATAACGTTCCTGCTCTATATGGGGCAGAGTTTTGGAAATTTGGGGGCATTTCCAAACTCAAGGGGGGGGGGGGGCTTATATTTGGAATTGTGACAATAAAATGGGGATCCAAAATGGCAGAGCTAGATGCGGAAACGTACAAGAACCCCCTAAATTTATGGCAGCTGTGACTATGGACGTCTACTCCAGTGCGAAAGTCTGCACCCCCTCAGATGACATCATCTTCTTCCCATGTGGCGATCAACCTGAAAACGTACACACAGTACGCACAAACCTTCCTCGGAGCACCCACACAACGGTCTGGGTCTTTTTTGTTTTGGAAGAGGCGCCGTTTTTTAACTCTTTCACCGCCAGGTTTGCACACCAACCATGAAAATGTTCCGTATTCCTCGGGGGGGGGGGGGGGTCGAGCTGCTGCCCCCACCGGGCGCGGATACAGATATTCTTCTCCTGGCTCAACCCCAGATCCATGAGCAAGAATGATGTGCGCCCACAATGGCTATGACTGCATCTGCTGGCCCGAGCGGCGCCTATGTGCGAGTACACAGGAATCAATATTGCAGCGCGGAGGGCACATTAGACCCGTGACACAGTTGGTTAGTTTGGAAAAGAAGAAGCGGCGAGAGAGAACAGATTGTCACAGCAGAAGACAAGGAGAAGCTGGAAGTGCTCGGGCGCAGTAAACGAGCCATTATTTCACTGATCAAAAGCCGACAAGAGAGAAGCGGAGGCTTCCAGCCTGTCACGTTCATTAGCTGCCTACCCTCCAGCCTGCCGCGCCACCGCCGACCACTCCATTATTTTTAGATTACAAATGATGTGGGCCTCCAAATTGTGCAGCGTCTGTTGACTCACCCACATGACCTCAGAAAAAGTGCGATCCAAAACATCTGCTACTGTAGATATATCTGGTCCTGGGAAAGCTGGGTGACGGTAGTATCACCGTTATAGGCCCCATAGGGGTGAAATCAGTTTTTTAACTGAAAGGCAAATTTGGCAGGAATATAGAAACCATGGACGTCAATAGGTTCGCCATTGCAGCCGCCATCTGACACCAATAAAACCACCCACCCCATATTGTGTCGATGCCCCTTGTGCTGCCAAAAGTGTGCTGACTAAATAATACCACCATACCATGATCACACATCACCAAAACAGTCATTGAATAACACCAACTTACCAAATAATACCACCATACCACGACCCCACATTACCACCACACAATGTCAGAATAACACCACCATACTGCCATCAAATAATGCTGCCACACCATAACCACGTCACCAAAACATAGTCGCTGAATAACACCAATATACTGTTACCAAATAATACCACCATACCATGACCACACATTACCACCACATAGTGATTGGATAACACCACCATACTTTGACCAATACTGCCCAATGATGACTACACAATGTCTGAATAACAGCAACATACTATTACCAAACACCACCACTGTTAAATAATACTGCCACAACATGATCACATACTACTGTTACCAAATAATACCACAATGACATATTACCATCACATAATGGCAGAATAACACCACCATACTGTTACCAATACTGACAAACAATGACCACGCTACCACCACCCAGTGTCTGAATAACACCAACATACTGTTAACAAGTAAAGCTGTCACATCATGATCACACATTACCACCACATACTGTCAGAATAATACCAACATTTTGTTACCAAATATCACCGCTACACCTTGACCAGACTTTACCAATTTCACTGGTTGAATAACACCACCATACCGTTACCAAATAATACTACCACACCATGACTACACATTACCTCCAGTGTGTTTGAATAACACTTCCATACTGTTAACAAATAATACCACCACACTATGACCACATAAATAACAATAACATGGTCTTAATAACACACTGCTGATAATAAATATTACCTCCTCACCATGACCACCACAATGTCAAAATAACACCACGCTGTTAACAAGTAATACCGCCACATCATGACTACATATTACCACCACATAGTCACTGAATAACACCAACATATTGTAACCAAATAATACCGCCACATCATGACCACATAGTGTCTAAATAACAGTGCTATTAATAAATATTACCTCCACACTTTACCCTACCTAGTGGCTGAATTACACCACCATACTGTTAATAAATAATAGCTCTACGCCAGAACAACTTACCTTGCGTATTGTCTAAATAATACCTCTATATTGGATTAAAAACACAGCACAGAGACGAATAATTCACCATACCGTGACCATATACTGGTAGATAGCGGTTGTACACAGGCGCACTGCAGAGCACATACATGACTACATTACAGTTAAACCAGCGACTCACCTGAGACATCTTCTCTTGGAGTTTGTCGTCTTCACTATTCCTTTTCTTCTCTATCAGCCCCAGACCACCATGACAACTTCTCCTGGACACAACTCACCTGTACAGATTTTGTGGACCAAACACTAAAACTATAGTTATCCCAAAAAGATTTCAAACAGGTGCATGATATATACCCCGCACAGTAAGTGCCCCTTAGTTGCCCCTCTGTCGGTGGCAGAGGCAGCGCTACTACAGCTCGGCTAGCATCGATGTCAATGGGCCACTAAGCAGTGTACAGAGCCATCTGCTTCCAGCTCCATGCACTGTATAGTATGGGCATCGGACGTAGCCCTAAACAGCTGATCCATGCGGGGGCTGGGTATTGACCCCCTACCGATCAGATGTTTATGGTGTATCCTATGGGGAGGTCATTAAAGAAAAATCCTAGAAAATCCCTTTAAGTAAGTTGTAACGGCATCTGCAATGGTTGACACCCAGCTTTCCCAGGTAAGTAGAATTATTAACATGACAAGAGAAGTAACTCAGGGATTTATTATATTTCGGGGGATTAAATTAATAAACTAATTGGACAGGGGGAGGGGCTTTTCCTTAAAGTGACAGTACCGGATTACAGTATACATATATAGGAGCGCTCCGACTCCTTGTTCAGGATCTCATCAGATTTAGAAAGATAAAGCGATTGTTTTAAATAAAGGCGAAGGGGGAGGGAAAGGGTTAATATTGGCTGATAAATGTAAATCCGCGCAGCATCAGAGGTGGTGCGCTTCAAAGGATGGTGACCAGGCGCTCTCGAGGGAGCTGCGGCCCGCGTTCTGTTAGGTGGAGATAAGAGAGGAAGACGCTGCGTTCTGCCCATGGCTCTCCAGCTGCTGCGGCAGGTGAAGCACAAATATCTGTGTCTGTTCTGAACTGCGCAGAGCTGAACACGTCGTGACAATAACAATAGGTGAACCGCAGGTTGTCTACGTCTCATCTACAACAATGGAGAATTATAGGATTAAAACTTCTACAGAGGCTGAAATACTCTGCACAGCTGAGGGTTTGTCACATTTGTATCCAGTCTAGACTGTTTTGTCTAGAATCCAAGCTGATACATTGTAACAAATTATCAGGACAAGAGCGAGATTTGATTAGAGACGATTGACGCTAGGTTCACACTAGCGTTCAGATCTCTGTTCTTCGGGTCTGCTTGGGAACCCGATAAACGCACATCCTATCCCAGTCACACAACGCAGGTGTGACCGCAGCCTTAACCGTAACAAGTCGGGTTTATGAATTTTCAAAAAATCTTTTCTAAACCTGAGCTTTTTGAGGTTCACCCAATGATTCATTATTATACACTGGTCACATGGGGCATGATGTCATGACATTTTGATGCAAGTGTCATGATGTTGGGGCGCCCCATGTGACAGAGTTGCCAAGTTTTTTTAATGACATTTTTTTCTAATGTTTTTATTTTGATTGTAGATTTTTTTTTCTTCTATTTTCTGTCCATGACTATGGGGGCGGCCATCTTGCCTGAGCTTCTCCTCTGCTCAGTTAACAGCATTCACTGATCTGCTTTACAGCAGTATCTTGGCCATAGGCAACCATAGACTGGAGAAGACTCTTTGAGGTCTATGGGAGGGAGAGGAGATAAGCTGTGACATCACCTATTGTCAGTAATGAAGGGTCAGTGGTGTTATCTATAGAGGTGTTATCTTCTATTGTAATCCTGTCTGTGATGTAAATGAGGTTAATGCTGCAAAGAAAACCCATACAGAATTGGCAAGTCTTGGTCGATTATTCGTATTAGTGGCCAACGTTAAAATTGAAGGATAGAGTAGTATATATATATTTTTTTTTTTTTTTTTTTTTTTTTAAGATAGTAACATAGAAAATTTTTAAAAAATACCAAAAATTCTTATGATTGCCACAAAAACTCTGTTTAAAAAAATAGGTTATTTTCTGGTACTACATCACCTTGAAATCTCCTGTCCCATCAGAGGATTGGGGTGTCTCTCCGCTATGCTTTACACTGCAGCATTGCTTGATTGATAGAGAGAAGTCAGAGCAAGGAGAGTGGATTTTCATTGTAGCAGGCAATAACACCACAATTGTTGGCTGCAAGTCCTGGGCTCTGTGCCCCCCACCCTACGTACAGTACCCACCTAATAGGGCCGGAGAGACTTCCCCATCCCCGCTCCTCACCTGCCATATTATTTCTATATATAGGAATCACACATACAGTATATAGCTAACATATCCGCTTACACCACAGGGCGGCCACGTCGGGCATAGACTTTTGGTTTTTCTGTGCATCTGCTTCCTATAAAAGTCAATGACATAGAGGTAGAGGAGAGCGCCCTGAGGGGTGTGCACTGGTAACCGGTATAGAGTGTAAGCTCCTGTGGTCACCGCTGGAAATAAAACATGGAGACTGAGACAATTGTAAAAACATCCCGGAGGGGAAATAATAAAAAGGTCAATTCTGTTCACAATAATAAGACTTCCTGCCGGCGGACTCGCTGGCTCTGGTTATTATTCTTCAGGGACGCTGCGCGCCTCCTCGCCTCTGACAATTAGATGGATGGCAACACTTTCTGTTGTTCTATTGCATTTTTAATAAGAACTTCTCCGGGTTTATGTTTTTTTTTTTTTTCCTTTTTTCTTCAAATCAGGGAGATAAATAAAATGTGCAAACTGCAGCGGCACGAGATTGCGGAAAATTTATCTGAGAGGCCGAGCCCCAGGAAAGTCCTGGACCCCCAGTACTGGTAGGACGAGATTTACTACGACAAGGAGTGCAGGCCGCAGCGAGGAGGTTTACAACGCTAGTCTTTACCCTTTCACTGCCGGGATACTTTTCATACTTTAGGATAATGCACAAAAAACACAAAAAAAAAACTAAATTCTAAAATAGAAATATTAAAAAAAAATTTAAAAAAATCTATTTTTTTTTTAAATCTAAATTAAAATTCTAAAATAAAAAATTCTAATATAAAATATAAAAACCAAAATAAAATATTCTAAATAAATATAAAAAAAAAAATGAAAGTTATTAATTGAAAAATACTTAAAAATCCCCAAATCATATATTATCCAAAAGAAGATACCAAGGATGTTGTGAAAATGCCATGAACACTGTGATGCAATATTGCACCCGATAAAGTGTGACGTTTTGTACAAAGTTCTGACATTTCGCGCACGACAATTTATGTTTGTGGCTGAAGGTGAAGCCCCTCCTAAATATATAACCTGACAGTAACAGGATGTAACGGTAAGAGGTGCGATAATACGAAGAACCTTCCTTTACGCCTCAGTCTAGTAATGACTTGAAATAAAAAATAGTCAAACTGGCAGTGAAAGGGTCAAACCAGTGCGGGGGGGGGGGGGGGGGGAGAAATTGGTTGCTATGGAAAACGGCTCCACTTTTTCTTTGCACCATTTTTAATACATTTCCCTCCATGTGATCTGTATCGCACTCATCGTAAGGATCAAACCCCCTCCTCACCATAGGAGGGAAGCGCCACATCCCAGGGATCGGGGAATTCTTCTAACCCCCCGCAGCAGTGACCCAGGGTTTAGGGGAACCACGACGGTCCACATTTTGATACCAGGATATGGATGTCTGATATAATATGGCGACCGTACCCTTTATTCTGTCATGGCTCCTCCCAGCTCTGTGTCCACCTCTACAGCCATTCGCCCTCTGACGTATCATCTATACAAGATTCCTATACAGACCTGGGCGTTTCCATCCTATACAGACATGGGCGTTTCCATGACTACAGACTACAAACCCTTTCTGTAGTCGGATCCTTCCTACTCCCTTTCGTCTGTACTGTCCATTACTTGCAAGGCAGCGGCGGGGTTACATGTCGGTGAAGAATCCAGAGGAAGGAACAGAACACGTTCTCCTTTTATTAATACAGTTGTACAATTATTATTAAACATTGTGAAACAAACAAAAAAAAAAAAAAAAAAAAAAAATATGTTATACTACAACCCCTATCAGGCAGAGCAAATAGGAATTCGTTCCACCCGCCCACGATCAGTAACTCTGTAGAGGAATGTTAATCCACCCACATACCTAGAAGAATACAAGATGGCTGCCCCCTGTATGTTGTAAAATCGGAGAGTGTCTTGCCCCCCTCCCCCACCCAACGTAAAAATGGTGGCTTGAGACGCTGTAATTTGATGTCCGTCCTGCTCTCCCTTCTACCACCATCACAGCACCCTAAAAGGTGAAACTACACATCCCAGAATACCCTGACAGCTGCATGCTGGGAGTTGTAGTCTTATCGCCACTGGAGAGCCCGTAGCTTGCAAATTAATGGTCTATAATGAAAAAACCTACATCTAGAAAGCTTAAATATTAACTCCACCCCCCACCCCTTACAGGCCCCGCCTCCCTCTACTCAACCCCCATGTAACGAGACTCCATCTACCCCTGTGTATGACCCCAACTGAAGTTTTTGCCCTCTCCCATCTGTATGGGACATATTATGGGATTTCCAGAGGTAGGGGGGAAAAAAGTGCAGATGTGAGAAAAAAAAAAAAAAATTTATAAAATTGGGATCGAGGGGGGAGAGGGGGGGAAGAGGACAGGGGTATCTGGAGATGATGCAGCGGTGAGCGGAGGGAGTGGTCCCTTTGGGAATATTCGGAATCTGGTCTCATCCGTGTAGACGTTCCCTGTAATGAGAGAGGAGAGCGCGGGTCACAGGAGACTCATCTTATACACAAGTAGAGCAGCATCGATCCTGCGATCAGCAAATCTAGTGTCCCTGCAGTGCCCCCACAGGAAAACTACAGTATTACACGGTGTCCATTCAAAGCAATGTGATGTCTGTGTAATGTATGGACATATTGGGTCCTCCAGTGATGGGGGCGCTCTCATGTGATCACTCACATAGACCTGCAGCTGTGCGGGCGTGAACAATGAAGACAAGGCGGCCATCACATTCCCCCTGGAAAGTTCTGGATCATCGGAGGTCTGAGCAGAGCTTAAAGGGCTTTTTCCAACAACACAACAGCATAGGGGATACGTTGTATATCGATGCAGGTCTAATCACGACAACGGGGGTCCCTTAAAGGGATCAATGGACACACTGCTGCTTTATTCATTTCTGAGTGGTGGTCCCATAGAGCTGAATGGGGCAGACCATTGTTCTTTTAATGCAGGGTACAAGGGACTCCCCCCATTCTTATGATCGGGGGTCACACTAGTCAGACCCCCATCAATCTACAAGTAAATCCTGCCGAAAGGTTGTCGTCATGGAAAAACGTTCCTTAAAGGGGAGTCCGAAAGCAGCTGCTAAAGGGTGGACTGAACAGGACGAGCAGCGGTAAGTAAGGTCAGGCAGGAAACTAGCAGGGCTGACTGCAGCTCTCGCTGCGACCGGAGTACAAGAGGATTTTAATTGATCGGTGAAGCAAAGCATTTTCACGGTAGCTCAGCAAGTAGATTAAAAAACTGCTGCAGTAGCTCGGAGGCGCTATATACTCCCGGGAGCGGTGACATCGCTAGAAAGCTCCTCTCCGCAGACGCCATGCCACTCTGTACGTTAAAAATTCAGTGAGTTTCTTATAGTGACAACCATGAAGTCTCCAGGGGGCTGCCAGGACAGTGACAAAGAAGCTGAGAGAATGGCATACATAAAACATGGCCGCCATGAGGGCCTAAAATTAGCCGAAAAACCCTATAGGGTAAACAAGGGGCCACCTAGAGTGCAGCAGGGGCCATGGACAAGGTCCTAGCCACTTCACAGGGTGTAAGGCCCTGGAGCTGACAGGCTGTCAGACCGCCGCTCCCCTCCTCCACCCACATAGGAGCGCCGAGCTTTAGGTGCACTCGGTAATGTAAATTACGGCTCTTAATTAGATCATAATTTTGCAATTTTCATCAGAAATAAAAAGCGGCCGGTGACTTTATCGCTCTGCGGGAAGGATTTCTTGATTACACCAGACTGAAGGCAAAGCTATAAGTGGGGAAAATGAGAACGTTCCAAAAACACAGAGCGCCACCTGCTGTCAGAACCGGGTACTGCAAGGAGCATAATCCAAACTGAATGGCCCTCCAATGAGGAATCTTCATTTCAGAGCGAGTTCAGATGAAATCATCAATCTAAGTACATGGGGTTTCTTTATGAAGTTTTAATTTCACCTAACAGTCATCTGAACACAGCCTAAAGCCCCATACACACACCCATATATTGTGACACGCCAGTGTATGCGGCAGTGAGCACGGGGCAAAACTCAGCGGCCGGGCTCACTAGATGAAATGGAAGAGTCTGCGGAGGCGAGGGCGGGCACAGAGGTCATCCATGTGCCGTCTGACCACAGATCAGCTACACGGCCGTGTGCATGTAACCGTACAACCACACACATGGAGGACACAATTAGGACACCCATCATTGTCTGATCTGGGCTGCTATGACTGCCGGGGTCCGCACCAACAGCTAAATAAAGGACCTACATAAATGGGGTTTTATTACATCATGTACACAGTGTACAGTATAACAGTATACACCACTGCAGTGCACTGTGAGAAACCTCATACAATAGGATACAGAGTATCAGGATTTTAGCTGACTCTGCTTTAGCTCTTCACCCCCCGTTACAGTCATTAAAGGGGTTTTCTGGCCCAAATGGATTTTTTTTTTTTTTTTTTACAGATGACCTTTCCACAGGCTAGACCACCAGTATGTGACCTGTGAAGGTCTGACACCGGGACCCTGCACAGATCAGCTGTCCCGGAGTCCAGCAATCAGTATGCAGAGTCCATTTGTGCCAGAAACCCCCTTTAAGGCTATGGCCCCACATTGCGGAAACGGATCGTTTTTTGTTGCAGATTTTGCTGTGTTTTTTTGAGCCAAAGTCAGGAGTGGATTTAACAGAAGGGAAACGTCTGAAAGCTTCCTTATATTTTTCCATTCCTTTTCAAGCCACTCAAAAAACCGCAGCAAAAAACGTTTTTGCACAACGTGGGTCAATAGCCTAACATTGGGAAAAAAATTCCAAAAATGTCTTTTTTTTTTGTAGATATAACCAGATTAAGTTAAATGAGATAAAATTTAAATTATTCAAGTCCCTGCGTATTAACCCCGTAATCACCGTGTCCTCACAGACCAGTATAATTGTTTGCCGGCTTTTCTTGTACATCCCTGACCCGTGTTTATTGACATGATATTATGTGTAAGGGAATATCAGATATACCAGATGTATCTAAAATTATATATGCTACTTTTTGTTTCAAGGGAACCTGTCACCAAAATTGGGACCCCTAAACCACCAGCAAGTAGCGGGTTCATCTACTCGGCTCCCAGGCACAATGGGGCACACTTATGAAGTCTGGTATATTGACCACCACTCTTCATAAACCTGGCACCGGCGCACAAATGACTGAAAAATATTTCAGTGTCTGATTTTTCTCCTGACTCTGCTCACACGGCTGTCCACGCTGTGCTGGAGTCAGACCCTATTGTATATGTCCCCCTATAGATCCAGCACATGGGTCAAACCATGTGAGAGGGGTTTTCAGTTTTGGGGTCAGTCAGCACAGGCATCGCTCTATTCATTTCAATAGCTGAAATACAGGGTCAGCTACCTCCAGCGCTCCCGTTAAAATGAATGGAGCAATGCACGCTGCAAGAAACGCCATTTTGTCTGTATGTCGCCATAATAAATTCTGTGGTTAGGGCGCTGTCCAAAGCTCATCCTGTTTACAGCAGAATTGTCTACCTGGCAGAACGTGGCTCATCTTACCTTGAGAAATAGCGCCGTGTCCAGCTCGTGATAAGTCATGTGACTTCTTTACCTATGCAATGTATTAAACCCTGCGCTTTCCCTCAAAAAAAAGGAATCCCCGGAACACGATCCAGCTGTGTGGAACTCCATTCTCGGAGCACTCATGTACCAATTATACTAATATGGGCTTCAGTATGGCAATACTTAGAGCGGATTGTGCTCACAATGCGCCCCCGCCCCTTCTGATCAGTGGGGGTCTGAGCAGTACAATAGGGGATAACTTGCTTTTATGGGAAAACCCCTTAATAAACACAGGTATGGCGTCCTCCTTCTCTTTAATAAGCCCTTACCCATGTACCTGTCCTCCTGCTGGAGCACAGCCCAGGATAGAGAAGGGTTAATACGAACAGATAAGCTAAAATAGGAGCTGAAAGGGAAATGATGTTATTCACCTAGGCCGTAACCCTGACAAGGGGGCATCCTCTACACCATCATCATGGATGGGCTTCTTTAAAGTAAGAGCAGTGAGACTATGGATCTCATAGCGGGGGGGTGATGTGATGGCTGAGAACATGTACAAGGCCAGGAGGGACCTGGGGTAGATGAGACGTCATCCAGGAATTTAGTCCTATTGCCAGATTTGGAGCTGGGACAGATTTGCCTTCCTCTGGATCAATACACATAGGGTGGACATAATGGACATGTAACTTATGAAGTAGATAACTCTATAGTATGTCGCTGCGGCTCTGCTCTGTACCCTGGAGCGTTCGCCTTTATTCAGCTCACGAATCCCCTGCCTGGTGCGGACAGGATATCATCATTATCCGGACATCAGCGGATGTAACGTGCGCTCACCTATCACCAGTCGTATCTGCGAGACGGCCTAATTGTGCTGTCTTCAGGTCCCTGGATGGCGAGCTGCTCCTCTGGGCCGCCTCTCCTCCTGTATGCCAACCCTCTCTGGTTCCTGTAGCGCGAGGTGCCCCTCTGCCATTCTTCATCAAAGTCAGCAGCGTCGTCTGTAATGGAGGACGGAAGGCATGGTTTATACATGATAAATACTTATAGATGGCGTCTGTAACACTCTCATTGACAGCTCTCTGACGTGGCGCGTTTGCACCTAGCAGGAGCTTTAGCTATGTCAATGATTCTGAACTGTGAGCAGACGCTGGAGAGCCCAATATGCAGGTCTGAGGCCCAGGAGAAGCTTATATCTGCCCATAACATGATGTATATTGTGCATTTTCAACAGCTTTCCCCCTCTGCAGGCTCCCTCTTTAATTCTCAGTTCTCCCTGAGCTGATGGCTGGAGGCTGACCACTATGGCGTCTCCCATACACAGTACTGAAATGCAGCATCATGGAGGACATTAAACTGCAGTAATGAATAGCACAGCTATGACTCCAGCTCTGCGGTGAGGTACAACACTCACTAGAAGCTGCGGCTATGTCTTTGCCTCGGTCTCCCTACAGCAGCTCCTCCTTTCCCCACTAACGACTTCTAAAAGTAGCGAATAACATGACCCTTCACTGAGCTGACAGTCTGCCTCATCTCCCAAGACAGATTAAGCAGAGATAGTAAATGCCAGTTTAGGACAAGAGGCAGATCGGTGGAGAAGGAAGCATTTTTCTCTGATAACATAAGACGTTCTCCCTTGTGCTATTGATTTATACATAGTTTGATGAAAGTTAAGTGAGCATTTAATGACCTGTGGATTGCTCCGTGACACCCCCTGAGGCCACTGGAGTGGATGCAGTTACAGGTCCTCCCCAGCCTCCAGAAATGACTGACCAGAATATTAGAGGAAGACTCGGGGATTTATATTGTTAGGATATTTAGTAATAAGGAGAAAATGTATTTAAAAGGGGTTGTCCTGGATTTTTCTTTTTTTTAATGGCCCTTCCATAAACATTTGATCAGTGAGAGGGCGACAGCCGGCCCCCACACAGATCAGCTATTCAGGGGTGTGTCCAGTCTGCATACTGTACAGTGCCCAGAGCTGCCTAGAGGCCAGTGCCGGTACTGCAGCTCATTTCCCAATGAAGTCAATGCAATACCAGGGTCCAACCACTATTCAGGACATGGAGCTACTTCTGACCCCATGAACTGTATAGTACAGAGACCAGACCATCAGTAGGATCAGATATTTATGACCTATCCCATAAATAGAGAAAATCCTGGCCAACCCCAGTAATGGAATAAATAGACAGGGCACAGGCGTATGTAATCTGTGATGTTTCAACTGTTATAGCACTACAACTCCCAGCATGCTCACACAGCTCATCTCTGATGCAGCCTAACCCTTGCTGACCATACCAGGATTGAAACCAAAACCTTTACTGGGGGAGAATCAAAATCTGCACTAAACCAGTAAAGTGTGAACAAGACCATAAGTGCACAGCATAAAGGAGGAATATACAGGAGGTTCTGCTCACGTTCATCCATGTTGATGAACTCTTGTCTTTCCTCTCGGTCTCCAGTGCGGCGGTTGTGTGAACGCTGCATGATGTGCGACCGTTCTCCGATGTGATGTCCGATGCTCATCTGCTCCATTCCGCTGTCTGAATCCCGCATGGTGCGCCGGGTTTCACAGATCTTTAAAAAAAATAAAATAAATAAAAATACAGTTGGTTCCTTTGAAACATTTTTTGCAAAGTTTTTTTTTGTTTTTCTGAGGGGTGGGGGAAGATGTCTAATCTTGAAGACCTATCCTTAGGATATCATCAATATCAGAAAGCTGGGGGTCCAACGCCCAGCACCCCACCTATCGGCTGTTTGAGAAGGCCATGGCTTTCAGACAAGTGCTGAAACCTCTTCACTGAAGACAAAGCACAGCGCCGTACATTGTATAGTGGCTGTGCTGGGTACTGCAGCTGAAACCTGTTTTCATGATTGGGTCTGGTCTGCAAACAGGCCACACAAAAAAAAAATACTATGAAGTCACAGCCCATGAAGAGGAAGTGGCCTACAATCAGCTGATCGGTGGACCAGCACATGTAGGACAAATATTGGGATTGCTAGGGGTCCCAGCGGTCAGCCAGTTATCCCCTAACCAGTAGGGGGGGTAAGTGTTTGTTTTTTTTTTTTTCAGAAAACTCCTTTATATGAGTATTCTGTGACTATGATATTGAGCGCCACTTCCTCTTTGAAATTACATGAATTGGTCACATGGCCATGCTACAGCTCAATCCCATTTAAACAAATCGGCCTGAGCTGCAATATCAAGAACAGACACTATACAATGTAGGGCGCTGTGCTTGGTAAGTAGTGAATAGCCCAAAGCAATCAATATCATAATCCCAGGTAACTGCTTCAATACTGCAAAGCGAAATCCCCATGGTAGAACTCACTCCTCCAGGTGCAGTACGTGTCTGAGATGTCTCCTGATAGACTTTAGGGGCTCCGCTGACCCCCATATTGGAGTACGAGATGACGGTGGAAGACGAGAAGGTCTGACAGTTCGTGCTGTTTGTGATTTGCTCCTGAGGAAGAAAAGAAAAACCAAAGTGAGACACAGAATAAGTGGAAATGTAACATGGCGGACCACAGAGACTCTGCAGAGTAGTCACCAGCACCAGAGGCGTAGCTAGGGGTTCAGCACAGGGCAGTAACATTTAGTGACTTACCGGTGACATCTCTGACTAATCCTTCACATTCCCCGTCTCTTTTATCTGGACGGCCATGACCACTTCTTCCAGTCTCTGTAAAGTTTGCAGCACAGACATCTTTGGCTCCTCACTTTTCCAGGTACCTGACCCACATTGTCCTCACCTACACAAAGCCCCCATCCTGCTGCTACCCCAATTATATAATATATAATATAACCCCCCATAATGAATAATACCGCCAAGTGTATCTTTAAATTAAATAACTTCCCTGTGCACCCCCTGTAAATAGTGCCCCTTATTATTAAAAGGGAAAAAAAAAAAAAACACAAGGGGAAAAAAAACTATTGGGGTTCCAATACCCGGGACCCCGAGGATCAGCCATTTGAATGAACCGTGGTACCTGTGTAAGTGCCATGGCCCCTTCTCTGTTTATAGTGTCATTCATCTCATAGTGGCCATGTCATGTAACTACAGCCTCGTCCTATACACATCTATGTGACTATAAGGCTGGAATGACATCACACGGTCACTATAAACAGACAGCTTGTGATATAAACAGGCGCCATAGCCCCCTCATACAGCTGATCAGTGGGGAGTCGCTTATCTCTTATTGATGTTTTATTCTGAGGATAAATCAATAAAAATGAGCTGGAAAACGCCTTAAGGCCCCACGTGGCGTCCTGCAGCAAAAAAACAGATGTGGGAAAAACCGCGGCGGCGATGCATCGCGGTTCTTCCTGCAGCACTTTGCACAGAATGTTTGCAGAGGTTTCCTCTGTGGACTTTCTGCTTCAATTATATCTATAGGGAAACTGCTGGCATTTCCGTAGGTATAATTGACATGCTACGATTTCCAAAAATGTGACTGTTTTGGAAATCACAGCGTATCAGCTGCGTGTATTTTACTGCAAAGTCGGGGATGGGATGGGGCCCCATGTGGTGAAAACCCACAGAAAAAAAAACGCGGCATTCTAGCAAATCCCATCCACACATTGCGGAAAAATATGTGCAGCAGACGCACTGCGATTTCCAAAACCGTTGCGGTTTTGGAAATTGCAGCATGTCAATTATACCTACAGAAACGCCGGCGGTCTCCATATAGGTGTATTGAAAACAGAAAGTCCACAAAGGAAACCTCTGCAGACCTTCTGTGAAAAGCGCTGCGGGAAAAACCACAATGTTACCGCCATGGTTTCTCCTCCAGCGCTTTTTTTTGCTGCAGCCCGCTACGTGGGGCCATAGTCCTAATAAATCCCAAGTGCCACTTTAATTAAATTAATTAACCCTCATATTATGCCCCTGATTCCCCCCTGACATAAATACTGCACCTCTAATGACCCCTTATATTAATGACTACCCCCTTATATTCATAATGCCTCCTAATATAAATGATGCCCCCTAATTAATAATACCCCGTAATAACCCTTATATAAATGACCCCCATCGTCATACTGCCCCCTAATGAATCCTCCCTTATAGTTATAATTCCCCCTCCTATCCACCCCTTATACTATTAATACACCCACAACTGCGCTAAACAAAGAAAAAAAAAAAAATCATACTCACCTACCTGCGATGCTGATGTATGGAGCCGCCGCCGCTTCCTCCCTGTCCACGCACAGGACGTCTGTGTCTGAGCGTAGGCGGCGCAATGTTGTGACATCATCGCGCCGCCTGTGTGAGAAGAAGACATCTGTCTGTGGTCTCGGGGACTTGTAAACCCGCAGGCCTCATGTAGCTTGCGGTTTACAATACTGGGAAGTTGCAGGATATGTTTTAACTAGATCGGTGTCTGCAGACACCGATCCAGTTAGAAATAAAGGATGTATTAATGGCGGCCCCCGGGGTGGGCCCGGGGCAGCCGCCCCCCTCTGCCCCCCCCGCTAGCTACGCCTCTGATCAGCACACACCACAACTATGGAGACTCTGCAGATTATTTATCCGCACACAGCACATGTCAGGGACACGGGAAGAAGACCGCATACATGTACTCACCATACCACCCATGAGGTCATTCATCATAGAAAACATGTCCATGAATCCACCGCCCTGGACAGAAGAAGACACAGCTTAATACAGAGACTATCACACAATGGATCATAGCCACTAAAACATCCAAATATAATCGCCATCTGGTCTTGGTATGCAGATGACCGCCCATCCATGGTCAGTTCTTTACAGAGAGACCGAATCTAAACTAGACAGGTCATTAGTATCAGTATCTGCGGGGTCTGACACCCGGCACCTTCACCAATGTGCCATGGCGTATGGCTGCCTCTTCACAGCACATCCCTCTACTATGTAGCCAACAGGGGATACAGTGAGACTGTAGCGGTCAGTGACTACAGGCAGTAGGGAAGTGAATAAATGTTAGTGCAGGGTTAAAGGGGTCTTCTGGCCCTAAATTCATTTTTCATAGGATAGGTCATCAGTATCTGATCTGTGGAGGTCTTAGACCCAGACCCCGCATGGATCAGCTGCTGCAGCAACCTCCAGGCGGCAGAAGCCACTATTAGGCACGTGCAGCATCGCTCCTATGCAAGAAATAGGGAGAGACACTGCAATTCCCTGTAACCAGCACTACGAAGTGAATGGGACTGCTGCACCGCTCCTATTACTTGTGCCGCATGCACTGTCCGCCTACTAGCAGCTTCTGCCACCTGAAGGCTCCTGCAACAGCTGATCTATGCAGGGTCCTGGTGTCAGATCTCCACAGATCAGATACTGATGTTCTATCCTCTGGATAAGTTATCAGTACGAAAAATCAATTTGGGGCTGGAAAATCCCTTTAATTATCACCAGGGAACGATGTACACATTGCACTAGAGGCGGGCTAAGGAGTGCCCAACGCAGTACACACTGGCTGTATACACTATACACACTGTGGACTGACCAGATTGTCCCTGGCAAAGCTTCGAGCATTGCTAAGGAGTCTTTAGAGTCTTTTTCCTACTAAAAGGAAACAAATACTCCCCATACACAGCAGTGATACACGCTATAACTCAGCTGATCGTGGGGGTGCCACATGGCTGACCCCTCCCTAAGGACAGACTACCAGTATCATAGTCCAGCAAGTTATATCACAGAAGTCCAGATCTTAAAGTTCCAGCAACATCTTTAACAACATCAACTGGAAATAGCAAGCCCTGTCCATACACTGATCAGCCAGAACATTAATACCACCTGCCTATTAGTTTGTCGATCCCTTGTGCCAACAAAACAGTCCTGGACTCCACAAGAACGCTGTAGGTGTCCTGTGATATCTGGCGCCAAGACGTCACCAGCAGATCCTTTAGAGACACTTATCCTCTATCCATACGAGTGAGATCGCTAGGAGTTCAACCGCTGGGTTCCCCATTGATAAGGAGAAAGGGGGCCTCCAAAACCTCCCCCTGCGTCCTCCATGTGAATGAAGCACCAGTGTCCATGAACGACCACTCACTTCTATGGGGCCTCCAGAGATTGCAGTCCCAGAAGCCTCATAGCAGTGAATGGCGCGCCGATCGTTCAGTCACATGGAGGACTTTCAGGCCCCCGTTCTCCTGACCCTGCAGCAATCTCAAAATTATCCTCTGCTCTGTGGATAGGGGACAAGGGTCTGTAAAGACAACACCTCTAAGTCCTGTAAGTTGTGCCTCCACTTTTCAGCAGACCCCACAGATTGGGTTGTGATCTGGGGACTTTGCAGTAAAGTCACCATCTTCTTCCTCAGACCATCCATGCAGTTTCTGCAGTGTGGCTGGGGAATTATACTAATGAATGCGGCCCCCTCGGTCTGTGCCACAGTAACACCCACGTGATGCCAGGGGCCAAGGTTCTCAGCAGAACATTACACTGACTCCATCAACGTGCACCCCCAGGTAAGTGACGCAGCCAGACGTCCACATCAGACCGGGCACCTTCGTGGCTCATGTGCCCAATGTGAGAGGATTTGCTACTGAGCAGGAATCAGCATGGGCGCCCTGACTACTCTCTGTGTACTGACCAGAAGCTTTTCAGCAATTTGCTTTACAGCAGCTCTTCTGTGAGATCCAATAGGCTAGTGATCACTCTGTACGCACATCAGCAATCCATGGGCCCCATGACCCTACAACAGCTATCCTTCCTTAGACCGCTTGTAGTGGTTAGTCCTTACCACATATTAGGTACACCCTTGCCATTATAGAGATGCTCCAACCCAGTTGTCGCCATCACAGTTTGGCCCTTGTCAGGTCCTTATGCTTGCTCACGTTTCCTGCTTCTAATACATAAAGTAAAAGCACTGACCTCTAGGGGACGCCATGGTCACCACATAATCAATGTTACTCGCCTCACCTCTTATATTATTATGGCATCCTGTTAGCGGTCCTCGTTCTGGTGGACTCAGTGTAATACCACAATCACCCTCTAGAGGCTGCTGCACACAACTTGCCCAGGGATATCAATGTTTCTCCACTAACAATCTATTACTTCTTTACTGTGACCAGATGCGGCTGGCCCTGGAGATAACCACTGATCTCCATGTCCTCCATCCCCCCCAGTCGCTGCCAGGAGGAGTTGAAGTGCGGCGGTTGAGGATGTGCGCTGCTACTCCATTCAAACTCTACAGGACTGAAGTAGATGGCGGCGCAGAACAATCAGCTATGTTCACCAGATTCTGAATAGAGAAGCAGCACATGTGCCCGACCGCTGCTCTGTTCCTCCTGGCAGGAGTGTGGAATATGGGAACCCCTTGTCTGGTAGCGGGTGGGCGTACCAGCAGTCAGATCCTCACTAATACATGTATCCCCTTAATACATCTCACAGCTGAGGGTTTGATACAATCTTTAAAGGGACAGTACACAAATGTGTATATATTATATGTAGATGGTTGTTTGACAAGCCTTACCATTCCCATCATGCCAAATGGACTTAGCGCTCCCGCCGGCTGAGATGGTGGAGTGGGAAAGGGGCACCAAACACGAGACATGAAAAGAAAGAGAGGCCAGAGATGAGATACAGATCATATATAACGTAAGGGGAGATCAGCGGCAGCTCAGAGGCGTCACCTGCAGGTCACGATGTCCGCTGGACCGAGGAAGCGCGGGGACACTGCCATCCGTCAGACTCAGGAAGGGCGACATCCCATAATTCCCGGAAAACATGCGCCTCATGTGCTGGCGATGCAATGCGAAGGGATCCCTGCAGAGGGGGCCAATAATAAAGATGTGATAGGGATAGAAGGGAGAGACCCCCGGAGTATACACAGCAGTAGGGGGGAGGGGCAGCACTCACATCAGGAACATGGCGGGGTCCTGTGGGTCCGTATCTCTCATGAAGCGAAACATGGCGGCCGCGAGTTACCGTCTACTGGTGGAGAATTCCGAGTAGAGTCTGTAGAAAGATAAGTAACAAAAGGGGAAAGGTCAGCAACAAACTCCTCTCTGCTATATCTATATATACCGGTCAGTGATCTCCTACTCTATATCTACACACGTGGACAAAATTGTTGGTCCCCTCCTCGTTTAATGAAAGAAAAACCCCACAATAGTCACAGAAATAACTTGAATCTTACAAAAGTAATAATATATAAAAATTCTATGAAAACGAACAAATGAAAGTCAGACATTGCTTTCCAACCAGGCTTCAACATGAAACAGGCCTGGACAGAAATGAGGGTTCCCTTAACTTAATATTTAGTTGCACAACCTTTTGAGGCAATCCCTGCAATCAGACGATTCCTGTAACTGTCAATGAGACTTCTGCACCTCTCAGCAGGGATTTTGGCCGCTCCTCATGAGCAAACTGCTCCAGTTGTCTCAGGTGTGAAGCCTTTTCCAGACGACATATTTCAGCTCCTTCCAAAGATGCTCAATAGGATTTAGGTCAGGGCTCATAGAAGGCCACTTCAGAATAGTCCGATGTTTTCCTCTTCGCCATTCTTGGGGGTTTTTAGCTGTGTGTTTTGGGTCATTATCCTGTTGCAAGACCCATGACCTGCGACTGAGACCAAGCTTTCTGACACTGGGCAGCACATTTCTCTCTAGAATCCCTTGATGGTCTTGAGATTTCATTGTACCCTGCACAGATTCAAGACACCCTGTGCCAGATGCAGCAAAGCAGCCCCAGAACATAACAGAGCCTCCTCCATGTCTCACAATAGGGACAGTGATATTTTCAAGATACGCTTCATTTTTCTGTCTGTGAACATAGAGCTGATGTGCCTTGCCAAAAATTTCGATTTTTGTCTCATCTGTCCATAGGACATTCTCCCAGAAGCTTTCTGGCTTGTCAACATGTAGTTTGGCAAATTCCAGTTTTGTCAGATTCAAGTTATTTCTGTGACCATTGTGGGTTTTTCTTTCATTAAACAAGGGGACCAACAATTTTGTCCAGCATGACACTGCCACCCCCGGGTGTCACAGTTGGGATGGTGCTCTCAGGCTTGCTAGCTTCTCCCTTTTTCCTCCATATGTAACAATGGTCATTATGGCCAAGCCTGAGAACACCATCCCAGCTGTGACACACGGGGGTGGCAGCATCATGTTGTGGGGTTGTTTTGCTGCAGGACGGACTGGTGCACCTCACAAAATAGATGGTATCATAAGGAAAGAACATTATGTGGCAATACTGAAGCAACATCTCAAGACATCAGCCAGGAAGATAAACCTTTGCGCAAATGGGTCTTCCAAATGGACAATGACCCGAAGCTACTGCCAAACTGGTTACAAAGTGGCTTAAAGGGAGTCTATCATTAAAAAAAACTACTTTTAAGCTAATGGGACGTTGGAATTACCTTTATAAAGGCCATTCTTCTCCTACCTTTCATTGTTGTCTTCTCCCAGCTGTTTCTGTAAAAATCCGTTTCTTCAATTATGGAAATGATCCTCACGGAGCACCCGGGGCGTTCCTCCTTAGCAGCGAGCACCCACCGCGTCATCGCCCATTAGTCTGTTGTGGTGACTGCCATCTTGGTCTTCTCTTCTACTTCCTCTGACACAGCGCTGGACGGCAGCGACTGCGCATGATGGGCCGCCATTTTCCGGTGGTCCGTACTGTGCCTCTTGTGAAAGACCACCAGAAAATGGCGGAGGTCCAGCGCTGCGTCAGAGAAAGTAGAAGAAAGAAGATACAGAGAAGATCAAGATGGGAGTCACCACAACAGACTAATGGGCGATAACATGGGCCCGGGTGCTCCGTGAGGATCATTTCCATAATTGAAGAAACGGATTTTTACAGAAACGGATGGGAGAAGACAGCAATGAAAAATAGGAGAAGAATGGCCTTTATAAAGACCCTTCCAACGTGCCATTATCTTAAAAGTGTTTTTTTTTAATGATAGACTCCCTTTAAGGATAACAAAGTCAGTGTTTTGGAGAGTCCATCACAAAGCCCTGATCTCAATCATATTGAAAATTTATGGGCAAAGCTGAAAAGGCAGGTGCGAGCGAGGCGGCCTCCAAACATGGCTCAGCGACACCAGTTCTGTCAGGAGGAACGGGCCCAAATATCTACCAACTATTGTGAGAAGCTTGTGGGAGGAGATCCAAAATGTGTGACCCAACTCATACAGTGTAAGGGCAATGGGACCAAATACTAAGGAAATGGATGGAAACTTTTGACTTTGCAGAAAGTAATAAAAATGCCTTAAAAAATTCTCTCATTATTCTGGCATTTGGCAAATATAAATAATTTTGGTAATCCTAATTGGCCTAAAACAGGAAAAGTTTATTCTGATTTCATGTCAAATAGTGAGAAAAACATCCATATGTGTCTTTTATATAATGTATGGAAACTTCTGGTTTCAACTGTAAATATACCAGTCAGTGATCTCCTCTCTGCTATATCTATATATACCGGTCAGTGATCTCCTCCTCTCCGCTATATCTATATATACTGGTCAGTGATCTCCTCCTCTATATCTATATATACCGGTCAGTGATCTCCTCCTCTCTGCTATATCTATATAAACCGGTCAGTGATCTCCTCCTCTATATCTATATATACCGGTCAGTGATCTCCTCCTCTCTGCTATATCTATATATACCGGTCAGTGATCTCCTCCTCTCTGCTATATCTATATATACTGGTCAGTGATCTCCTCCTCTCCGCTATATCTATATATACCGGTCAGTGATCTCCTCCTCTCTGCTATATCTATATATACCGGTCAGTGATCTCCTCCTCTCTGCTATATCTATATATACCGGTCAGTGATCTCCTCCTCTCTGCTATATCTATATATACCGGTCAGTGATCTCCTCCTCTCTGCTATATCTATATATACCGGTCAGTGATCTCCTCCTCTCCGCTATATCTATATAAACCGGTCAGTGATCTCCTCCTCTCCGCTATATCTATATATACCGGTCAGTGATCTCCTCCTCTCTGCTATATCTATATATACGGTCAGTGATCTCCTCCTCTCTGCTATATCTATATATACCGGTCAGTGATCTCCTCCTCTCTGCTATATCTATATATACCGGTCAGTGATCTCCTCCTCTCTGCTATATCTATATATACCGGTCAGTGATCTCCTCCTCTCTGCTATATCTATATATACCGGTCAGTGATCTCCTCCTCTCTGCTATATCTATATATACCGGTCAGTGATCTCCTCCTCTCTGCTATATCTATATATACCGGTCAGTGATCTCCTCCTCTCTGCTATATCTATATATACGTGAGTGATCCTCCTTTGCTACATCTATATATACCGGTCAGTGATCTCCTCCTCTCCGCTATATCTATATATACCGGTCAGTGATCTCCTCCTCTCTGCTACATCTATATATACCGGTCAGTGATCTCCTCCTCTCCGCTATATCTATATATACCGGTCAGTGATCTCCTCCTCTCCGCTATATCTATATATACCGGTCAGTGATCTCCTCCTCTCTGCTATATCTATATATACCGGTCAGTGATCTCCTCCTCTCCGCTATATCTATATATACCGGTCAGGGATCTCCTCCTCTCCCGCTATATCTATATATACCGGTCAGTGATCTCCTCCTCTCTGCTATATCTATATATACCGGTCAGTGATCTCCTCCTCTCTGCTATATCTATATATACCGGTCAGTGATCTCCTCCTCTCCGCTATATCTATATATACCGGTCAGTGATCTCCTCCTCTCCGCTATATCTATATATACCGGTCAGTGATCTCCTCCTCTCTGCTATATCTATATATACCGGTCAGTGATCTCCTCCTCTCTGCTATATCTATATATACCGGTCAGTGATCTCCTCCTCTCCGCTATATCTATATATACCGGTCAGTGATCTCCTCCTCTCCGCTATATCTATATATACCGGTCAGTGATCTCCTCCGCTCATCTCTATATCTATATATACCGGTCAGTGATCTCCTCCTCTCCGCTATATCTATATATACCGGCCGGTAATCCCCTCTCCCATATATCTATATATACCGGTCAGTGATCTCCTCCTCTCCGCTATATCTATATATACCGGTCAGTGATCTCCTCCCCCGCTATATCTATATATACCGTCAGTGATCTCCTCCTCTCTGCTATATCTATATATACCGGTCAGTGATCTCCTCCTCTCTGCTATATCTATATATACCGGTCAGTGATCTCCTCCCTCTCCGCTATATCTATATATACCGGTCAGTGATCTCCTCCTCTCTGCTATATCTATATATACCGGTCAGTGATCTCCTCCTCTCCGCTATATCTTATATATACCGGTCAGTGATCTCCTCCTCTCCGCTATATCTATATATACCGGTCAGTGATCTCCTCCTCTCCGCTATATCTATATATATAGGACCCCCTCCTACATCTATATATACCGGTCAGTGATCTCCTCCTCTCCGCTATATCTATATATACCGGTCAGTGATCTCCTCCTCCCGCTATATCTATATATACCGGTCAGTGATCTCCTCCTCTCCGCTATATCTATATATACCGGTCAGTGATCTCCTCCCCTCTCCGCTATATCTATATATACCGGTCAGTGATCTCCTCTCTGCTATATCTATATATACCGGTCAGTGATCTCCTCCTCTCCGCTATATCTATATATACCGGTCAGTGATCTCCTCCTCTCCGCTATATCTATATATACCGGTCAGTGATCTCCTCTCTGCTACATCTATATATACCGGTCAGTGATCTCCTCCTCTCCGCTATATCTATATAAACCGGTCAGTGATCTCCTCCTCTCCGCTATATCTATATATACCGGTCAGTGATCTCCTCCTCTCCGCTATATCTATATATACCGGTCAGTGATCTCCTCTCCGCTATATCTATATATACTGGTCAGTGATCTCCTCCTCTCCGCTATATCTATATATACCGGTCAGTGATCTCCTCCTCTCCGCTATATCTATATATACTGGTCAGTGATTCTCCTCCTCTCCGCTATATCTATATATACCGGTCAGTGATCTCCTCCTCTCCGCTATATCTATATATACCGGTCAGTGATCTCCCTCCCTCTCTGCTATATATATATATACCGGTCAGTGATCTCCTCCTCTCCGCTATATCTACAGTCATGGCCAAAAGTTTTGAGAATGATACAAATATTAATTTTTACAAAGTCTACTGCTTCAGTTTTTCTAATGGCAATTTGCATATACTCCAGAATGTTATAAAGAGTGATCAGCTTAACAGCAATTACTTGCAAAGTCAATATTTGCCTAGAAAATGAACTTTATCCCCCAAAACACATTTCAACATCATTGCAGCCCTGCCTTAAAAGGACCACCTAACATCGTTTCAGTGATTGCTCCATTAACACAGGTGTGGGTGTTGATGAGGACAGTGCTGGAGAATGACACCACTGGACACTTTAAAAGGAGGCTGGTGCTTGCCATCATTGTTTCTCTTCTGTTAACCATGGTTATCTCTAAAGAAACACGTGCAGTCATCATTGCACTGCACAAAAATGGCCTAACTGGGAAGAGTATTGCAGCTAGAAAGATTGCACCTCAGTCAACAATCTATCGCATCATCAAGAACTTCAAGGAGAGAGGTTCCATTGGTGCCAAAAAGGCTCCAGGGCGCCCAAGAAAGACCAGCAAGCGGCAGGACCGTCTCTTAAAAGTGTTTCAGCTGCGGGATCGGGCTACCAGCAGTGCAGAGCTTGCTGAGGAATGGCAGCAGGCAGGTGTGAGTGCATCTGCACGCACTGTGAGGCGGAGACTCTTGGAGCAAGGCCTGGTCTCAAGGAGAGCAGCAAAGAAGCCACTTCTCTCCAGAAAAAACATCAGGGACAGACTGATATTCTGCAAAAGCTACAGGGAGTGGACTGCTGAGGACTGGGGTAAAGTCATTTTCTCTGATGAATCCCCTTTTCGATTGTTTGGAACATCTGGAAAACAGCTTATTCGGAGAAGAAGAGGTGAGCGCTACCACCAGTCTTGTCTCATGCCAACTGTAAAGCATCCTGAAACCATTCATGTGTGGGGTTGCTTCTCAGCCAAGGGATTCGGCTCTCTCACAGTCTTGCCTAAAAACACAGCCATGAATAAAGAATGGTACCAGAATGTCCTCCAAGAGCAACTTCTCCCAACCGTCCAAGAGCAGTTTGGCGCTCAACAATGCCTTTTCCAGCATGATGGAGCACCTTGCCATAAAGCAAAGGTGATAACTAAATGGCTCAGGGAACAAAACATAGAGATTTTGGGTCCATGGCCTGGAAACTCCCCAGATCTTAATCCCATTGAGAACTTGTGGTCAATCATCAAGAGACGGGTGGACAAACAAAAACCAACAAATTCAGACAAAATGAAAGCATTGATTCTGCAAGAATGGACTGCTATCAGTCAGGATTTGGTCCAGAAGTTGATTGAGAGCATGCCAGGGAGAATTGCAGAGGTCCTGAAGAAGAAGGGTCAACACTGCAAATATTGACTTGCTGCATTAACTCATTCTAAGTGTCAATATAAGCTTCTGTTACTCATAATATGAATGCAATTCTATTTCTGTATGTGATAAAAACATCTGACAAACACACATAAAAACCAGAGGGCAGCAGATCATGTGAAAATAGAATATTTGTGTCATTCTCAAAACTTTTGGCCATGACTGTATATACCGGTCAGTGATCTCGTCCTCTTTGCTATATCTATATATACCGGTCAGTGATCTCCTCCTCTCCTCTATATCTATATATAGCGGTCAGTGATCTCCTCCTCTCTGCTATATCTATATATACCGGTCAGTGATCTCCTCCTCTCTGCTATATCTATATATACCGGTCAGTGATCTCCCTCTCCGCTATATCTATATATACCGGTCAGTGATCTCCTCCCTCTCCGCTATATCTATATATACCGGTCAGTGATCTCCTCCTCTCTGCTATATCTATATATACCGGTCAGTGATCTCCTCCTCTCTGCTATATCTATATATACTGGTCAGTGATCTCCTCTCCGCTATATCTATATATACCGGTCAGTGATCTCCTCCTCTCTGCTATATCTATATATACCGGTCAGTGATCTCCTCCCCGCTATATCTATATATACCGGTCAGTGATCTCCTCCTCTCCGCTATATCTATATATACCGGTCAGTGATCTCCTCCCCCCTCTCCTATATCTATATATACCGGTCAGTGATCTCCTCCTCCCCGCTATATCTATATATACCGGTCAGTGATCTCCTCCTCTCCGCTATATCTATATATACCGGTCAGTGATCTCCTCCTCTCCGCTATATCTATATATACCGGTCAGTGATCTCCTCCTCTATATCTATATATACCGGTCAGTGATCTCCTCCTCTCCGCTATATCTATATATACCGGTCAGTGATCTCCTCCCTCTCTGCTATATCTATATATACCGGTCAGTGATCTCCTCCTCTCCGCTATATCTATATATACCGGTCAGTGATCCCTCCTCTCTGCTATATCTATATAGACCGGTCAGTGATCTCCTCCTCTCCGCTATATCTATATATACCGGTCAGTGATCTCCTCTCTGCTACATCTATATACAGTCATATGAAAAAGTTTGGGCACCCCTATTAATCTTAATCATTTTTAGTTCTAAATATTTGGGTGTTTGCAACAGCCATTTCAATTTGATATATCTAATAACTGATGGACACAGTAATATTTCAGGATTGAAATGAGGTTTATTGTACTAACAGAAAATGTGCAATATGCATTAAACCAAAATTTGACCGGTGCAAAAGTATGGGCACCTCAACAGAAAAGTGACATTAATATTTAGTAGATCCTCCTTTTGCAAAAATAACAGCCTCTAGTCGCTTCCTGTAGCTTTTAATCAGTTCCTGGATCCTGGATGAAGGTATTTTTGACCATTCCTCTTTACAAAACAATTCCAGTTCAGTTAAGTTTGATGGTCGCCGAGCATGGACAGCCCGCTTCAAATTATCCCACAGATGTTCAATGATATTCAGGTCTGGGGACTGGGATGGCCATTCCAGAACATTGTAATTGTTCCTCTGCATGAATGCCTGAGTAGATTTGGAGCTGTGTTTTGGATCATTGTCTTGCTGAAATATCCATCCCCGGCGTAACTTCAAATTCGTCACTGATTCTTGTACATTATTCTCAAGAATCTGCTGATACTGAGTTGAATCCATGCGACCCTCAACTTTAACAAGATTCCCGGTGCCGGCATTGGCCGCACAGCCCCTAAGCATGATGGAACCTCCACCAAATTTTACAGTGGGTAGCAAGTGTTTTTCTTGGAATGCTGTGTTTTTTTGACGCCATGCATAACGCCTTTTTTGTATGACCAAACAACTCAATCTTTGTTTCATCAGTCCACAGGACCTTCTTCCAAAATGAAGCTGGCTTGTCCAAATGTGCTTTTGCATACCTCAGGCGACTCTGTTTGTGGCGTGCTTTCAGAAACGGCTTCTTTCGCATCACTCTCCCATACAGCTTCTCCTTGTGCAAAGTGTGCTGTATTGTTGACCGATGCACAGTGACACCATCTGCAGCAAGATGATGCTGCAGCTCTTTGGAGGTGGTCTGTGGATTGTCCTTGACTGTTCTCACCATTCTTCTTCTCTGCCTTTCTGATATTTTTCTTGGCCTGCCACTTCTGGGCTTAACAAGAACTGTCCCTGTGGTCTTCCATTTCCTTACTATGTTCCTCACAGTGGAAACTGACAGGTTAAATCTCTGAGACAACTTTTTGTATCCTTCCCCTGAACAACTATGTTGAACAATCTTTGTTTTCAGATCATTTGAGAGTTGTTTTGAGGGGCCCATGATGCCACTCTTCAGAGGAGATTCAAATAGGAGAACAACTTGCAATTGGCCATCTTAAATACCTTTTCTCATGATTGGATACACCTGGCTATGAAGTTCAAAGCTCAGTGAGGTTACAAAACCAATTTTGTGCTTCAGTAAGTCAGTAAAATGTAGTTAGGAGTATTCAAATCAATAAAATGATAAGTGTACCCAAATTTTTGCACCGGTCAAATTTTGGTTTAATGCATATTGCACATTTTCTGTTAGTACAATAAACCTCATTTCAATCCTGAAATATTACTGTGTCCATCAGTTATTAGATATATCAAATTGAAATGGCTGTTGCAAACACCCAAATATTTAGAACTAAAAATGATTAAGATTAAACCAATACCGGTCAGTGATCTCCTCTCTGCTATATCTATATATACCGGTCAGTGATCCTCCTCCTCTGCTATATCTATATATACCGGTCAATGATCTCCCCCTCCGCTATATCTATATATACCGGTCAGTGATCTCCTCCTCTCTGCTATATCTATATATACCGGTCAGTGATCTCCCTCCTCTCCGCTATATCTATATATACCAGTCAGTGATCTCCTCCTCTCCGCTATATCTATATATACCGGTCAGTGATCTCCTCCTCTCTGCTATATCTATATATACCGGTCAGTGATCTCCTCTCTGCTATATCTATGTATACCGGTCAGTGATCTCCTCCTCTCCGCTATATCTATATATACCGGTCAAGTGATCTCCTCCTCTCCGCTATATCTATATATACCGGGTCAGTGATCCCCTCCGCTATATCTAATAAACCGGTCAGTGATCTCCCTCTCTGCTATATCTATATATACCGGTCAGTGATCTCCTCCTCTCCGCTATATCTATATATACCGGTCAGTGATCTCCTCCTCTCCGCTATATCTATATATACCAGTCAGTGATCTCCTCCTCTCCGCTATATCTATATATACCGGTCAGTGATCCCCCCCCGCCCTATATCTATATATACCAGTCAGTGATCTCCTCCTCTCTGCTATATCTATATATACCGGTCAGTGATCTCCCCCCCTCCGCTATATCTATATATACCGGTCAATGATCTCCTCCTCTCCGCTATATCTATATATACCGGTCAGTGATCTCCTCCTCTCCGCTATATCTATATATACCGAGGACCCTATATCTATATAACCGGTCAGTGATCTCCTCCTGCTATATCTATATATACCGGTCAGTGATCTCCTCCTCTCCGCTATATCTATATATACCGGTCAGTGATCTCCTCCTCTCCGCTATATCTATATATACCAGTCAGTGATCTCCTCCTCTCCGCTATATCTATATATACCGGTCAGTGATCTCCTCCTCTCTGCTATATCTATATATACCGGAGTGATCTCCCTCCTCTCTGCTATATCTATATATACCGGTCAGTGATCTCCTCCTCTCCGCTATATCTATATATACCGGTCAGTGATCTCCTCCTCTCCGCTATATCTATATATACCAGTCAGTGATCTCCCTCCTCTCCGCTATATCTATATATACCGGTCAGTGATCTCCTCCTCTCCGCTATATCTATATATACCGGTCAGTGATCTCCTCCTCTCTGCTATATCTATATATACCGGTCAGTGATCTCCTCCTCTCCGCTATATCTATATATACCGGTCAGTGATCTCCCTCCTCTCCCATATCTATATATACCGGTCAGTGATCTCCCCCTCTCTGCTATATCTATATATACCGGTCAGTGATCTCCTCCTCTCCGCTATATCTATATATACCGGTCAGTGATCTCCCCCCCCCCGCTATATCTATATACACCGGTCAGTGATCTCCTCCTCTCCGCTATATCTATATATACCGGTCAGTGATCTCCTCCTCTCCGCTATATCTATATATACCGGTCAGTGATCTCCTCCTCTCTGCTATATCTATATATACCGGTCAGTGATCTCCTCCTCTCCGCTATATCTATATATACCGGTCAGTGATCTCCTCCTCTCCGCTATATCTATATATACCGGTCAGTGATCTCCTCCCTCTCTGCTATATCTATATATACCGGTCAGTGATCTCCTCCTCTATATACCGGCCAGGATCTCCCCTCTATATCTATATATACCGGTCAGTGATCTCCCTCTCTGCTATATCTATATATACCGGTCAGTGATCTCCTCCTCTCTGCTATATCTATATATACCGGTCAGTGATCTCCTCCTCTCCGCTATATCTATATATACCGGTCAGTGATCTCCTCCTCTCCGCTATATCTATATATACCGGTCAGTGATCTCCTCCTCTCCCTCTATATCTATATATACCGGTCAGTGATCTCCTCCTCTCCGCTATATCTATATATACCGGTCAGTGATCTCCTCCCTCTCCGCTATATCTATATATACCGGTCAGTGATCTCCTCCTCTCTGCTATATCTATATATACCGGTCAGTGATCTCCTCCTCTCCGCTATATCTATATATACCGGTCAGTGATCTCCTCCTCTCTGCTATATCTATATATACCGGTCAGTGATCTCCTCCTCTCCGCTATATCTATATATACCGGTCAGTGATCTCCTCCTCTCTGCTATTCCCCTCCACAGCTCAGCTTTTCCACCACCCCCGTGTCTCGGCCCCCCTTCCCCTCCGCCATTGCCCCGGTCTCCCCGTTGCCTGGTTACCTCAGGGTTCAGCTCCGTGCTCCCTAGAACACAACAATAACAGTCTCGCAGCGGAAGTGACGTCAGACTGCCCTCTCTTCCATAACGGAGAGAAGCCTGTGCACTTCCTTCTTTCCCCCAGCATGCACTGCGCACAATGTGACGTCCCGGAGGGGTGTGGCCGCAGCAGATTAGTGATAGCTGTCACTGAAAGGGGCGGAGCGTGTCAGAGGAGGGCGGGACCTCTTGTAACCACGTGTAGCTGGAGTACAGGCAGCAGTGAGGACTGCATGATGGAAGGGGAGATAGGATTGGTTTACATGGGACTGTATGTTAGAGGAGGCTGAATGGAGGGAGTCAGTGGTGACCCTAGCCTCTTTGCAGACTGAGGCGGACTATAGAATGACGCCCACCCCAAAAAAAAATTTAGTTTCCTGCTACTAGCATCACACATTGTTCTCATCGCACAATATACACAAAGTTATAAAGCAGTTTTTAAGAATTCTTCTTCCTGTATTACTTCAGTATCAGATCAACAACACGACAGTAACAATGACAATAACTTCACACATCTTCTGCTTGGTGGATGGACGAGCCCACGTGGCCCCCATTCTCTATAATAGGAGCCCCGCAGATAGCTGAGTACTGGACTTCGGGTATCTTTGGCTCTCCCATTGAAGTGAATGAGAGCCCCGCGGGTTCGTCCATCCCCCTAGTGACACCTATATATATGGCTGCGGTCAGGCTGGATTCCCACCTAGTGGGGGGAAAAAACCCAATTCTCAGGCTCAGTGGGGGTCTCAGCAGACAGACCCCCATCACTCAGGTATTTATCCTCTATCATTTAGGTGAATACAGGGCAGTAACATTCTGTGACTTACAGGAGACGTCTCTGACTAATCGGTCACATTTCCCTTCTATTCCCTTTGGGCCGCCATGACCACTTCTTCCAGTCTCTGTAAAGGTTACAGCACAGACATCTTTGGCTCCTCACTTTTCCAGGCACCGACCCACATTGTCCTCACCTACACAAAGCCCCCATCCTGCTGCTACCCCAATTATATAATATATGATATAACCCCCATAATAATACTCCCAGTGCCCCTTATTAATATTGCCCCAGGTGTTAATTAAAAGGTTTTCCAGGTCATTAATAAACTAATCAGTGGGGCTCAAAAACCCAGGACCCCCACTGATCAGCTGTTTGAATGGTACCTGTGTAAGCGCCGTGACCGCTTCTCTGTTTACATAGTGTCATTCATCTCATAGCGGCCATGTCATGTAACTACAGCCTCGTCCTATACACATCTATGTGACAAGACTGGAATTACATCACACTGTCACTATAAACAGACAGCGTGTGATATATACAGGTACCATAGCCTGTTTATAACGCCACATTTACACACACTATAATTATTTATTTATTATACTTACTTACATAGCGCCATCATATTCTGCAGCGCTTCACAAACATTGTCAGTCACTGTCCCATATAGGGATCACAATCTACATTCCCTATCAGGATGTCTTTGGAGTGTGGGAGGAAACCGGAGTACCCGGAGGAAACCCATGCAAACACAGGGAGAACATACAAACTCCTTGCAGATGTTGTCCTTGGCAGGATTCGAACCCAGAACTCCAGCGCTGCAAGGCTGCAGTGCTAACCACTGAGCCACCGTGCTATAAGGTTCCACAGCAGCCCCTGCACACAGTATTACGACCCGCAGCAGCCCCTGCATACAGTATTATGCTCCATAGTGGCCCCTGCACACGGTATTATGCTCCATAGTGGCCCCTGCACATGGTATTATGGCCCGCAGCGGCCCCTTCACACGGTATTATACCCCGCAGTGACCCCTGCACACAGTATTATGTTCCACAGCAACCCCTGCACGCGATATTATGCTCCCTAGTGGCCCCTGCACATGGTATTATGCTCCCTAGTGGCCCCTGCACATGGTATTGTGCTCCATAGTGGCCCCTGCACACAGTATTGTGCCCCATAGTGGCCCAGCCATGAACTATTATTATGCTCTGGGGTCTTTTCAGACCCCAGAGTATAATGATCGGAGACCCAGGGGAGGTGACAAACATAAAAAGCAATGCTACTTACCTTTCCTGGACACTGGTGCACTCCCTGAAGCTTTCGGACCTGATTAATTGCTCACAGACGTCGTCACGTGATCAGGCCGGCGACACAACCTGATGACGTCACCAGAAAGCCCAAGCCTGCTCGGAGTAACATCGGATCGCAGGAGAGGTGAGTAACATTGGTTTTTATATTCCCTCACCTCCCCTGGGTCTCCTGCGGCCTCACTTACTGCGCCTGCTCACTGTCGCTTCCCCTTCTGCGTCCCATAGAAGAAGGGGAAAAGTTGGAGGCCAGGAGCGGGCCGAGGGTAGGTAAATAAATAGGCCGTTACCTGCCGGGGATACTCCAGCGGGTAACAGCCTATTTATATAAATAAAAAACTTATTCTCACCTACCTGCAATCCCTTGATGGAGCCGTCACCTCCTCTTCTTGTCCGCGACGTTTGCGTCTCAGCGTAGGAGGCGCAATGACGTCAATATATCGCCACCTGCGCTGCGATGCGACGTCTCATAAACCAGCCCAGGACTGGTTTACATTAAATAGTAAAAATGCCACCCCCCAGACAGTGACGGACAGTGCCGCCTGAGGAGGCCGCCTGACTTCGCCTCATTAGCGGTGCGCCACTGGAGGGAGTGATGAATTTACATGGGACTGCATGTTGAGGAGCTGAAGAGAGGGGTCCTAGAGATGCTTCTGACATGTAAGGGGGGGGGGGGCAAGGATCCTTGGGGTGCTGCTGTCAACTAAGGGAGGTGCTGTTGGCATCAAGGGTGAGGTCAAGGGGTCCTTGGGGTGTTGCTGGCATCTAAAGGGGGAGCAGGAAACCTTGGGTTTCTTCTGGCATCTAAAGGGGGGGGCGCAGGGGTTCCTTTAGCATTTAAGGGGGGGTGCTGCTGGCATCTAATAGGGGGCAGGGGGTCCTTCGGGTGCTGTTGGCAAATAAAAGGGGGGGCAAGCATCCCCTGGGTGCTTCTGGCATCTAAAGGGGGGCAGGGGGGTCTTTGGGGTGTTGCAGGCATCTAAATATGGGGCAGGGGTCCCTGGGGTGTCATTGGCATCTAAGGGGGGGGGGCAGGGGTCCTTGAGGTGCTGCTGGCATCTAAAGGGTGGGGGGCAGGGATCCCTGGGGTGTTGCTTGAATTTAATGGGGAGGCAGAGGTCCCTGGAGGGCTGGGGCTTGTGGGGTTCAGTCCCTGGGGGGCTGCTGCATGTGTATGATCCCTGGGGGGTTCTTGGGATGCTGCTTGGGAGTGAGAGGGGGTTCAAGTGGTGGTCCCAGGAATGCTGCCACCTTCATGCATGTTTGGAGCTCCATGAGATGCTACCTGTGTGTGTGAGGGGCTGCTGGTGGCGGTCCCTTGAGTACTTCCTCATGTGTGGTGTGGGGGTCCCTAGGGTGCTACCTCGATGTGAGTGGGGGGTGGTGGTCCTTGGGGTGCTGCCGCTTGTGTGCGTGTGTTGGGGTGCTGCCTGTGTGTTGGAGGTGTCCTGTCCCTGGGGGGACTGTCGCCTATGTATTGGTAAGAGGGATCTGGTCCCTGGGGGGCTACCGCCTATGTGGTGGGAGGAGGGGGACTCCAGTCCCTGGGGGGCCCCGGCAAAGGAGGGGGCTCCAGTCCCTGGGGGGCTGCCGCCTGTATGCTGCGGGGGGTCTGGTCCATGGGGGGGGGTGGACTGCGTCTGTGTGCTGGGGAGCTGCTGCCTATGTGCTGAGGTGATCCGGACCCTGGGGAGCTGCTGTCTGTGCCTTGGGGAGGGGGGTCCCTGAGTCTGGGGGGCGCTGCCTGTGTGTAAGGGGAGACTTTGGGAGTCCCTGCATGAAAGACTTTTCTCTCCGATGCTTTGGGTATGAAAACAGCTGATCCCATTATAGTCTATGGCGTCCGCCGGTGTCCGCTGTATTAGTTGAGTTGTGCAGAGGGTTTTATTTCAATAAAATATTTTTTTGTTGTCTGTGTTTGTTTTATTGATATTGCTGTAGGCGGGGCTTATTGTTACACAACCCTCCATACCGGAAAGAACCAACACCATAGACACAACCCTCCATACCGGAGAGAACCAACACCATAGACACAACCCTCCATACTGGAGAGAACCAACACCATAGCCACAACCCTCCATACCGGAGAGATTCCTGTGCACTTCCGTCTTTCCCCCGCCATGCACCGTGTGACGTCCCGGAGGGCTGTGGCCGCAACAGACTAGTGAATGAAGCCGCTGCAGCACCAAGGTCCCTGATAGGAGTCGCAAAAAAGGCACTGGTTTCGGAGCACTGCACTGCGCATGCGCCAGCCATGACTGTGATCTCCCCAGATCTGATGTATTGTAGGTTTAGTGGATTTTTGTTCCTTTCATTATCAGTTTTGACCATTTTTATTGCATTGTATTTCTAGTTCATTTTTGATAAATATTTTTTACCACAAGACAATAAATCTACGAGATCCGAGTCTGTGACTATTGAGATGGGCATCACGTGATATTTTGCGCACCTCTTGTTTTTTATCCCATACCATGGGGCAGACGTATTAACATACTGATAAATATGGTGGCTGGACCTAACGCCGTATTTACGAAGCTTTCGCCCCGGATCCCGTTATGGAGTGGCACATTATGTGGTGTTCGATGTAGAGATAAAATGGCCAATAGAGTTACTTTAAGGTTTGTAGGAAAGATTGTGGTTTACGATTTAATTCTAACAGCGCTACTCCTGTCTACAGGCTGTGCCTGGTACTGCAGGAAGGGGAAAACTCAAAATATCCCTCAGGAAAATAATAGAGAGAAAATAATGAATATTTAATACAATAAAAATATCCACAGGCTGCAGTGATATCCAACTGCCATATTCAGCTTGTAAAGACATCACATGACCAATGACATCACAATGCTCATGACATCACAATGGGTGCAGTGAATGGAATGTTCAGGATCAGATGCAGGTGGTGTCACTTGAGGAAGACACCTTGAAGAGGTAAGTACTGCTTATACACAGGGCTCGAGAGGGAGGGGGCGCATGAAGTTTAAAGCTGCATCACCCACCCCAAAATCTCAGAAAGGACATGGCAGGAGTGATATTGATGGCCAGTCATCAGTAATATAGTCCCAGATAAGGGTGTAACTAGCAGACCAGGCCCCAGGCATACTTTTGACTAGGGCCCCCACATGGTATATGGCCCTCTTTACTGGCTCCACATGGTATAAAGTTCTCCCTTATTTACCCCCACACGGTATTTTACCTTATTGGCCCCAACTTAGTTTGCTGCCTCCTTTACTGACCTCCACACAGTAAATGCACCCTTTACTGGCCCTTTATTTACCCCCATGCTGTATGTACCACTTTTACAGGCCCCCATGCAATAAGTGCACCCCATAGTGACTTTTCTGCATTACCTATAGGGTCTGTGATCTTATGGGGCCCGGTCAGTCCCTTGCTGTTTTTTTTTTTTTTTTTAGGCTTCCGCTTCCCCTTCAGCCTCCAGGAGGTCCCATATGCCACAAGGGGTCCCTTAGAGGGCTGCAGGGGAAGTGGAGGTGGCCGCGGGCAGGAGCGGGGATCGGTAAGCAAATAGCGCCCATTAACAGCCTATTAGAAAAGCAGCAGGGGTCCATCCAGTCCCCCTAAGGTCGCAGGCCCCATAGAAGCCGCTATGGCGGTAGTTCTGCCACTGTCCCAGATTCCCCCTTTAACATGTAACTTTACCACCATCGGGTAGATCAGGGCTGTGCACCATGTCCACTGTTCAGTTAATGGTCCTTTAAGGTGTAGTCGGACATTGGGGAGGGGGCGGCTGTTTGATCCTAGAGACAGCGCCCCCTCCTGTCCTTATGTTCTGGTCTAGCATTGTAGATCAGACCCATTCAACTGAAAGGGTGAAGGTGACAAATCATTTACTCTCAAGCGTTGTCACCGGGGCCGTAACAAATAATCCTGGGGCTTCAAAGAAGAGAAAAGAAATCTGAGTAGCCGAAGTAAGGACAAGACTCCCAATATATCTGTACTGGAAATTGTGGGGAAAAATAGTCATTCTAAAAACTGAAAAAACTTCCATAATATAATAATATTGATAGGCTGCGATTTTACCCATCCACATAGTCAACCTGTTAGAATGTTAGAAAATGAGTAGCTATGACATCACAAAGCTCATGACATCATCAAACCTGACCAAGTACTTTGTATTACAACAGGTTCAGAGGAAGAGACGTCTTGAAGAGGACAAGTCCAGACAGGTTAGTGTACAAGTCCTGCAGATTGTGAGCCCTATATGGGACAGCGATATGTAAGGTTCACACCTGCGTCAGAGAAACTTTTTCTCCCCCAGCGGACCCCATTATAGTCAATGGGGTCTGCTGGTGTCCGTGTGTAACTGCTGTCTTAGTGGTCCGGCTCTCCATCGTTTGGGTCCCCCCGGCGGATCCGAATGACAGAGAGCACAACGCTAGTGTGAACCTACATCAAATTAGATTGTAAGCTCTTAAAGGGGTTTTCTAGACATTTGATGCCATCCTTCTGATAGGTCATTAGTATTAGATTAGGAGGGTCCGGCGCATCTACTGAGCGGCTGTTCCAAGGAGTTGCTGCCTGTGCTGGATCTATGGCGTGTGCACAGCTGTTACCAGCAGCAATGCCCACGTGAGCTGGGGCTCCCCGCCACAGCTAAGGTTAGGGCTCAGATTAGAAGGGCCCGGCACCCTTAAGAACAGCTGTCAAGGGGGTCGCTGCCATTGCCGGTCTATAGAGTGGTGCAGTGCTGTCAGTACTGTGGAAAGCCACTTTATAGTGGTCTGGGCTCCCGGAAACGGCTGTAATGCTATAGAGTCAGGTGAGGTTAGGAGGGTCCGGCACCCCTCTGCAAGCTGTTTCGGGATGTCTCTGCCTGTGCCGGAGCTATGTTGTGGATAGCGGCTCTAACCAGCGCCCTCGCCAGAGGCCGCGACATAGTGGACAGGGCTCCTGCCACAGCAAAGGATAGGAGATTAATATCAAATGACTGACAAACTCCTTTAAGGGCAAGGAATGTGTTATATTATTAGATTGTAAGCTCCTCGGAGCAGTCTATATATTGTATTAGATTGTAAGCTCCTCGGAGCAGGTCATGTATTGTATTAGATTGTAAGCTCTTCAGAGCAGGATATTCTTTTATAGTTTGCAGCAGGACAGATTAGATCCAGGGTACAATCCGATCGCCAGCTTTGGGGTCAGAAAGGAATTTTTTGCCTCCCGGAGATAAAAAAAAAAAAAAAAAAAAAAGAGAAACTCTGGGGGGTTTCTTTGCCTTTCTCTGGATCTTTGGGTACAGGGGCTCTTATTCCAGACTAATGGGGGGCTGCAGCTAGTTCTGCAGTGTTCCCGGGTCTGGTCAGGGTCTTTGTGCCCATTTTTAAATAAAAGGTCCCGTAATGTTTTATTACAATGTTGCTTCAATAAAAAAAAAAAAAATAAATAAAAATATTTCGGTGTCTTTTGCCTTTTGTCCGGATTTTCTCTTTCTTCCACAATTCCACATTGACCATGATCACTGCTGTATCACATTGGGATTTGGTCAAGGTTTTGCCGCAGATTTCGCCCTACGCAGCGCAAAGTGTGAAATCCGTAGTAAAAATCTGCAGACAGAATCGACATGCCGCAAATATAAAATCTGCACCTCAGATATTCTGCGAGCAGGTTCTCCCTGCAGGGGTAGATGACATTTGTTCACAGTCTCATCCACTTTACTGCTGCAGATTTTCCACAATGTACACTCTACATGTGAACATGTCCTTAAAGTGAAGATAAAGCCCTTCTACTTCCTGCAGCTCCCAATGTCTGAGCTGCAGTAACCCTGCCCGGCCACTAGACAGTGTACTGAGCCTGCTGCAGATATCAGCTGATGGCTGAGGGTGTCAGGGGTCAGGCCCCACTGATCTGATAGTGATCACCTATCCTAGGGCCAGGTCACCAATATCTAAACCCCAAATATCCCCGGGAATCCTGGTTGGCAAACCCTGCCCTCCAGAGAGCGGCTAACATGGAGCAACAAGAATACGTTACCGGGGACAGAAAGGGACCCAGTTTTGCCGATGCCTTTCCTAAATGTACTTAATAATGGGACAATATGGGAACATGGAGTTCATGACTGTGCAAATAACCAGATGTACCAGTCAAGGAGTCTGTGTGGATAGAGATGTAATATTGGTTGCCATCCAGCTTTCCCAGGAAGAGATAATATATACAATCAAACCTCTCAGAGACAACGATCCAAACTTAAATTGTAAAGTGTCTTCTAGAGGGTGGTCTTAAAGGATATGGCCCGGATGTATAAGATATGGTGGAAATCTGCTGTGGGTACGGGGTTGGTCTCCTGGTCTGCACATAACATGCACTAATCTCACCCCTATGGCATATATCACACAGTATTCCTATATATTATGACCTGGTGACGTTACGGTGTGATATCTATGGCCATGGACGCCGGCACCATCACAGTATCCACAGTCATTGTGGCGCTGCCGCTTACTGATTCACCCTCTGCACTTCTTCCACAAGGATGGTGATGGGTCCTTGTAGGGGGAAGATTCCTGGAGGGGTAAAACCTGGTAAATATAAGGAGCGCATTGTAAAGTGAGCGCGTCCAAAAGTAGCGCTGCCCATAGCAGTAAAGTAGAATCTGACCTAGAGGACGGCTCTGACCTGTCCGATCACCTTCACCAAATCTTTCAGGCCCTGCCGCCTCTTCCTTACCTCTTTCTTGGTGATGGCGGCCGTGGTCAGGTATCCGAGAATATGTGGGCCCGTGGTTTGAATGGCCTTCAGGTATCTAAGTCAGCTAAATGCACATAAACTGACAGGTTCTCTTTAAAGGGATTGTCCAGGATATACCATTTTCAGCAAAGAGGTCGGGTAAGGCGAACAAAACCCAAAAACATACCGTCTGGTGGAAATCCACGCAGCCAAGGAAGGAACCAGGGCGCACCACATACGTCACCGCATGTCCCGGGCCCCAGGCCAGGGGCAGATTGGGACCCAAAAGACCCGGAAAAAAGAAAAGGGCCCCCCCCCCACACGGCCACGAGGCCACAGCACCAGGGGAAGGCGCCCGCACCGGAGGGGCAGTGGGCAAGCCGGAAAAAAGAAAGGGCTTTTATAGGTGGATTCATTGCAAGTAGGCGGAGTCAATACAAGTAGGCAGGGCCAGCACAAGTAGCTTCTCCATGTACTGCAGTCCTGTGTTAAGTAATTTTGCACAGGACTGCTTTACATGGAGGCAGAGACAGACAGTCCTATGTAAATCCCCATGTCAGACTGAAACTGTAACTTACACAGGACTGCTGCCTCTACCTCCATAAAGCAGATATTTCTGCTACACAGGGCGGCCTGCTTTATATGTAAAGGCTGCAGTCCTATGTAAGTAAAGTTATAGGCAGAGGGGTCAGGTTGGCCATTAAACTGTAGGTGCAGCCGCCGCCGCCATCACACTCGCAGTCCACTGACTCCTCAGTCTAGAGGCCCTCAGGATGTGGACAAACTCTGGAGGGGCCCGGGGTAGGTGTAACATAAAAAAAACAAAAACACATTCCCTGGCGCTCTGGTGTCCGCAGCCCCCTTTTGGTCGCACACCGTGCTTCGGTCCTAGGAACCCATAAACCTCACATTACTGAGGCCAATCATCAGCCTCAGCAGTCGTTGGGGCCCCTTTGCGGGGGGCCCCCCCCCAAACCTATGTGAGTGACATCACCGATCCCTCTCCAGTGACTGCCTAACTGGCCTCAGCGGTCACGTGGGGGGGGATGGGGAAGTGGGGGAAAAAAGGGGGGGGGGGGGAAAAGGAAGGGGGAGAAGAAAAATTTTTTAAAAAAAAAAATATGGTCATGGGCTATTCAGTTTATTGTAGGTGATATATTTAGGGTCTGTACAGCTCCCATGTCTTAGGGTTACACAAAGACCCTCAGATGTTTTATGGCTTACTGTTATGATCTGGGGATCTCTGACCAGCGATCGGCTCCTGACTTCTCAGTCAAGTATATATAAAATAAAAGCACAAAAAGCTGAGAAAATAACCAAAAGGTTTCTGCAAACCCACAGGTAGCAACAAAAATACCAAAACACTTATAGTATCGTGAGCAGTTTGGAATGACTGGTGTGTGACACTCCTAGTCCCTGCCTCGCACACTAGAAGTAGCCGTGGGCCCGACTATCTATCCTGAGAGGGCACGAACACAGCCGGAGAAATAACCTACAAGAGAAACAGAAATCCTGACTAGTTTCACATTTGAATGGAGAGGTTAGATACAGAGAAAGCCCCGCCCAGGTGTCCGACTGGACTGACGGTGAATATGAGGAAACGCAAAGTATAGAGAAGAGAATAAATGTGAAGCACAGAAATACTGACACTATGCAAAGGATAGAAGAAACAGATCTTACATCACACAAAAACCCTACAAAAGTCCAAACTTCCAGGCAGTAAAAGACTAGGCCTCACTGCACCCGGAACAGACTATGCTTGGAACAAAAGTGCTCAGATACTTATCAAATGTCCAACTGAGGGCTCTGTGTGACGGAGCTGCTACGGGGAAAATATCTTGCAAGTCGGAAGCCCCCCCAAGTTTCTTAAAGGGATTTCACTTGGGAAGCAGGGTGGGCTAAAGTAAAAAAAAAAACAAGACTCTCTTGTGACTTGATTTAGGGATGCTGGAATTATAAAATACAGTAGTGCTCTCCTGTGCCCCTATATTAAGTGTATTCCCACTCCGCCCGCATTATAAATGCAATGTCCCTCACCTCCTACACCTCCACCCTTTCATGTCCAGGGAGTGAGTGGTGTGCATAAACAGTATGCACTGCTCACTCTCCAACCCTGCAATGATCACTAGCACCAAAGTGATGCTCATTGCTGTATAAAGAGGTTACTCACAATGCAGGGACTCCTTCAGGGCAGGAGGAGTCCCTGCACTAGAAGGGAGGCTAATCCTAGTCATAACTTGTTTGTGTCTCATGACCGAGTGTAAACCCTTGACCTCAACTCACCCTTGCACTTAAAGTTATCATGGTCAAGTTATGACTGCGATTAACCCTTTCTAGTGCATGAGTTAGCAGCTCTAACAAATGTTAGGGTCACCATACTGTCTCTGTATAGCAGGTGTAGCCCTAAGGAGCATTAGGACTGCTATACTTTATTTGTATGTCTGTGTTCTCCCCCATATACATTAGTATAACGCTTCTCCATTTAAGGGCACTGTGCCCCCGAAGTCCACCCAGTGTGCCTGGGGAGAAATGCGGAGCTGCATTCACCCCGACTCCCCAGGCCTCCCGCAGTCAGTGATTCCATCTAAGTGACTGAATTGCTGATTACCCAAGATGGGGTTAATCACAAGCTTGACATGACGGTGGTTAAAGAGGTTATCCACTCTCAGGATAGGCCATCAATATTAGATCTGCGGGGGGTGGGGGGGCAACACCTGCAGATCTCTGGTACAGAGACTTTAATGGGGCAGCACTGCGGTAGTTACACTCGCCACTACAGTTTGTACAGCACCGGAGATCTGCAGAGACCCCACACAACTAATATTGATGGTCTATCCTGAGTAAGTGGATTACCCCTTTAACCCCTTAAGGACACAGCCTAAAAGTGCGTTAAGGACCAGGCCTTTTCAAAACTGACATGTCTCACTTTATATGGCAATAACTAGGAGATGCTTTAACTTACACAAGTGATTCTGAGATTGTTTTTTTGTGACACCTTGTACTTCATGTTAGTGGACATTATAAAGCTTACAAGTGTATCAGCGATTCTCCAGATCTACAAGAAAATTACCCAAACTAATTTTTTAGGGACCAGTTCAGTTTGGAAGCAGATCATAAAGGCCTATATATTAGAAACCCCCATAAATTACCCCATTTTCAAAACTGCGCCCCTCAAATAATTCAAAACAGCATATAAGAAGATTGTTAACCCTTTAAGCATTTGACAGGAAATAAAATAATATGGAGGTGAAATTTAGACATTTAATTTTTTTTCAACAATACATTCATTTAGCCCTAAAATGATCACATTCACAAAGGGTTAAAGCAGAAAATACGTCTCACAGTTTGTTACACAATTTCTCCAGTGCACAGAAATCCCCCACATGTGGGTGTAACCTGATGTTTGGGCACACGGCAGCGCAAGGAAGGGAAGGAGCGACACTGGGCGTCTGAACAGCAGATTCTGTTGGAATAGTTTTCGCTGCCATGTCATATTTGTTGAGCTCCTAAAGTACCAAAAAAATGGAAACCCCCCAAAAAGTGACCCCATTATAGAAACTACACCCCTCACAGAACATATCTAGGGGTATAGTGAGCATTTTGACCTCACAGCTGTTTCACAGATTTTATTAGCATTGGGACATAAAAAATATGAAAAATTTTTTTTTCCAATAAACCGTCCATTTAACCCAAATTTTTCATTTTTACAAAGAGTTAAAGAAGAACAAACACCCCACAGGTTGTTACACAATTCCTCCTGAACATGGCAATGCCCCATATGTGGTTGTAATCTGCTGTATGGGTACATGGGGGGCTCAGAATGGAAAGAGCGCTATTTGGCTTTTGGAGGGCAGATTTTACTGGAATAGTTTTTGGGTGCCATGTCTCATTTGTAGAGCCCCTAAAGTACCAGTACAATGGAAACACCAAAAGTGACCCCATATTTGAAAACTACACCCCTCAAGGAATTTCTCAGGGGGTATTATCATTTTGAGCACAAGAGTGTTATCCAAAAATTAATGTACAAAGTGAAAATTTAAATTTCTATAGAAATATGCCATTGTGGTGCCCAATATGTTGTAGACATCGACAGACGGAGACATCGACAATGTAAGACCCCAGAGGGTTGCCACTCGGGGAACAAAGTACAAAAAGAAACAGTCGTGGTAAATACAGTGGGGAAAAAAGTATTTAGTCAGTCACCAATTGTGCAAGTTCTCCCACTTATAAAGATGAGGCCGGCCTGTAATTGTCATCATAGGTAGACCTCAACTATGAGAGACAAAATGAGAAAACAAATCCAGAAAATCACATTGTCTGATTTCTTTTAAAGAATTTATTTGCAAATTATGGTGGAAAATAAGTATTTGGTCACCTACAAACAACCAAGATTTCTGTCTCTCACAGACCTGTAACTTCTCCTTTAAGAGGCTCCTCTGTCCTCCACTCATTACCTGTAGTAATGGCTCCTGTGTGACATTGTTATCAGTATAAAAGACTCCTGTCCACAACCTCAAACAGTCACACTCCAAACTCCACTATGGTGAAGACCAAAGAGCTGTGGAAGGACCAGAAACAAAATGGTAGCCCTGCACCAGGCTGGGAAGACTGAATCTGCAATAGGCAAGCAGCTTGGTGTGAAGAAATCACCTGTGGGAGCAATAATTAGAAAATGGCAGACATACAAGACCACTGATAATCTCCCTCCATCAGGGGCTCCACGCAAGATCTCACCCCGTGGGGTCAAAAAGATCACAAGACCGGTGAGCAAAAATCCCAGAACCAGGGGGGGGGGGGGACCTAGTGAGTGACCTGCAGAAAGCTGGGACTAACGTAACAAAGGCTACCGTCAGTAACACACTACGCCGCCAGGGACTCAGATCCTGCAGTGCCAGACGTGTCCCCCTGCTTAAGCCAGTACATATCTGGGCCTGTCTGAAGTTTGCTAGAGAGCATTTGGATGTTCCAGAAGAGTATTGGGAGAATGTCATATGGTCAGATGAAACCAAAGTAGAACTGTTTGGTAGAAATACAACTCGTGGTGTTTGGAGGAGAGTGAATGCTGAGTTGCATCCAAAGAACACCATACCTACTGTGAGGCATGGGGGGGCAACATCATGTATGGGGCTGTTTCTCTGTAAAGGCACCAGGACGACTGATCCGTGTACATGAAAGAATGAATGGGGCCATGTATGGGGAGATTGTGAGTGCAAACCTCCTTCCATCAGCAAGGGCATTGAAGATGAAACGTGGCTGGGTCTTTCAGCATGACAATGATCCCAAGCACACCGCCAGGGCAATGAAGGAGCGGCTTCGTAAGAAGCATTTCAAGGTCCTGGAGTGGCCTAGCCAGTCTCCAGATCTCAGCCCCATAGAAAACCTTTGGAGGGAGTTGAAAGTCCGTGTTGCCCAGCGACAGCCCCAAAACATCCCTGCTCTAGAGGAGATCTGCATGGAGGAATGGGCCAACATACCAGCAACAGTGTGTGCCAACCTTGTGAAGACTTACAGAAAACGTCTCACCTCTGTCATTGCCAACAAAGGATATAGAACAAAGTATTGAGATGAACTTTTGTTATTGGCCAAATACTTATTTTCCACCATAATTTGCAAATAAATTCTTTAAAAAAATCAGACAATGTGATTTTCTGGATTAGTTTTCTCATTTTGTCTCTCATAGTTGAGGTCTACCTATGATGACAATTACAGGCCGGCCTCATCTTTATAAGTGGGAGAACTTGCACAATTGGTGGCTGACTAAATACTATTTTCCCCACTGTATATCCTCTAAGACATTAACGGATTCACAATTAAGTTTACTTAATAAGGGTTTATCCTATTGCCCTACTGCACATGTAGATTGGTTCAAACTTGAATTTGACTTGTTACAATTTTTTAGGAGTATTAAACTTAAATGTTGGTTTCATGGACGTAGTTTTGAGACTCGAGTCAGGAATACAGAATTATGTTTGAGACAATTTAATTTGTAGAACAAAAGTGATTTTATCCCTCCTAATGTCCCACCGGTCATAGAGGCCTTCATCAAGGCGGTAAAAAATTATATTGACATCCTCAAATCTAATTTAAATTGTGAAAGCTTTATACGTCCTAATCTGGCAAAGGATGAAAATGAGGCTCTCATGGAACTTGTCCATGATGACACGGTGACTATTAAACCGGCTGATTTGTATGAATTTCTGCTAATTAAGAAACCTAGAACCCCAGTCATATATATATTACCGAAGATTCCCAAAACATTAGTGGACCCACCAGGACGACCTATCGTCTCTGGTACAGAATCAGTCTTCAGTAATATAGCTATTTTTATACATTTTGAGACCATTTTCTGTTATGACTTCCTCTTATGTTTGTGACACCAATGATTTTCTAAAAAAAAATTATCTAATGTTGTAATTCCTGAATGCGATTCCATCATTCTAGCGTCATTTGACGCTGTAAGCTTATATACATCTATTGGACATACTAGGGGGATCCAGATGGTTGATTCCTTTTTGAGGGATTCCACATACACACCTGATTGTCAGACATTCATTCTGAATTTATTGGATATTGTATTAACTAAGAACTATTTTTTATTTTGTGACCTGTATTTTGGTCAGATACAAGGGACTGCCATGTGGTCAAATGTCGCGCCGGTCTACGCAAATAAATATATACGCGTGGGCTGGAGGAGAGATCCATCTATGTGCCCCATCACCATGGACATATTCTTGGCTGGTGGCGATACATAGATGATATCTTTTTAATTAGGACTGGAGGTGAGAATTTATTTATGGAATTTTTCTCTTATCTTAATACCATTGACCCTACTGGTAAGTTTACACAGGTGCATGCGACTGAATGTATACAATTCTTGGATGTTCTAGTCCAATATACGGAGATTTCTTTTGTTACTAACCTATACACCAAACCAACGGATGTCAATAGTATGTTACACTCAGTGGTGATCCTAGCCTCTTTGCTGCCTGAGGCGGACTATTGAAAGACGCCCCCCCCCCCCAAAAAAAAAAAATATATATATAAAATTGCGTATACATGCTGTTAGCATCACATGCTGTTATTGTCGTACAATAAACATACACAAACTTATGAAGCAGTTTTTAAGAATTCTTCTTACTGTATTACTTCAGTATCAGAAATCAACAAGTAACGTCACACATCTTCTGCTTGGTGGATGGACGAGCCCACGTGGCCCCCATTGTCTATAATAGGAGCCCCGCAGATAGCTGAGGACTGGACTTCGGGTATCTTTGGCACTCCCATTGAAGTGAATGAGAGCCCCGCGGGTTCATCCATCCACCAAGCGACACACATATATATATATATATATATATATATATATATATATATATATATATATGGCTGCAGCCAGGCTGAATTCCCACAGAGTGGGGGGAAAACCCAATTGTCAGGCTCAGTGGGGTCTCAGCAGACAGACCCCCATCACTCAGGTATTTATCCTCTATCATTTAGGTGAATACAGGGCAGTAACATTCTGTGACTTACAGGTGACGTCTCTGACTAATCCTTCCCATTTCCCTTCTCTTCCCTCTGGACCGCCATGACCACTTCTTCCAGTCTTTGTAAAGTTTGCAACACAGACATCTTTGGCTCCTCACTTTTCCAGGCATCCGACCCACATTGTCCTCACCTGCACCCCCATCCTGCTGCTACCCCAATTATAAAATATATGATATAACCTCCCATAATGAATAATACCCCCAAGTGTATCTTTATATTAATAATGTCCGTGTGTACCCTGTATAAATAGTGCCCCTTATTAATAATACCACAGGTATTAACTAATTAAAAGGTTTTCCAGGTCATTAATAAACTAATCAGTGGGGCTCAAAAACCCAGGACCCCCACTGATCAGCTGTTTGAATGGTACCTGTGTAAGTGCTGTGACCGCTTCTCTGTTTACATAGTGTCATTCATCTCATAGGGGCCATGTAATGTAACTGCAGCCTCGTCCTATACACGTCTATGGGACAAGGCTGTAATTACATCACACGGTCACTATAAACAGACAGCGTGTGATATAAACAGGCGCCATAGCCCCCCATACAACTGATCAGAGGTGGGGTCCACTGATCTCTTATTGATAATCTGTCCTAAGGATAGAACATCAATTATGGCCCACAGCGGCCCCTGCACACAGTATTACATGGTATTATGCCCCGCAGCGGCCCCTGCACACAATTTTATGCCCTGCAGTGGTCTCTGCACACGGTTTTATGCTCCATAGTGGCCCCTGCACATGGTATTATGCCCCACAGAGGCCCCTGCACACAATATTATGCCCCGCAGTGGCCCCTGCACACGGTATTATGCCCCGCAGTGGCCCCTGCACACGGTATTATGCTCCATAGTGGCCCCTGCACACAATATTATGCCCCGCAGTGGCCCCTGCACACAGTATTATGCTCCATAGTGGCCCATGCATATGGTATTATTCCTTATAGTGGTCCCTGCACTCGGTATTATGCTCCATAGTGGCCCCTGCACTTGGTATTATGCTCCATAGAAACCCACCCATGAACTATTATTATACTCTGGGGTGTTTTCAGACCCCAGAGTATAATAATCGGAGACCAAGGCGGTGACAAACATAAAAACCAGTGTTACCTACCTGGGCTCTGCTTCGCTCCCTGCTTTCGGCCCTCTTCAATGTCGCACAGACCGGCGTTGCAACATAATGACATCGATCTGGCTCACGTGACGCCTTGGACGTCACCAAAGAAGGCCGAAGCCTGCTGGGAGTAACATCGGATCGCCGGAGAGGTGAGTAACAATGGTTTTTATGTTTATCACCTCCCCTGGGTCTCCAATTATTATACTCCGGGGTCTCAAAAGACCCCGGAATATAATAATAGTAGAATTTGGCCTCACTTACCGATTCCTGCTGCCGCTCACAGCCGCTTCTGCTCCCCCCTTCTGCGTCCAATAGCAGAAGGGGAAGCGGAGGCGGCCACAGCAGGCGCGGGGATCGATAAGTAAATAGGCCGTTACCTGCTGGAGATACTCCAGCAGGTTACGGCCTATTTATATATAAAAAAAAAGTTATTGTCACCTCTGCGATGCCTTGAAGCAGCTGCCTCCTCTTCTTGCCGCGACGTCAGCGTAGGAGGCGCGATGACGTCATTGTATCGCTGCCTGCGCTGACATGCAGAGGTCTCGTAAACCAGCCCAGGACAGGTATCGCGCAGCTTTTTTTTTAAAGCGATCTGTCCTGGGCTAGTTTACATTAAATAAATAGTAAAAATGCCGCCCCCCAGACAGTGCCAGACAGTGCCACCTCACTTCGCCTCATTAGCGGTGCGCCCCTGGGTTTGAGCAGCAGTGTACTAAGGTTATATGGGCCTGGCATGAGCTACCCTTACAGTGCTGGGCACATAATCCCTGCTCCTTATCACAGAGGATATTCTTTGCTTGGAGGCTTTTTCTGCCAACGCCCCTCCCCCCCCCCCCCCCCCCCCGCGACACCCAACATCCACCGCACCCCAAACCTTGCCTCACCTGCCCCCCCCGCGACACCCAACATCCACCGCACCCCAAACCTTGTCTCACCTGTCCCCCCCTGCGACACCCAACATCCACCGCACCCCAAACCTTGTCTCACCTGTCCCCCCTGCAACACCCAACATCCACCGCACCCCAAACCTTGTCTCACCTGTCCCCCCCTGCGACACCCAACATCCACCGCACCCCAAACCTTGTCTCACCTGTCCCCCCTGCAACACCCAACATCCACCGTTCCCCAAACCTTGCCTCACCCGCCCCCTCCCCGCTTCACCCAACCCGCCATCATCATCAATCTGGTATTTATCCTCTATCCTATGGATAGGGGATAAATACTTAGAAAAGCAATATTTATCTAATATGAAACACTTACCTCAGTAGCGCTTTTGAGAGCAGGGACACCTTAGGAGACCGCGCAGGAGCCACTGTGTGTCCTATCACGTCAGGTCACGTCACGTCACGTGATGCACGCAGCCAATCGTGGGTGCGGGTGGGGGTGGAGAGCTAGGAGCAGGCTAAGTGAACGCTTGAGGGTGGGCCGCTGGAGCAGCGCTGCTGCCAATAGGTGAGTGTTGAAGCAGCGCTGTCTCTGCATGGCCGCCCCGAGCTACCGCTCTCCTCCCCTGCCTAAAACGCTAAACCAGCCCAGGACAGGTCCCGCTCAGCATGATTTTTAAAGCGGCCTGTCTTGGGCTGATTTAGGTCAATCAAAATGCCGCCCCCCGAAACTGACAAGATAGCGCCGCCTGAGGCGGTCGCCTCACCTCGCCTCATTAGCGGTGCGCCCCTGGTTACACTTTAGGAGTGGACATCCACGTGGCACGATTCATAGTTTACCATCTGGACAACTAAAGAGGGTCAAAAGGATCGAGAGCAACCCTGATACTCTTATTAAATGATTGGATACAATGGGGATGAAATCTGTGGAGAGAGGATACCCACATCAAGTAATCCAGAAACATAGAAATAAGATGGATAAAATTCCTAGATTGGAGTTACTGAATCCGATACAAAGGGATAGGAAAGTTTCACGCATCCCATTTGTAACTACATACAATGAGGAGAGTAAAAAAGTGAATTCTGTTATATGTAACATTGGCCTATGTTAGGCCGCTGTATCTCTGATGTTCCAGAGTTCCCCCACTATTTCCATATGGCAGGGCCCAGAGCCTACGTGATAGGCTGGTGCACTCTGATATTGGTCCCTTAAGAAAGAGTACCCAGACGTTTATTACCAAACAGAGACTGGGATGTTAGCCGTGTCTTGGTTGTGTGAACTGTACCTTAATGTTGAAAGGTCCTCATTTCACACACCCGGTAACGAATAGGACGTATCAGATCCGTCACTATCTGACTTGTAATTCCGACCATCTTATCTACGTATTACAGTGTCCATGTAATGTGAAACCACAAAACAAGAATTACTCAGCACCGGTATACCATCAGCAAAAAGAAATAGGATCTACCGGTATCCAAACATTTTTCAGATGCACGCCATACCGAGAGACAACTCAAATCTGCTATTATTAATCATGTTGCACCCTTAAGATTGGGAGGTGATCGCACAAAAAAACTTAAACTGAGGGAACTTGAGTGGATACATAAATTAGACACGTTGCGACCTAAGGGTGTCCAATGTTTTCCTCTTAGCAATTCTTGGGTGTTTTTAGCTGTGTTTTGGGTCATTATCCTGTTGCAAGACCCATGACCTGCGACTGAGACCAAGCTTTCTGACACTGGGCAGCACATTTCTCTCTAGAATCCCTTGATGGTCTTGAGATTTCATTGTACCCTGCACAGATTCAAGACACCCTGTGCCAGATGCAGCAAAGCAGCCCCAGAACATAACAGAGCCTCCTCCATGTGTCACAGTAGGGACAGTGTTCTTTTCAAGATACGCTTCATTTTTCTGTCTGTGAACATAGAGCTGATGTGCCTTGCCAAAAATTTCGTTTTTTGTCTCATCTGTCCATAGGACATTCTCCCAGAAGCTTTGTGGCTTGTCATAGAATTTTTATATATTATTACTTTTGTCAGATTCAAGTTATTTCTGTGACCATTGTGGGTTTTTCTTTCATTAAACGAGGGGCACCAACAATTTTGTTCACGTGTGTGTATAGACATGGGTATAGTGTATTTTCTACATCAAGATTTCCATAATAAGGTGTAAATCTAACCAGTCTGGAGATCTACAAGAGTTTATCTATATGTTTAGTAACTTCCTATAACATCTAGCGCCGAGTTGAGGTATCTTACCTTTTCCAAGATGGCACCCGCTACTTTTAGCGGCTATTGCGCATGCGCGAGACATGATTCAATGCATATACATCTTTATTATACTTCCGTGCATGCGCGGTAGACGTTACTACACGCTGATTTGGCTTGGTGATCATGTTACACATGTTTCTGGATGGTATCAGGTATTTACATATTATATATTTGTACACTTGTTATTCATTGCTTATTAGGATAGATGATCTTATTATTCAGGTCCATACCTGATCTTTTACACTTGTTATTATATATTCACTTATTTTTATCACATGCTTTATATTACACTGTGAATGATATATTATATTACCAATTTTTCACATATTTTTTACTTAATTGCTTTATTGTCATTTGCAATTGATTGATGTTGTACACACTATTTATATTTGTATATATATATATATTTGTACTATTGTGTTGCTTGTACAGGCTCGCAATAGAGCCGAAATGTTGCAGGGGGCAATAAACCCACTTGTTTGCTTCACTTTACCTTGGAGTGCTGCCTGTTTTTTGGATTATATATATAGATAGATATGAGATAGACAGATGATAGATAGATAGATAGATAGATAGATAGATAGGAGATAGATGAGATAGATAGATAGATAGATAGATGAGATAGATAGGAGATAGATAGATAGATAGATAGATAGATATGAGATAGATAGATGAGAGATAGATGGATGTAGATAGATAGATAGATATGAGATAGATAGATGATAGATAGATATGAGATAGATAGATTGAGATAGATAGATAGATAGATAGATAGATAGATAGATAGATATGAGATAGATATGAGATAGATAGATGAGATAGATAGTATGAGATAGTAGATAGATATGAGATAGATAGATATGTAGATAGATAGATATGAGATAGATAGATAGAGAGATAGATATGAGATAGATAGATATGATTAGATAGATATGATATAGATAGATAGATAGATATGAGATAGATAGATATGAGATGAGATAGATATGAGATAGATAGATAGATAGATATGAGATAGATAGATAGATATGAGATAGATAGATATGAGATAGATAGATATGAGATAGATAGATAGATATGAGATAGTAGATAGATAGATAGATAGATAGATAGATAGATAGATATGAGATAGATAGATAGATAGATATGAGATAGATAGATAGATAGATAGATAGATAGATAGATATGAGATAGATAGATAGATATTTTATAGCTTATTTGTATAGCGCTATCATATTCTGCAGTGCTTTACAGATATTGTCAGTCCTATATATACACACAGAAATTATATGCAAATATATCTATATGCCTGGGAATGTAGATTTCCTCCCTATAGAATCTATAAAGGCTTGTCCTGTAGTGAGGAGACCAGTCTGGAAATTCGGGGGCAGCTCTTGTAGGCGACTCCATTCTAGTCCTTTCAGTAATGAACAGTCTAGACTGTTGTTGGATCTCGCAGGTTCTCCCTCCAGAAACTCCATTCCAGACTGTTCTGTAGTGAGGTGGAGGGAGAACCTGCGAGAAACAACACCATAGACACAACCCTCCATACCGGAGAGAACCAACACCATAGACACAACCCTCTACCAGAGAGAACCAACACCAAGACACAACCCCCAACCGGAGAGCCAACAGCAGCCACAACCCCCAACCAGAGAGAACCAACACCAAGCCACAACCCCCATACCGGAGAGACCACACATAGACACAACCCTCCACCGGAGAGAACCAACACCATAGACACAACCCTCTATACCAGAGAGAACCAACACCATAGCCACAACCCTCCATACCGGAGAGAACCAACAGCATAGACACAACCCTCCATACCAGAGAGAACCAACACCATAGACACAACCCTCCATACCGGAGAGAACCAACAGCATAGCCACAACCCTCCATACCAGAGAGAACCAACACCATAGCCACAACCCTCCATACCGGAGAGAACCAACAGCATAGACACAACCCTCCATACCGGAGAGAACCAACACCATAGACACAACCCTCCATACCGGAGAGAGAACCAACACCATAGACACAACCCTCCATACCGGAGAGAGAACCAACACCATAGACACAACCCTCCATACCGGAGAGAGAACCAACACCATAGACACAACCCTCCATACCGGAGAGAGAACCAACACCATAGACACAACCCTCCATACCGGAGAGAACCAACACCATAGACACAACCCTCCATACCGGAGAGAACCAACACCATAGACACAACCCTCCATACCGGAGAGAACCAACACCATAGACACAACCTTCCATACTGAAGAGAACCAACACCATAGACACAACCCTCCATACCAGAGAGAACCAACACCATAGACACAACCCTCCATACTGAAGAGAACCAACACCATAGACACAACCCTCCATACTGAAGAGAACCAACACCATAGACACAACCCTCCATACCGGAAAGAACCAACAGCATAGACACAACCCTCCATACCGGAGAGAACCAACACCATAGACACAACCCTCCATACCGGAGAGAACCAACAGCATAGCCACAACCCTCCATACCGGAGAGAACCAACAGCATAGCCACAACCCTCCATACCAGAGAGAACCAACACCATAGCCACAACCCTCCATACCGGAGAGAACCAACAGCATAGACACAACCCTCCATACCGGAGAGAACCAACACCATAGACACAACCCTCCATACCGGAGAGAACCAACACCATAGACACAACCCTCCATACCGGAGAGAGAACCAACACCATAGACACAACCCTCCATACCGGAGAGAGAACCAACACCATAGACACAACCCTCCATACCAGAGAAAGAACCAACACCATAGACACAACCCTCCATACCGGAGAGAACCAACACCATAGACACAACCCTCCATACCGGAGAGAACCAACACCATAGACACAACCCTCCATACCGGAGAGAACCAACACCATAGACACAACCCTCCATACCGGAGAGAACCAACACCATAGACACAACCCTCCATACCAGAGAGAGAACCAACACCATAGACATAACCCTCCATACCGGAGAGAACCAACACCATAGACACAACCCTCCATACCGGAGAGATTCCTGTGCACTTCCTTCTTTCCCCCGCCATGCACCGTTCCTGCCGCTGCAGCACCGAGGGACGCCGATAGGGGTCGCAAGAAAGGCATTGGTTTCGCAGGCGCCATGACTGTGATCTCCCCAGATCTGATGTATTGTAGGTTTAGTGGATTTTTGTTCCTTTCATTGTTAGTTTTGACCATTTTTATTTCATTGTATTTATAGTTCATTTTTGATAAGTGACATTTTGTGCACATCTTGTTTTTTATCCCATACCATGGGGCAGTTGTATTAATGTATTGATAAATATGGTGGCTGGACCTAACGCCATATTTACAAAGCTATCACCCCGGTTCCCGTCATAGCTTGGCACATTATGTGGTATTCGATGTAGAGATAAAATGGGTTGTGGTTTGCGATTTTATTCTAGAAACAGCGCTACTCCTGTCTACAGGCTGTGCCTGGTACTGCAGGCAGGGGGAAACTCAAAATATCCCTCAGGAAAAAAATAGATAGAAAATAATGAATATTTATTACAATAAAAATATCCACAGGCTGCAGTGATATCCAACTGCCATAGTCAGCTTGTAAAGACATCACATGACCAATGACATCACAATGCTCATGACATCACAATGGGTGCAGTGAATGGAATGTTCAGGAGCAGATGCAGGTGGTGTCACTTGAGGAAGACACCTTGAAGAGGTAAGTACTGCTTATACACAGGGCTCGAGAGGGAGGGGGCGCATGAAGTTTAGAGCTGCATCATCCACCCCAAAATCTCAGAAAGGACATGGCAGGAGTGATATTGATGGCCAGTCATCAGTAATATAGTCCCAGATAAGGGTGTAACTAGCAGACCAGGCCCCAGGCATACTTTTGACTAGGGCCCCCACATGGTATATGGCCCTCTTTACTGGCTCCACATGGTATAAAGTTCTCCCTTATTTACCCCCACACGGTATTTTACCTTATTGGCCCCAACTTAGTTTGCTGCCTCCTTTACTGACCTCCACACAGTAAATGCACCCTTTACTGGCCCTTTATTTACCCCCATGCTGTATGTACCACTTTTACAGGCCCCCATGCAATAAGTGCACCCCATAGTGACTTTTCTGCATTACCTATAGGGTCTGTGATCTTATGGGGTCCGGTCAGTCCCTTGCTCTTTTTTTTTTTTTTTTTTTTAGGCCTCTGCTTCCCCTTCAGCCTCCAGGAAGTCCCATATGCCACAAGGGGTCCCTTATAGGGCTGCAGGGGAAGTGGAGGTGGCCGCGGGCAGGATCGAGGATCAGTAAGTAAATAGCGCCCATTAACAACCTATTAGAAAAGCAGCAGGGGTCCATCCAGTCCCCCTAAGGTTGCAGGCCCCATAGAAGCCGCTATGGCGGTAGTTCTGCCACTGTCCCAGATTCCCCCTCTAACATGTAACTTTACCACCATCGGGTAGATCAGGGCTGTGCACCATGTCCACTGTTCAGTTAGTGCTCCTTTAAGGTGTAGTCGGACATTGGGGAGGGGGCGGCTGTTTGATCCTAGAGACAGCGCCCCCTCCTGTCCTTATGTTCTGGTCTAGCATTGTAGATCAGACCCATTCAACTGAAAGGGTGAGGTGACAAATCATTTACTCTCAAGGGTGGGCCCCGGGGGCCGTAATAAATAATCCTGGGGCTTCATAGAAGAGAAAAGAAATCTGAGTAGCCGAAGTAAGGACAAGACTCCCAATATATCTGTACTGGAAATTGTGGGGAAAAATAGTCATTCTAAAAACCTGAAAAAACTTCCATAATATAATAATATTGACAGGCTGCGATTTTACCCATCCACATATTCAACCTGTTAGAATGTTGGAAAATGAGTAGCTATGACATCACAAAGCTCATGACATCATCAAACCTGACCATGTACTTTGTATTACAACAGGTTCAGAGGAAGAGACGTCTTGAAGAGGACAAGTCCAGACAGGTTAGTGTACAAGTCCTGCAGATTGTGAGCCCTATATGGGACAGCGATATGTAAGGTTCACACCTGCGTCAGAGAAACTTTTTTTTCCCCCAGCGGACCCCATTATAGTCAATGGGGTCTGCTGGTGTCCGTGTGTAACTGCTGTTTTAGTGGTCCGGCTCTCCATCGTTTGGGTCCCCCAGCGGATCCGAATGACAGAGAGCACAACGCTAGTGTGAACCTACATCAAATTAGATTGTAAGCTCTTAAAGGGGTTTTCTAGACATTTGATGCCATCCTTCTGATAGGTCATTAGTATTAGATTAGGAGGGTCCGGCGCATCTACTGAGCGGCTGTTCCAAGGAGTTGCTGCCTGTGCTGGATCTATGGCGTGTGCACAGCTGTTACCAGCAGCAATGCCCACGTGAGCTGGGGCTCCCCGCCACAGCTAAGGTTAGGGCTCAGATTAGAAGGGCCCGGCACCCTTAAGAACAGCTGTCAAGGGGGTCGCTGCCATTGCCGGTCTATAGAGTGGTGCAGTGCTGTCAGTACTGTGGAAAGCCACTTTATAGTGGTCTGGGCTCCCGGAAACGGCTATAATGCTATAGAGTCAGGTGAGGTTAGGAGGGTCCGGCACCCCTCTGCAAGCTGTTTCGGGATGTCTCTGCCTGTGCCGGAGCTATGTTGTGGATAGCGGCTCTAACCAGCGCCCTCGCCAGAGGCCGTGACATAGTGGACAGGGCTCCTGCCACAGCAAAGGATAGGAGATTAATATCAAATGACTGACAAACTCCTTTAAGGGCAAGGAATGTGTTATATTATTAGATTGTAAGCTCCTCGGAGCAGTCTATATATTGTATTAGATTGTAAGCTCCTCGGAGCAGGTCATGTATTGTATTAGATTGTAAGCTCTTCAGAGCAGGATATTCTTTTATAATTTGCAGCAGGACAGATTAGATCCAGGGTACAATCCGATCGCCAGCTTTGGGGTCAGAAAGGAATTTTTTTGCCCCCCGGAGAAAAAAAAAAAAAAAAAAAAAAAGAGAAACTCTGGGGGGGTTTCTTTGCCTTTCTCTGGATCTTTGGGTACAGGGGCTCTTATTCCAGACTAATGAGGGGCTGCAGCTAGTTCTGCAGTGTCCCCGGGTCTGGTCAGGGTCTTTGTGCCCATTTTTAAATAAAAGGTCCTGTAATGGTTTATTACAATGTTGCTTCAATAAAAAAATAAAAAATAAAAAAAAATATTTCGGTGTCTTTTGCCTTTTGTCCGGATTTTCTCTTTCTTCCACAATTCCACATTGACCATGATCACTGCTGTATCACATTGGGATTTAGTCAAGGTTTTGCCGCAGATTTCGCCCTACGCAACGCAAAGTGTGAAATCCGTAGTAAAAATCTGCAGACAGAATCGACATGCCGCAAATATAAAATCTGCACCTCAGATATTCTGCGAGCAGGTTCTCCCTGCAGGGGTAGATGACATTTGTTCACAGTCTCATCCACTTTACTACTGCAGATTTTCCACAATGTACACTCTACATGTGAACATGTCCTTAAAGTGAAGATAAAGCCCTTCTACTTCCTGCAGCTCCCAATGTCTGAGCTGCAGTAACCCTGCCCGGCCACTAGGCAGTGTACTGAGCCTGCTGCAGATATCAGCTGATGGGTGAGGGTGTCAGGGGTCAGGCCCCACTGATCTGATAGTGATCACCTATCCTAGGGCCAGGTCACCAATATCTAAACCCCAAATATCCCCGGGAATCCTGGTTGGCAAACCCTGCTCCAGAGAGCGGCTAACATGGAGCAACAAGAATACGTTACCGGGGACAGAAAGGGACCCAGTTTTACCGACACCTTTCCTAAATGTACTTAATAATGGGACAATATGGGAACATGGAGTTCATGACTGTGCAAATAACCAGATGTACCAGTCAAGGAGTCTGTGTGGATAGAGATGTAATATTGGTTACCATCCATTGTAATATATACAATGAAACCTCTCAGAGACAACCCTTTTTATAGGTGGATTCATTGCAAGTAGGCGGAGTCAATACAAGTAGGCAGGGCCAGCACAAGTAGCTTCTCCATGTACAGCAGTCCTGTGTTAAGTAATTTTGCACAGGACTGCTTTACATGGAGGCAGAGACAGCAGTCCTATGTAAGTCACCATGTCAGACTGAAACTGTAACTTACACAGGACTGCTGCCTCTACCTCCATAAAGCAGATATTTCTGCTACACAGGGCGGCCTGCTTTATATGTAAAGGCTGCAGTCCTATGTAAGTAAAGTTATAGGCAGAGGGGTCAGGTTGGCCATTAAACTGTAGGTGCAGCCGCCACCGCCATCACACTCGCAGTCCACTGACTCCTCAGTCTAGAGGCCCTCAGGATGTGGACAAACTCTGGAGGGGCCCGGGGTAGGTGTAACATAAAAAAAACAAAAACACATTCCCTGGCGCTCTGGTGTCCGCAGCCCTTTTGGTCGCACACCGTGCTTTGGTCCTAGGAACCCATAAACCTCACATTACCACTGAGGCCAATCATCAGCCTCAGCAGTCGCTATGTGAGTGACATCACCGATCCCTCTCCAGTGACTGCCTAACTGGCCTCAGCGGTCACGTGGGGTGCAGGGGGAATGAGGCACGGTGTGTGACCAAACGGGCTGGGGTGTCAGACACTGGAACGCTGGGGACAGGTGAGGTTTTTTTTTTCTTAATGTTACTTCTCTTTAAGTATAATGTCCCATAGCGGCCCCTCCACACAGTATAATGTCCCATAGCGGCCCCTCCACACAGTATAATGTCCCATAGCGGCCCCTCCACACAGTATAATGTCCCATAGCGGCCCCTCCACACAGTATAATGTCCCATAGCGGCCCCTCCACACAGTATAATGTCCCATAGCGGCCCCTCCACACAGTATAATGTCCCATAGCGGCCCCTCCACACAGTATAATGTCCCATAGCGGCCCCTCCACACAGTATAATGTCCCATAGTGACCCCTCCACACAGTATAATGTCCCATAGCGACCCCTCCACACAGTATAATGTCCCATAGTGGCCCCTCCACACAGTAAAATGTCCCATAGAAGCCCCTCCACACAGTATAATGTCCCATAGCAGCCCCTCCACACAGTATAATGTCCCATAGTGGCCCCTCCACACAGTATAATGTCCCATAGTGGCCCCTCCACACAGTATAATGTCCCATATTGGCCCCTCCTCACAGTATAATGTCCCATAGTGCACACAGTATAATGTCCCATATTAGCCCTCACACGGTATTATGTATTATATAGTGGTCACTTCACACACTATAATGTGCTATAGTGGACCATGTGGTTTTCTTTATGAATGTTCAAAAAATTTCAGGTTTTCACATGAAAATCCCAGACCCCAGAGTATAATGATCTGAGGCCCAGGGAGGTGTCACACATACTATACAATGTTACTCACCTCTCCTGGCTCCAGCGCCCGTCTTCCTCCATCTTCATGTCTTTGAGACGTCATGAATGACACCAGTATAACGTCATGTGGGTCATGCCAGCATCATTTTGCGTCATTCGTGACATCTCTTACACCAGAAGAGTCCGGAAGACCCACATCGGAGCCCAGGAAAGGTGATTAACACTGTTTATTATGTCTGTCACCTCCACTGGGCCTCAGCATATTATACTCTGGGGTCTCTTCTGCTTAGGCTTAGGATTGGTCTCAGCGGTCACGTGTGGCAAGGACTTTCGCTTGAAGAAGCCCTGGGAGCTGGACTCAAGTGCTGGTAGAAACACCCAATGGACTCAATTTGGGTCAGGACCTTTAAGCGAATGGGATTCAGCTGCAATTCCAGGCACAGCCACTATACAATGTGTGGCGCTGTACTTGTTAAGCAGTAAAGAGGCCGCAGTGCTGGTCCGAGTACAACAACCTGTTCAATCAGCTGATTGTTGGGGTGTCAGGTGTCCGGCGCCCCCGATCTGAAATTGATGACCAATATAATCCTGAAAAACCCCTTTAAGCTTTGCTGTTGCCACAGTCTCTCATGGGACATCAGATGTACAGACTAGAAATTCCCGTGGTCTCTGGCGTACAGTTCAGTCTCTCTCCGATAATGGCTATATGCTTGGTGGATTCTCACAACTCACTCAATACATGAAGGCGCTGTCCCTTTAAATAACAAGGACTCTCTGGAGCTCACACTGTCCTTCCCTGGTCCTGTATAGGACTTGGTAGTCACTGGACACTTCTGACAGTCTCGCTCATGTCGCAACCACTCATCATGGGCACATCTGTCCCCGGTTTTGGTGCCTCCCAGTAAATGCCCCTATATGATACAACGCCGGGCACCGCTACTGACGCTGCAGGAGACCCCGCACTATCCCGCCACTAGTGATGTAGAAAGTCTATACAGCGGTCACTAATGGGTTCAGACTATGGTCATGGGCTATTCAGTTTATTGTAGGTGATATATTTAGGGTCTGTACAGCTCCCATGTCTTAGGGTTACACAAACACCCTCAGATGTTTCATGGTTTCCAGTAACAACTATATACACAGTCTCTGCAGCCAGTAATACATACAGTGGGGCAATATATAAGCTTATCCCGGACACAGGGGGTATTTTCCCATCTCATTGCAGTGTGGAGAGGGGCCACATGGTGGACATAGGTCCCTTGGTAACACTCTCATGGAAGGAAGAGGCGGCAGGGACTGAAAGATTTGGTGAAGGTGATCCAACCGGTCTGAGCCACCCTCATGGCACTCAGACAAGCCCACAATCTGTGTCCCCCAGGATAAAAACACCCATGGCCTCATACTCAGACCCCTGCGGCTACTAAGTCTCCTACGGCACCCTCACTCTCTCAACGCCTTTTTATAAGACCCAAATTCGGCCCCTCCTGGTCCCTGTGGCACAGTCAGGACGATGTTGGACTCCTTTCTGGGCCCTAACTCTCACTGGCCCTTGCTGAACTTCCTGGCCCCCACTGGTTGGGCCACTAGTGAAGGGGCTCAGGTGCCCGCTGCAGCTGACCACACAATGACATCACTGTTAATACGTCACCGGTACGCACATGACCACTGGAGGCCACAGCGGGCACCTGAGCCCCTTCACTTCTGGCTCAGCCAGTGCTGGCAAGGAATGGAATGGGGGACCCAAGGCTGGAACAGAGGACCAGGAGTAGGCAGGTATTGCTTCTTTTTTTTTTAATTTTAGCCCCCCCTTTAAATTCCCCGGACCCTTACTCTCACTAGATCCATCCCTCTTTAGATATGGCAGCTGCTCAGACATCCATCACTTACCACCCTTCACCGGCTTTGTCCTGGCAGGGAAGGGGTCTCTGGTTTGTATTCGCCGTGTTGTTCACCTTTACATATTATACACTATGGCCCTAGAAATGCTCCAAGTCTATCCCTAATAATCCCACTTGGTCGACCTTCTTTAACAATACTTAACAGTCAGTCTTGCGATTTGTAACCCGACGTCATCTCGGCTCGTGTCTCCAGCGCCATCATCAGGTCTCTCTGTAGCGATTTCACTCAGCACAGGCTCCTCTGGGGCCTCCTCCTTTGTCTGGCCCTTACTTTCGGCACCCCTATACATCTGCACCCTAACTTTATGTCTTCCTTGAGGACAGGGGACCTCTGTCTGTCTTGTGGCCTCAGCCACACACTGCCACGGCCCTTATTTATAACCTGGGGTGTTACAGAGCCAACTAGTGGCAACCACTGGGATTACACACATTCATTCAGTGCACGGAATTGTATACGAACAGAAGCAACAGAGAAAGTATTTACATCAGTATATACAGCTACACAACTCACCATAAGGCCGGTGTGTCACATGTAGTGCAGCCTTTACCAGCACGCGCTGTAATAATTACTGCCTGCCCATATACCCAGCAGGTCATGATGGGGACGGTTATGAAGGGAAACCAGGACTGTGGCCCCTTTATCTTCAGTAATGTAGGGGGTCCCAGAGGTGGGACCCCTCCTGATCATATTCTAGAGATGTGCCGTCACTTTACAAGACCCCTTTAAGTTCAATACTACCTATATAACCCACATGCAGTGTGCTCCCCCTAGTGGTCAAGGTAGAAATATATATTTTTTTTTTTTTCACGGAGCCCAATCAGAGTTTTACTATGGGTACCTATGATTCCTGGACAGACTCCTGTGCCTTGGTTAAAATCACATTTTCCAATCAGGAGCCTAGAAAAGTTGTGACAATTCCTGTGGGAGCTCTAATGGCGTGCATTTTGGTGGTCACCCAGCTTTCCAAGAAATAGATGTGAGTAAATGGGGCATCTGTCAGATCTGCTAGATATCATTCCTAGCAGTGTAGGCTTGTGAGAGCCGCCATGTGGCTGGGATGGCTGCGGCCTGACCCCGGGCAATAATAAGCTTAACATCATAATCATATAATGCAGGATAAAACAGAGGTAACCACTAACCAAATCCATTAGGGACGAGGCGACCCAGTTCTCTTTCATGTCCGTGGACGTTTACTCTGATGGAATAGAAAGTAATCTCACTTGTAACTGACGGGCACAAGCGCCTAAGAGAGCCGCAAATGCATCTGGGACGCCAATCCAGCTCTGCAGTATGTGCGTGTATTACCGTCTATATACAGTATGAATAGTCAGTGCTGACCTAGATACATTATAGTGCCATTTAACCCTTTAAGGACACAGAATAGTTTGGGCGACTTTTTTTTTATATTTTCCATCTCCGCCCTCCAAAATTCACAACTTTTTTTTTTTCTCGAGGGGCTTATTTTTTTGCATGACGAGTTGCACTTTCAGCAGGCAACATTATGGGGTACATATAATGTTTTTATTAGCGTGGGGTCCATGTGAAAAACATGTTACAATGATGTCATTATTTTCTGCGCTTTGTTTTTATGGTATTCAGTCTCCATTAAAAACGACACAGCGACGGTGGCTCATTACGATAACGATAATATCTATATATCTATATTTTTTTTACTCTTTTGTTGATGGCGCTCTGTGAGGGCTCTTTTTTTGTTGGACAAGTTGTAGTTTTTATTGTTACCATTTTTTGCTACGTATAACTTTTTGACCCCTTTTTATTGCTTTTTTGAGGGGGAGGTGAATTGAACAAAACACTTTAATTTTGCACTTGTATGCATTTTTTTTTTTTTTACAGAATTCACCATAAAGAATAAATAATATTGTTTTTGGATAGTGTGAATTTATACGCACATGGAGATACGTAATATGTTTATTTTTAAAATGGCTAAGGCTTTATATTATTTATAGTTTTTTTTCTTCTTTTTTTTTTTTTACATTTTGTTTACTGTCCCACAAGGGGACTTGAACCTGGGACCCCTTCATCCCCTTGTACAATATACTGCAGTACTTTTGTACATAGACTCCCCTATGTGTTATAAGGAAAAGGCAACCAGGATTGCTTGGCCTCCTTGCTGTCACGGCAACTCCTTGGAACCCTGCAGGGCATTCCGAGGTGTTGCAGGGAGGGGTCCAAAGGGTTGAAAAGGAGGTCCCCTCCCCAAACTGCCAAGATACCATGATCACTATTGATTATGGCATCTGAAGGACTAATATGCAAGAGTTAAGAAATTATAAAAGTGATCAATAAATGACATGTACCCCAGAAAAGGACTAATAAAAACTTCAACTCATCCCACAAAAAATTAGCCCTCATACAGCTGCATTGATCGAAAAATAAAAAATGATGGCTCTTGGGATCTGGCTAAATAGAAGCACTAAAAAAGCACTAAAATATAAAAACAACTTGATGGAATTACTTTTTCCCCATTACCCTTGAAAAAAACAACTTGCCCTGCAAAAAAAAAAAGTCTCATACAGATCCATTGGTGGAAAAATATGAAAAAGGCTTTATGGATTTATGGGGTTAATAAGTGTCATTATATATTTTTATTTATATGGTTAACATTAAAATTAAAATATAAAAACTATAATTATTATAGCAATAAAAGGTATAAATACTAAATAATTATCATAACAAGGAGAAATTGTACATTTTTGGGCAATATATATATATATATATTATTCTACACACTCTTCCCTCATTACTTACGACACACTTGTGATATATAAAGTGCACATTACACAAAATGTTGTTTTTTTACTGTGTTGTTTTCATCATAAAACCACCAATATGAGCCCATTAGAGGAAAAAAAATTATGTGCACACACTATATAAAGTTATATTACCAGAATGAGCTGGAAAACTTCTGACTAACACTAAGGTGTTAAGTATCGAGCCGCAAACCAGTCGAACATACAGATTTTCCGTGCACTTTAGTAAAAAAACAGGCAGCTACAAAATGCTCAGAATAGCAGAGATGCAGGAAAAAAAACAATAAAATCTGTAATAAAGACACTGGCCCGATGGTCAGCTCCGAGAGAAGGAGGCGGACTTGGGTCTGCTGGTCACAGAAGCCAAGCAGCGGCACTCAATGCACAAGCAGCGGCACTCAATGACAACAAGGAGCGGCACTCAATGCCAACAAGGAGCGGCACTCAATGCCAACAAGGAGCGGCACTCAATGACAACAAGCAGACGTGAAAGCAAGTAACATTTTATGGTGCACAAAACAGATAGAAACTTGTGGTTTTATAATTTTGGCACTCTATAGATACACTATGGAGGTTATACCATGAAAAGTATATAGGGAAGCTGAAGAAGCTTCAGGTGGGAGGCCGGAAAAACTGTGTATATGAAAGCTTGGTCTGATCTTATAAATGTATACAAGGTCATTACAAAGAATTGGCTCATGGACTATTCATTGTAAGAATCGTGCCACAGACTAAGTAACATCATGTACATGTGGCGGAAAAGCAAGTCATCATAAGCATAGGAAAGGGATCTTTACAGTAAAGGTGACCAAATAGGACATCATGGGAAATCACAGTATAGTGGTGTTATCCAGTCACAGTATGGCGGTATTACCCAGTCAATGTATAAGAGGCGTTATCCGATCACAGTATGGTGGTGTTATCCAGTCACCGTATGGCGGTGTTATCAGTGTTGGACTGGGATGTTTAGGGCCCATCAGTGGAATTTATTCTAGGCCCCCCTCCTTCTGCTAATGGTATACAAGCCATAAAAAGTCAACCTACTTTCCTGGCCCTGTGATATTTATCATCATTTACGCCAGTTTTCTGCTCACCCGCCCTACAATGTGCACCGCTGCAGTACCTAAACCCACCACTACAAACTGTACGCTGAGCAAGCAACATGGCTCCTGGAATTGTTAACATTACTGGTAGCAGTGCTGTCCTGGAAAAGCTGATCTGCAGGGGTCCCAGCTATCCAACCCCACCAGATGTAATATTGATGGGAGTCATTACATTACATGTGGGAGCATTGTGGGCACCATTATATTATATGTGTGGGACAGTGGGGGTCATTATATTAATTGTGGGGGACAGTGGGGGTCATTAAATTATATGTGGGGGACTGTGGGGGTCATTAAATTATATGTGGGGGACTGTGGGGGTCATTCAATTAAATGAGGGGGCACAGTGGGGGCCATTATATTACATATTGGGGCACTCTGGGACATTTATTACATGTGGGGCACTGAAGGGGCCATTCTACTGAGTATGAGGGCCATTATGTTATATGTGGGGTCACTGATGGGGCATTATACTACACACGGGGGTACTGAGGCGCCCATTACATAACTGCTGACAGAGGCTCCACACAAAACTTTATTTTGTTAACACTGAGAAGTGACGGCTACTTCGGGGGTCCTCGGTGGGGTTGGTTTCTCACTTGGGGGTACTTCGCCTGAAAAGGTTGAGAAACACTGATCTATATTGATGATATTTATGCGGAGTTCCCATAGTCCTCTATTTCCTGTATCAATACCACACAACTTTTTGAATTTTTTTTTTTTTTACAAACATTTAAATAAAAATCTTGAGCTGTGTGGAATAAAGCCTTGTGAGATTAACAGGCGGGGAAATGAGGCGGCGATAGGGATCTGCCGAGTCTATAAAACACATGGCTAATTAATTGAAAATGCTAACATCAATGTTTCAGCCGGGAGGAAATGATATGTTGTGTTTTCATCTTCCATCTGACTCGGAGATAACAAGCACAATTGTTCTGACTTGTCGGTGTCATTTACATAAAGCCTCTGTGTGGTTTTCTGCCTGAATTTCGGTAATATTTTACAGAATTTCGTCTTTAGAAAGCACAAGCTTGTCAATTCTACACAGTAATCGCATCGAATAATACAAAAACATAAAAAAAAAAAAAACATCCATGTCCCAGAATGGGCAACATATGTCAGATTTGGTTTCTCCTGGGCTCCTTGTCGCCCCCTTGGTGAGCGTAGTGCTTTGTATGATCAGTGGGGGAAGGGAAGTGACAACTGCTTTCATACCATTACTGCAGCACAAAATTAGTTGTCAGCCATCATGCTGAAAAATTGGTTATTTTTAATACAATTCTATTAATTTATTTTTAAAATCTCTAATTTAGATCATTTACAAAAAAATTTATGTGATTACCCAAAAAATATCTACAGGTTTTTTTGTTTTTTTTTTGTGCAAGACATTAATACAAACAATAGGCTGTAATTTCCTGTTTCTACATCCCACTTACCAGCTTTTCTGTATAGACGGGGACAGGATGAGCAGAGTCATTTCATGGTTATCATTAGAGGGCAGGGGGGTCAGTAACAGCTTTGTCGTATTGTTGGAGGCCTAGATAAGGCAGTATAGTGACACTATATACTATACACACAGACGCGTCTCCCCTTTCAGGTCCTCTGCCGCTAGCTGCTCCTTGGGGGAGGGACTATACGTTATTGGTGCATGACGGAGAAGTCGCTGGAAGAGGCTGAAACGCGCTGCAAGAGCCAATGGGTTAAGAATGGACGCTCGGAAAGAACACCAGATACCTGATGAGACCCTGGATTATAATAATTTATGGGGAACAAACTCCAAAAATTTCTGGTTCAGCCAAATCCCAAATTTTTGAAAACTCATAACAAACCTGGCTCATTATGAACCGGTTCACTCCTCTCTACTCAGAACTTATGTCCTCTACCTAAACAACCCTCACCCTAAACCTAACCCACAATAGAGAACACAGAGAACCCCTATGACAAAAAAACACAATCCTTAATGAATGACATTAAAATGACCTATATGAGACATTCCCTTTAACTTATTAACTTCCGAGTTGGACCCCCCCCCCATCTGTAATAGAATACCCCTTTAAGCTTCTGCTTTGTATCCATGCATATCTGGATGTACAGTAACACGGGGCACTGACACGTGTCGTGTCTGTCGTTTTGGTTTGCAGATGCTCAACAGCAAATGGGGGAATTTTTAAGTGATGTAAAGAAAATCTCCCCAAAGGTGGAGCCGACGGGTCATTACCATAAATGGTAAAAACAATAAAAATTCAAAGAAAAAAGCTGTATTAATTTTTCTCCTGTAAATCATGAAGAAATGATTAAGAAAATTGTAGAAATATATACGGGCATTATACAGGCCTACAGGGCGGGCCTTATGTTTGATGATCAGTTGGCAATAATACCAAATGTGATGGGCTCACAGCTCCGCACATACAGTGGGGAAAAAAAAGTATTTAGTCAGCCACCAATTGTGCAAGTTCTCCCACTTATAAAGATGAGGCCGGCCTGTAATTGTCATCATAGGTAGACCTCAACTATGAGAGACAAAATGAGAAAACAAATCCAGAAAATCACATTGTCTGATTTTTAAAGAATTTGCAAATTATGGTGTAAAGTAAGTATTTGGTCAATAACAAAAGTTCATCTCAATCCTTTGTTCTATCTCCTTTGTTGGCAATGACAGAGGTGAAACGTTTCCTGTAAGTCTTCACAAGGTTGGCACACACTGTTGCTGGTATGTCGGCCCATTCCTCCATGCAGATCTCCTCTAGAGCAGGGATGTTTTGGGGCTGTCGCTGGGCAACACGGACTTTCAGCTCCCTCCAAAGGTTTTCTATGGGGCTGAGATCTGGAGACTGGCTAGGCCACTCCAGGACCTTGAAATGCTTCTTACGAAGCCGCTCCTTCATTGCCCTGGCGGTGTGCTTGGGATCATTGTCATGCTGAAAGACCCAGCCACGTTTCATCTTCAATGCCCTTGCTGATGGAAGGAGGTTTGCACTCACAATCTCACCATACATGGCCCCATTCATTCTTTCATGTACACGGATCAGTCGTCCTGGTCCCTTTGCAGAGAAACAGCCCCATACATGATGTTGCCCCCCCATGCTTCACAGTAGGTATGGTGTTCTTTGGATACAACTCAGCATTCACTCTCCTCCAAACACCACGAGTTGTGTTTCTACCAAACAGTTCTACTTTGGTTTCATCTGACCATATGACATTCTCCCAATACTCTTCTGGAACATCCAAATGCTCTCTAGCAAACTTCAGATGGGCCCGGATATGTACTGGCTTAAGCAGGGGGACACGTCTGGCACTGCAGGATCTGAGTCCCTGGCGGCGTAGTGTGTTACTGACGGTAGCCTTTGTTACGTTAGTCCCAGCTTTCTGCAGGTCACTCACTAGGTCCCCCCCGTGGGGTTCTGGGATTTTTGCTCACCGTTCTTGTGGTCATTTTGACCCCACGGGGTGAGATCTTGCGTGGAGCCCCTGATGGAGGGAGATTATCAGTGGTCTTGTATGTCTTCCATTTTCTAATTATTGCTCCCACAGGTGATTTCTTCACACCAAGCTGCTTGCCTATTGCAGATTCAGTCTTCACCGCCTGGTGCAGGGCTACCATTTTGTTTCTGGTCCTTCCACAGCTCTTTGGTCTTCACCATAGTGGAGTTTGGAGTGTGACTGTTTGAGGTTGTGGACAGGTGTCTTTTATACTGATAACAATGTCACACAGGAGCCATTACTACAGGTAATGAGTGGAGGACAGAGGAGCCTCTTAAAGAAGAAGTTACAGGTCTGGGAGAGACAGAAATCTTGCTTGTTTGTAGGTGACCAGATACTTTTTTTCCACCATAATTTGCAAATAAATTCTTTAAAAATCAGACAATGTGATTTTCTGGATTAGTTTTCTCATTTTGTCTCTCATAGTTGAGGTCTACCTATGATGACAATTACAGGCCGGCCTCATCTTTATAAGTGGGAGAACTTGCACAATTGGTGGCTGACTAAATACTTTTTTCCCCACTGTACAGTAGTCTAATAATATTGCTAGTGTCAAATCATAATGCTGTACAATTTGTGGCGCCCTCTTCAGTGGTGGTGACAGATTTGCATGGTCTGACAGCACAGGTTGCACTCCCCTATGGGTCCACGTTTATGGACCCTATACAGTAGTCCCTGCAGGTGGTATTTGTGCCGCCATATGTTTTTGTGCCATATTATATGGTGACCATTCAAAGTAAACCCCTGCCCCATGATGGCTACTTTATGTGAAATATCTCCAGGTGTAATGATCCTGTAAGGAAGGGGCATCGCTTTGTCTTGACTGGGCGTGGTTTAGTAGGTTAAAGGGCGTGTCCTAATTTTCCCACGTTGCCTTTGCTCGTACATTACAACGAGCCTTCCCTGGGTTTGGTCTTCAGGTGTCTCTTCCTCTCGTCTGGTTGACTTTTTTTTTTTTGAAGTTTGATGTTTTGAAGACAAAGCTGCGGTTTTATCTGTGGTTGTGCCCAGATGGAACATTCAGCTGTGTACACAGACGCCTCCGGAGCTGCATTCACAGTACACACCTTCAATATAAAACAATAAAGTGTTATTATTCTGCAGGAAGCTGCAGTCACCGCAGATCACCTGTTCGCTCAGGCACAGGCCATACGGTCTGTTTGGCCCAAATATGTTTTTGTACTTTTTTTTTTTTCCATTTAGTAAAATTTTACTGATCTGTACATTTTTGAAAAAGTGTGATGGACTACAAGTCTCAGCATTCAAGACATTAATTAGAATGCAGAGATCAGTCACTGCCTAGTCCTGCTACACAGCTGGATAAATCCTTTGGGTTTTCAGCCTCTGAATGAAAACAAGAATCCATTTCCATTTATGTCAGATTGTTGTAATCGTCGTCCTGTACTTCTCGGGCAGATATGTAAATGATTACAGGTGTGGTCTGATCAGATACTGGGTCTTGCCACAAGAGGGTGTAAAGGTACACTGCTGCCCTGTTAAGAAGTTCTCAGAGGCTACTTTTGGGTAGTGTACCTCTTGGTGAGAGATCGGCGACTCCTAGACTTCTCTTTGATAGAATCAGAGGGTGCATCATTGGGCTGAGAGAAGCAGGATGGTTGTTTTAATAAATTGCCCACCATCTAGGCTGTTCTGGCCTAACTGTTAGGAGGTGTTGGGGGCAGTGGTTACGTGAGGACACATACATATGGTAAACAGAACGGCCCAGAAAGACCTCCAGCAGAGAGGATGGTTTGATCAACCAACAAGCCCAAATTATAATGTTCCCTCAATGGCCCCCACATAGTATAATGCCCCTTTGTGGCCCTCACACAGTAGAATGCCTTCCTTGTTGCCCCATACAATATAATGCCCCTGCATGCATCACACTTTAACCTGCTCCCCCCACCCTGTGGCCCTCAGACATTATATTGTAATGTCCCCTCCAGGTTGTCCCCATAGTTTCATGACCCCTCACATATCACACTTACTGGTCCTGCCTGGTCACCAGATTTACCACCAATCCAGCATTTATGGGACCAGAAGAACTGGTGACATATGTGAGTGACATCACCGATCCCTCTCCAGCGACCGATCCACTCAGCAATCGTGTGAACCTCTTCACTTTGACATGGTGAGTTCCAGTACAGGAGGAAAGGGGACATTGACTGTACAAGAGGACGCCTGTAAAATAATGCTTCCTTCTCTAGAAGCCATCTCCTTCCTAATAAAGGACAATATTATGTTGGCTTTACATGCAGCAGACTGGCATTGAGTGCTAAAATTTAGTTTACTATCCTCAGTCCTTCTCACCCAAAAGTCATCCATTCAACATTTGCTACTGTTGTTGGAGGAAAGCAAACATGTTATACTAATTCTGGACATGGTTACCCGACGAGCCCAGACTTATGCTGGGACTTCTGGTTCCATGTTAGCAGAGCACAGGCCGCAGTCACAGACTCCTGCCTCCTCTCGGTGGAGTGACTAGTTTCTCCTATTCGGCTCTGCTCTCTCTAGTAAACAGCGGTCTCACATTTTCCAGTGACAGAGACAGTCAGAGACAGCAGGCATAGAGCGAGAGAACTAGATCTACATTTTCCAGTGTCTGCATTGTCTCTCAGAGATGTCACTTCTCAGCTGCCTCTACTGACAGGCGGGAAGAAAGTCAGCACATTCTGCCTGTGACGTGTGACATACTTATATAAGGGGGACTGACAGACAGCACCTGACACCGACACAATGTATGTGAGACCTGTCTGCCTCTTACTGCTCTGCTCCATCATCCAAGGTAAGAGGGGGTGTCTACCGCCGAAGGTGTGCAAAATACTATATGTCCGCCGATGATAGTGGGTAGTATATTGTATGTCCACTGATGATAATAGTGTGCAGTATACTGTGTGTCCGCCAATGATAATAGTGTGCAGTATACTGTGTGTCCGCCAATGATAATACTGTGCAGTATACTGTGTGTCCACCAATGATAATAGTGTGCAGTATACTGTGTGTCCACCAATGATAATAGTGTGCAGTATACTGTGTGTCCACCAATGATAATACTGTGCAGAATACTGTGTGTCCGCCAATGATAATACTGTGCAGTATACTGTGTGTCCACTGATGATAATAGTGTGCAGTATACTGTGTGTCCACCAATGATAATACTGTGCAGTATACTGTGTGTCCGCCAATGATAATACTGTGCAGTATACTGTGTGTCCGCCAATGATAATAGTGTGCAGTATACTGTGTGTCCACCAATGATAATAGTGTGCAGTATACTGTGTGTCCACCAATGATAATAGTGTGCAGTATACTGTGTGTCCACCAATGATAATACTGTGCAGAATACTGTGTGTCCACCAATGATAATACTGTGCAGTATACTGTGTGTCCGCCAATGATAATAGTGTGCAGTATACTGTGTGTCCACCAATGATAATAGTGTGCAGTATACTGTGTGTCCGCCAATGATAATAGTGTGCAGTATACTGTGTGTCCACCGATGATAATACTGTGCAGTATACTGTGTGTCCGCCAATGATAATAGTGTGCAGTATACTGTGTGTCCACCAATGATAATACTGTGCAGAATACTGTGTGTCCGCCAATGATAATACTGTGCAGTATACTGTGTGTCCACTGATGATAATAGTGTGCAGTATACTGTGTGTCCGCCAATGATAATAATGTGCAGTATACTGTGTGTCCGCCAATGATAATACTGTGCAGTATACTGTGTGTCCACCAATGATAATAGTGTGCAGTATACTGTGTGTCCACCAATGATAATACTGTGCAGTATACTGTGTGTCCACCAATGATAGTGGGTAGTATATTGTATGTCCACTGATGATAATACTGTGCAGTATACTGTGTGTCCACCAATGATAATAGTGTGCAGTATACTGTGTGTCCACCAATGATAATAGTGTGCAGTATACAGTGTGTCCACCAATGATAATAGTGTGCAGTATACTGTGTGTCCACCAATGATAATACTGTGCAGTATACTGTGTGTCCACCGATGATAGTGGGTAGTATATTGTATGTCCACTGATGATAATACTGTGCAGTATACTGTGTGTCCACCAATGATAATAGTGTGCAGTATACTGTGTGTCCACCAATGATAATAGTGTGCAGTATACTGTGTGTCCACCGATGATAGTGGGTAGTATATTGTTGTCCACTGATGATAATACTGTGCAGTATACTGTGTGTCCGCCAATGATAATAATGTGCAGTATACTGTGTGTCCACCAATGATAATACTGTGCAGTATACTGTGTGTCCGCCAATGATAATACTGTGCAGTATACTGTGTGTCCACCAATGATAATAGTGTGCAGTATACTGTGTGTCCACCAATGATAATAGTGTGCAGTATACTGTGTGTCCGCCAATGATAATAGTGTGCAGTATACTGTGTGTCCGCCAATGATAATAGTGGTACGGGCCCTGTAAAATGCAGTATACTGTGTGTCCACCAATGATAATAGTGTGCAGTATACTGTGTGTCCACCAATGATAATACTGTGCAGTATACTGTGTGTCCACCAATGATAATAATGTGCAGTATACTGTGTGTCCACCAATGATAATACTGTGCAGTATACTGTGTGTCCGCCAGTGATAATAGTGTGCAGTATACTGTGTGTCCACCGATGATAGTGGGTAGTATATTGTGTGTCCACTGATGATAATAGTGTGCAGTATACTGTGTGTCCACCAATGATAATACTGTGCAGTATACTGTGTGTCCACCGATGATAATAGTGTGCAGTATACTGTGTGTCCACCAATGAAAAGTGTGAGTATACTGTGTGCCGCCAATGATAATAATGTGCAGTATACTGTGTGTCCACCAATGATAATAGTGTGCAGTATACTGTGTGTCCGCCGGTGATAATAGTGTGCAGTATACTGTGTGTCCACCGATGATAGTGGGTAGTATATTGTATGTCCACTGATGATAATAGTGTGCAGTATACTGTGTGTCCACCGATGATAGTGTGCAATATACAGTGTGTACACCAATGATAATAGTGTGCAGTATACTGTGTGTCCACCAATGATAATACTGTGCAGTATACTATGTGTCCGCCAATGATAATAGTGTGCAGTATACTGTGTGTCCACCGATGATAGTGTGCATATATACTGTGTACACCAATGATAATAGTGTGCAGTATACTGTGTGTCCTCTGATGATAATAGTGTGCAGTATACTGTGTGTCCACCAATGATAATAGTGTGCAGTATACTGTGTGTCCACCAATGATAATAGTGTGCAGTATACTGTGTGTCCACCAACAACAATGTGCAGTATACTGTGTGTCCACCAATGATAATAGTGTGCAGTATACTGTGTGTCCACCAATGATAATAGTGTGCAGTATACAGTGTGTCCACCAATGATAATAGTGTGCAGTATACTGTGTGTCCACCAATGATAATAGTGTGCAGTATACAGTGTCTCCACCAATGATAATAGTGTGCAGTATACTGTGTGTCCACCAATGATAATACTGTGCAGTATACTGTGTGTCCGCCAATGATAATAGTGTGCAGGTATACTGTGTGTCCGCCAATGATAATAGTGTGCAGTATACTGTGTGTCCACCAATGATAATAGTGTGCAATATACTGTGTGTCCACCAACAACAATGTGCAGTATACTGTGTCCACCAATGATAATAGTGTGCAGTATACTGTGTGTCCTCCGATGATAATAGTGTGCAGTATACTGTGTGTCCACCGATGATAATAGTGTGCAGTATACAGTGTGTCCACTGATGATGATAGTGTGCAGTATACTGTGTGTCCACTGATGATGATAGTGTGCAGTATACTGTGTGTCCACTGCTGATGATAGTGGGTAGTATATTGTGTGTCCACTAATGATGATAGTGGGTAGTATATTGTGTGTCCACCGATGATGATAGTGTGCAGTATACTGTGTGTCCACCAATGATAATAGTGTGCAGTATACTGTGTGTCCACCAATGATAATACTGTGCAGTATACTGTGTGTCCACCAATGATAATACTGTGCAGTATACTGTGTGTCCGCCAATGATAATAGTGTGCAGTATACTGTGTGTCCACCAATGATAATAGTGTGCAGTATACTGTGTGTCCACCGATGATAATAGTGTGCAGTATACCATATGTCCACCCCCAAAGGTGTGCAACATACTGTGTGTCCACCGATGATAGTGTGCAATATACTGTGTCCACCAACAACAATGTGCAGTATACTGTGTGTCCACCCCCAAAGGTATGCAATATACTGTGTGTCCATTAATGACAGTGTGCAGTATACTGTCTGTCCACCACTGACAGTGTGCAGTATGTCCATTGCTGATAGTGTGCAGTATACTGTGTGTCCACTGCAGATGGTTGGACTCTGGTGGCCATTGTTATTACCATATTTGCAGCCTTCATGTTGAATCTGACTTTTGGTGACCATATAAATAGTATATCTTGAGAATGTCCTATCAAAGACGTCTTCCTAATTTCTGTGATCCATTGAACAATCTTTTTCTAATATAGCAGTTATTCTAGATTTTGACCAGACACCGGCCAACCATGATCTACCAGATGTCAGTCTATACAGCACGTCTTCTGGCTTATTAGTTGTAAATAATGCATCCCATAGGATGATCTTCTACCACCCTGAACCTGTTTTGAGCTCCATGGTACAGTGTTGTGGATTCTTATGGTTGCCTACTTCTCTTTGGTGGACACATAGTCCTAAATAGTCCTCTCTAGCTACATAGTGATCTCACAACTATCCCACTGTTGTTTTATGTACTTGATAAAGGACAATAAGCTCCGAAACGCGTTGTGACTTTTAGCAATGAAAAGATTTCCAATAGCAAACTGCTGTGACCAGGGATCATTTCCTAAGAGCGCGGGCTGTCCACCTAATCCTTGGGTATACCTACCCAATACTCGCTAAATAGTCCAATAGTTCGAGTTTTTTTCCCTACATGTCTCACTTGCCCTGTCTTTCTCTTCATAGTTTCTGCTGTGTATGTTACGGGTGCCGTGGGCGGCCATGTGATTCTGCCGTGTACCATGAGAAAGGAATTGGTGGAAGTGGAACGTAAAACTATATACCAAAGAACCTGGGTGCACTGGAAGAGAATGGATGGGTAAAGAACTGATAGATTTATATAGGATTTTTAATCTAGAACGTGGGTTATCTTTCATCTTAGTAGTGTCTTTATGGTTTCTGTGATCCTCGCCATCATAATGCTGGTTATCTACTCTAGTATTCTATCCCAGTGCTTATCATACACTTTAATTGTGGCCAAACCTGCCAATTTCGACATGACCCACTGGCCATCTGATGTAAATGAGGATATTTCAATTTTACCCCAATAGCCACAAGTATTTGACTCATGGCTACCTAAAGTGTAAGAAATCAGTGGGTGATCTTTCTGTTACCCTCAAGAACACATGCACACCAGACCAAGCCGAGCCTGCATGTGTATGGGAGATTGGATGGAATAGCTGTTGGTCAGTGTATATGGCCAGCCTAACCTCTACTATCACGTTTTTCCTTACTTCAGGTTTACAAGGACAGTGCACATGTTGCCTTCTAGCGGCGTCAGTTACACCTCTCTCCAGGTCAAGTCTCGAGCCTCGGTCCGACCATCTTTGGTCGATCATGGAGTATTTTCATTGCACTTGAAAAATTTAAAAGAGCAAGATGCTGGAAGTTACTATGCGGTGGCCAAGTATGGGGAAAGCAAGCGTGAGTGTGCAGTAACACTGAGAACCATACAAGGTACGGGCTATGTTCTTGCTATTGAAGCTTAGGTAAGGCAACGTTCACATCTGCATCAAAGTCTTTGTCCGAAGCCTCTGGTGCAGATTATGGCAGAAATCCTAAACAAAAAAGTCATGCAAGCCTGATATTGGCGATGTCTGTAAAAAAATAATGGACAACCGACGGACCCCACTGTAGGCAATGGGGTCCCTTGGAATCCTTTGCAACAGATCTGAAGAGTGGTCATATTGTTGGAAATGTGAAGAACGTGTAAGGGTTAATGCTACATTTTGGAGACGTCTGTATCTGTATTGTGTCATTGATAATATTATCACAAAACCTTTTCGGGGTTGTCTGCTTTTACGTTCCGTCTCCAGATTGAGGTATTTTTGAGGAATTTTTTTTTGAGACTGAGGGTTAGGTAAGGGTTAATGCTATGCCTTCGAGACTTCAATATCCGTATTGCGTCTACGATAATGTTATCGAATACCTTTCAAACATTGGCTAGTTTTACGTTCCGTTTTCATTCTGAGGTATTTTTGCAGAATTTGATAAAACATTAAAAGTCGCTATTATGTATTTTTTTCATTCCCACTCGAAATACCTGATAAGGAAAGTTCAGCGCTAATGAAATGTCTGCTTGGAAGGTAAAGTGCGGCTCCGCTCCTTCCATCAGATAAGGCCACCTCATTTATATTTTGACATTTTTGTGACGTGGGAGCGAGTGGTAGGGAGGCTTTATACCACCTTTATAACACGGGCAAGGGCAAAGTACGCTACTGTGTGCCTGTCACTGCAAAAGGGCGCGCCACTGGCCCCATTGGGTCCCAAAACTTGTACCCCTAATCTGGCACTTGCCTAATACATATTATATATGTAATTATATTATATAATAAGTATAATATCTATTACATGGATAAGAATATCTCCATTTGCTTCCTGGAAACAGTCAGCATGCTGCGGTTGCCAGATCCAAAGAACAGAACCCATAACTATCACGCATATCTGTAATAAAAACATATGAAAATTCCATTTTTTGGATGCCCTTGCGTTATTGATTTGAGCTGCCCACAGAATAAGTGTATAACGATAAGATCTGGCAACAGAAGCTAACCTACTTACTGATTGTTTCCTACCATAGAAAAAAAAATGTGAAATTTAAATGACCACATTTTTGGCTTTTCTTAGCCCAATTATACAAATGCTAGCCAAGTTAGTATTGGCACGTGCTATAGGGAGTGTTTCCAGCAATGACTTTACTACTGAAGACACATTCAGAAAGGTGCGGCCGAGATTGCCAGTGATAGAAGTGGGCGCTGGATTTTTTTTGTGCAAACCTCTATTGTAATCTCTGTCTGTATGTGAACAGCTACATAATTCCAATCTATAATCTGGGTTTGCAGCAGTCTGTAGGCAGCAGAGCATCTCCGTGGGACGGATCAGAGAGATTATATGGGCAAACTGAAGACTGAAAATAGTGGGGGGGAATACGGGGAGCAGTGGAAACAGTGAAGCATCCTCCTGGTGACAATGTGTTGTGTCTTCATTGTGTATTACGATGGGATATTCTGCAACAATGTGGTACAAAGTAGATCAAACAATCTCTTCTGCAGATGTTTAACAGCGGAGCCCCCCTCCCCCCACATCCTGTTATTATCTTGTGTGTACTAGGGGCTCCGCTGACGCACGCGGAGGGGATTCAGGAAACTGGTGACACATCGAAAGACAAGAGCAAGGGTCCCCGATAGGGCTGGTATCACACTTTCCTTTAGGTAATAGCATTAAATATAAACCATTAGTAATAAGACTGAAGGTGGAAGAAAAGAAACAAAGAGAAAAAGGGCAAGGAAGAAAAAGACAAAGACATTATTTCGGTAGCGTAGAGTGGGAGCGAAGTGCGGAAAAAAAGACGTCTTGTAGGTAGGTGGTCTTATCAATAGGGCTAAATATAGCTAAGGTCAGTGCAAAAAAAATTGTACATCATTTTATAAAGTAAAGGACTTGGGGGCATCAACTCCATAGGGTAGAAACAGGCCTATGTTTAATTTAGGAAGGGTTCTTTACAGTAAGAGCAGTAAAGGTGTGAACTGACCTCAAATATTGGAGGCTGGGGGCAGCAAAAAGCCACCTTGGGTGATATTTTGTGGCTAGGTGGTCTTATCAATAGGTTGAAATATATCCAAGGGTAAAAATAAATTGTACTTGATTTTATAAAGTGTTGGACTTGGGGGCATTATCTCAATAGGAAAGTGCCTATATTTAATATTGGAAGGAGTTCTTTACAGTAAAAGCAGTACGGTTGTGAATTGCCCTCAAATGTAGGCCGGGGGTGTAATTAATGAACAGATAATATGCTAATTATTTTTAATTGCGTCACCCGCCCATGTGGGGATAGAAGAGAGATTTGTGAGAGGTTGGACTTGATAGATGATTGTACGGTTGAGACAACCCACTTACACAAAGCTATTAACAATGTCGCTCTTATGGTGTTTTTGTTGTACTAAAATATTTCATAAAAACTACTGAGGAGAAAAAAAAATCTTGAAATATTTGAGTTTTGCTATTGACCACTAGAGCTTTGGCAGCTTTGCCGTGCAGACGGGGACGGAATGAGCAGAGTCATCTCATTATCATCAGAAAGCAGCTATATTGTACTACTCAAGGTCTAGATAATGCGGGCTAGTAATGCTATAAACTATATACAGATAAGGTTTTGTATACAGCTCCTCCATCACTTCCTTGTCTATGAGAGGCGCTGTATTCCATCACTTCCTGGAGCATGTGTTAGTTAGATGGATCTCATGGACATCTGGTCAAAATTAGAAATGGTTGAATAATTTAGGATTTATACAAAAACAGCAGATGTAGACATTTTTTGGATTCTCAATGACTTTATGTTGTCTTGTTCTTTAGTGACACACCTTCCACATGGTCCTCTTCCAGAGAACAGCTCAGTCATCCTGACGTGCAGATTTGTTGACCCAGCTCGTTCTTCCCCATCTTTTCGTTGGTTACATCACGATAACCTTGTCCAGCCATCCGGCCGAATATCAATGAACGGCAGTAATCTGTACCTCCATAGTCTAACTCAAGAAGACCATGGCAAATGGAGCTGTGAGGTGGACGGAACAAGATCGAGTCTGACCCTTTTGGTGGTTGGTGAGTCATTGTTGAAGATTTCACACACATTTCATGTGAAATTATTTTAAGCACACACTAAAGTCCATGTGAGTCATTACGGCATAGAAATTCGCAGACAGGTGCCTTCCTGTTCCCCTGCTGAGTCCTTCTTTGAAGAGATTTTCCACCATAAATAGCATATCAAGTGGACATCGGTGGGGTTTTGACCTCTAGAAGAATACACTCCCTTGATGATTCTGCTTCGAGGGTCAAGGTGACCCAAAACAATACCAGAGGTGGGCCAAGGCTCTGGCATAATAATGGTCACCAATGTCCAGCCGAAGACAACTCTAAGTGGTGTCTTTTTCACTGTTGTAGTATCTTGAGAGTTAGGTCCAGATTACTATCCATTGTCCACTAGTGATTATACCGTGCATCTTCTTCTACCAGGTATTGCTGGTCCGGATCCTCTCCCTGTCTACACTGCCATCGGCTCTGCTATTGAGCTCCCCTGTAACTTTACGCACTTGCCTGTAGAACGACGACTGACTTATCATTGGAGCAAAGATAAAAAAATTATTCATGGCAACAAACAAGTACTTGTCCTCCATCATGTCACACCAGAAGATGCTGGAATTTACCAATGTGAAACCACCTACAAAAGCCAAAGACTGAGCCGACAAATCGATCTGAGGGTGATCCAAGGTCAGTGGTGGACTCATAATGACACATGCTCTACAGTGGTTCATCTCAATGATATATGGTTTTGAGTTTTTCATCTCAGTGACCCATATTTTGGTCTTGTCTATCTGCTTGGCACGTTATAGTAAGTTCAGTCTCATTAGTACATGCTACCATGTGGTGGGACATATTGGTCTGGTGAGGACCATCTCACTGCAAGGTTTTCTGGTGTGGTGTAGAATGGTTATGTTTATGTTTTGTCAACCATTAGTTAAAAATTTTAGTTGACAAAAAGCTTTTACATGATGACTACATGTAGGAACCTAGATAAGGTTTTCATCTCTATCTGCTTGTTTACATTAGTCTTGTCTTTTGTGTCCTCAGTGTCACCCTCTAGTCCTGTGTTCGCCAGAGAAGGTTCCCACCTGCAGCTGCTGTGTAACATCAATGGTTCATCGGGGAAGGAGAAATTTCAATGGACAGGCCCATCTCTAGCAGAGGGACTGAGGAAAGTCATTAAAGGAGCCGTAGCGGACCTGTCAGATGTACATACACAGGACTCCGGGGCCTGGACCTGCTCGGTTTATGGCATGAATGGAATTCTAGGAGAGGTGCAACATTGGGTCTATGTGCATGGTAAATCTGATGAGCATTTACTTATACTATTATTGAAATACAATAAGCAATGTCCTCTCAAATATTTTAATGATAAAAAAAATAAAAGATGGCCAAGACTAAGTCCATTGTTCCTAAAGGAACGGTCATGGATTAGAAAGATATTGTTGCTTTCTTCAAAGAAACCATCCCTGTCCAAAGGTTGCATATGTGGAAATATTTTTGGAAGAAAGCAGTCATGTTTTTGTAATATTAGATAGCTCCTGTAAATATTCTATCACAGTGCCATGTCCACAATTATAGTCGGTTATTCTTTTTGTAGTCAGCAGATCACTTGGAACATATTTGTTGTGTCCTTAAAAATTGGCCAGTCGGTATGCTTTCAGTCAGTTTTTTTTATGTGGGATGATAGATCTGAAAGATTCTAGTTCTAGTTATTCCTGTTCAGATAGTTGATGTATGTTTTAGGCTCCTCCACCGAGACGTGCCAGATCATGATCATGATTTTGTCTATGAATCGGCGCTAAAACTGGACCTTAGCCATCAATGGCAACAGTTTGGGGAGGAAAAACGTCTCTCCCACAGCCCCAAGAACAAATTTGCATGTGAGGGCGCACACACCGCCCCCAGAGCGGCTCCGCGAAGCTGTAGCTAGGCTTACTCTGTGAACAGGAAAAAATTGTGGGTTATTACAAACTCCAGATGACAATCTCACACAAATTTCTTGTTCAAACTAGACATAGACAAGAAGAAACAAGTGGCAAGTCAATATCATCATATTGGGATCCAATTCAATTCCATCCATTTTCTGCAAAATCTGGGTGGAAATATTATCGCAGTTGTAGTTTGCCTTTCTTGACCCGCTATTTCTCCACCTATATATCTGTATTATCATTATTGGCTCAAATCTACATTTGTGTATCACCTCCATCTTCTTCTCCAAGCAAATTATTATAGTATCTTCTTTACTTCCTATCTCACCATCTTCTTTTTTTATTGTATCTCCTCTACCTTCTTCTCACAAACTTCTTATTGTATTCTCTTGACCTTCTTCTCATACCAACTTCTTATTTTGGTTTGTCCTTCATCAGCTTTTTATTACTGTATCTTGTCTAACTACTACTGGCACCGACTTCTTATAATTGCATGTATTCCACCTTCATCTCCAATCAAATTTTTATTATTGTATGTATTCCACCTTCTTCTCCCACCAACTTTATTACTATTGTAAGCCTTCTCTCACCAGCTTCTTGTTACTGTGTCTCCTTTACCTTCTTCTCACAGACATTTATTATTGCATTGTCCTCCACCGTCTTCTCCCACCAACGTCTTATTCTCGTATGTCCTTCACCTTCTTCTCTTACCAGATTCCTATTGTATTCTCTCGACCTTCTTCTCATACCTACTTCTTGTTTTTGTATGTCCTCCACCAGCTTTTTATTATTATATCTCCTCTACCTTCTTCTTGCACTAACTTCTTATTTCTGTATGTTCTCCACCTTCTTCTCTCCACAACTTTTTTTCTCTCCCTTTTCGTCACTCCATTGTACCATTTCACTGACAATATGTTCTGACTCTTGTTAAATTTTCTTATTCCCAGCTGCCCAAACTGCAGATGTTGGTTCATTCAACTCTTGGCACGTCATCCTCCTTCTGATGCTCATAATGGTTTTGTGCTTGGCAGCCATTGCTTTCGTCTCTTACCGAAACCACAAGGTGAGTCTTGAGAGAAAAAAAAATCATGTGATGAAGTTCATTAATCCAATTTGTAACTGTGCCCAATTAGCCGGAGCAGAGAGCAGTAACAGAGAGGACCCCGCATGTCCATGCATCACATTGGCAGCCTACTTCAATAGAAACCGTGTAATTTTTTATTTCCCCTATGGTGGCGCTACAGAGGTAATAAACACTTGTTGGCAGGTCTCTCCACTAACCCAATTGTCTTGTGTATTTCAGAGGCGACTGTCTCACCTGACAGCTCTGATATCTCAGGAAATCCCTTCAGTCTCTCAATCAAAGAAGCTCTCCACCTCTGACTGAGGCCCACCTTACCAGAATTCCTGACCTCACCCATCACCGGACACCTCGGCCTTATCGCATCTACCTGCATTCGCCTTCCTTGCTTGCATTATTGTAGGGATATCTGCCCTGCACACAATGGGAGACTGATATTATATTCTTGCAATATTTTGTACATAAAATATTTTGCATTTATTTTTGTAATTTATTTTTTATTATTTGGTGTTTTGTACCTTTAATGAAGTTTAAAATAAAATTCAACTAAAATTTAATAAAAAAAAAAAAAATCAATTACAAGGTGACAGATTTAACTAACTGAACAACCAATATGGCTTCACTTCCTATTGTCACTTTTGCATAATGGGCGTCACAGCAAAAAGGAAAAATCCCAAAATCTCCGTAAGTCGATAAAAAAAAGATGGCTAATGCTCGAACTACTGATTTACTCATAGATGGACAATTCTTTTTAAGAATATTCCGGTACTGTGCAAACTCCTGGTCATTGATGTTAACTGCTACATGTGGGGTAGGCCTAACCAAGTATAATGCATCATTTATAGTAGTCATTTTTGAGCCCACAAAGGGTAGGGGGATTCGCTAGAATCTCATCCACTTTGCTCTGACTGTAAAACGCCGCATTTTTTTCCCGCAGTGCTTATGCCACGTGGGGCACTGGCCTAAAGGGGTTTTCTGGGCTAGGCTAGGTCACTAATACTAGGTCGGTGGTGGCCCAACACCTGAAACCGCCGCTGATCAGCTGTTGTGGGCAGCTGATACACAGAGAATGGAGTAGGAAGTAAACAGCGCTGTTCTCTGAGAAGTGGCCAGACCAAGTACTGCAGATCAGCTCTCTTTCATCTAAACAGGACCAAAGCTGCAATGCCTCAGTTCCACCACTACACAGAGAACAGCGCTGTCTGATTCCTGCCTCATTCTCTGTGTATCAGCTGCTCAGAGCATCTAGTCGATGGGGATGCTGGTTGTCTACCTCCCAGAGATTGGATATTTGTGACAAATCTTTAGGATAGGTTATCAATATTTCTAGCCTGAAAAACCTCTTTAATAGACGAGTGTCTTGTGTTCCTCTTGTACAGAGTGTAGAGGGTTAAAGAGTGTCTCTCTCTTTGGAGGACCTGTCCTGTCCTACATTACACAGATAGGCCAATAATAGGAATGAACACTGTGTAATGCTTCATTTCCCCTGTGGTGGCGCTGCAGAGATAGCAAACACTTACTGCTAGGTTTCCCAGGAGAGCATCGGCAGGAAGGAGGGGCACAGTAGTTGTTGGCTCCACTAGACCTCTGGTACTCCAAGGGAGGATGATGGTGGTAGTAGTAGTAGAGAGGTGAGGAAAAAAGGAGTATGGCTTTTTATTATTAATTATGAGCACCTCACCTGGACCGACACTAATTATACTTTGGGGTCTGAAGAGTATAAGATTAGTGCACAGGCGTATACCACCCCTTAAGATACGCATTGTGTCTAAAAAATTAGAGGTTTTTTTAATCTGTTCACACCTCTGGGGTTATACAAACGGCGACTGACTCCATAAACTATGCCAGTTTATAAAATACGGCCCTTTTTATCCCCTTCCCACTGCATAAGCCATAACTTTTTAAAGTTTCCATTCACATAGTCATATGAGGGCCTAATTTTTGCAGGACAAAAAAAAAAAAATGACTTGAAGGTGGTAGCATTAAAAGTTCTATATGATACACTGGGAAGCTGAAAAAAAAGAAAAAAAAGAATGGGGTGGAATTAGAGAAAAACTGCGTTTGCACAACTTGCTTGACATGTCACCTGTATTCAATGGGTCAGTACAATTCTGTTAATATCAAATTTATAGATATATATATCTATATATATATATATATATTTATATATATATATACACACACACACAAATAAAGTATGTATGTATATATATATATATATTTTTTTTTTTCCCTAGGTTTCCAGCTGTCATGTCAATGGATCGCCACCCCCCGGATCTCGTTCCAGGGGCCGCCGATCCACCAGAAAATGGTGCCTCGGTCTAATGGGGAAATAATGTGGGCACTGATTGTGGGCATCGCCGATGCGTCTCCTGAGCGGCCGCCATATTTAAATACTCTACAGCGGATGTTGGGAAAAAGTTAGAAATGATCACACGGCTGTTTTTGATGTTCACAAAGTCTAGGGGAAGACTAATCTAGAAAACTGGTATAGAAGGATTGATGAATTCCCCCGATGTCTCTAGGTTTCTTGGAAAACCTGGTATTGATCTATAAGGCTCTTCCCTCCAGAAGATGGCGCTAGAGCAAGTTTTCCTTTCTATCCCAGGAGAACTTATTTGCATACTCCTTTCCCAGAATTCCTAGCAGAGCATGCATGGTCTGTAAGACTCTACATACTGCAAGGTGGCCTGAACAGTAGACCTAGAAGACATAGTACCCCTGAGCAAAGAATACAATTTTGAATGCTACAATTTTACAAAGACCTGACGGCCATATAAGTTTCTACCCTGCTTTCCCAGGAACAGATAAGCACAGTGACTGCGTTTTTTCTTGCTGTAACGTGATGCGCTCTTGTCATGTCTCGCACCGCTGACTGTAATATTCTTTGTACTTCCAGGAATCCTTGAGCACGCTGTCCCCTCTTGTGTCTGAGGACGCACAATACTGTGTTTTTCTTAGGACTCAGCTCTTCTCGCTATGACATCTTGATTTATTCAGGTTCTTTCCACCCCCGGACAATCTCTGTATGACTTTGGTACAGAACTTAATGTGCGGAAAAAAAAAAAAGCATCTGTATATAGCAGAGCCGACCCAGCGCAGAAGCCAGAACCTATGCTTATTTTTAGCATATCGCCACCTAGTCATACAGAGATTTATATAACCATCTACGCTTTGGTCAGTGGAACTTTTTTTTTTTGCATTTTCAGTACTTTTTTTGTATTTTTATAACAAGTCAATGCGGGGTTTCTACAAGGATCGGCTGAAGCCGTTCACATTTAGGGATCCAAAATAGAAGGCTAAACCCTAGTGATATCTGTCAGTCATCCCAATACTACAGTCAGCCTCTTAGTCTGAAATGGCTGATAGCAGAGAGCAATAGATTGCATTTGACTACATAGTAAATGCAGAGAAGACAGATGGCAGATATGAGGTCTCCACAGAAGGAGCTCATGTCTTCTAGGGTAGATGTAGTGTCATCCTGTGGGTACGTATGTCTCCGTGTTTACAGGCAGAGCTGGTTTATCGCAGGGTTAGAGGGTTTTATTACTGGCGAATCTTCACGTACTGAGCGGAGGACGGATGATATATGGAAATATGGCAGTCACCCTGTTGCATTACTTTGTGGTGCCCCTGACTGGCGTAATGTGCACATGAATTACAGGATCTGAGCTCACGGTGCCGCTGTATTCACTGTGTCTGAATGTGTGCACAGTAACGAAACATTTCCAGCAGGTGGCAGTGATAGAACACACAACATATTTATGGCACATATTCTATACATTATATCTATACATCATCTATGTGACACTTCACATTTGTTTCTACAAGTCCACAGCAAAGAAGGAGAATTAGGCATACTAGGCCGAGGGTGCATGTGTTCTAAGTAGCATGTGAGGACTAGACGCTGTCTGTCCTCTAGATATTTCGGTCCCCTCTAGCAGCGGTTTAACCCCCCCCCTGAGAATGAACGTATTGAAATCAACAGGTTCTGCTGACGTATCTAAAGTGTATGACCAGGTTTAGATATATGGATGTTAAAAGCAGAGTTAGAGATCTGTGACCCCCAGAGGAGTAGTCTGTGCTGACTAGATAGGAGATAGATATTAGATAGATAGGAGATAGATAGATAGATAGATAGATATGAGATAGATAGATAGATAGATAGATAGGAGATAGATAGATAGATAGATAGATAGATAGATAGATAGATATGAGAGAGATAGATAGGAGATAGATAGATATGAGATACATATGAGATAGATAGATAGATAGATAGATAGATAGATAGATAGATAGATAGATAGATAGATATGAGATAGATAAATATGAGAGATAGATATGAGATAGATAGATAGATAGATAGATATGAGATAGATAGATATGAGATAGATAGATAGATATGAGATAGATAAATATGAGAGATAGATAGATAGATATGAGATAGATAGATAGATATGAGATAGATAGATAGATAGATAGATATGAGATAGATAGATATGAGATAGATAGATATGAGATAGATAGATAGATAGATAGATAGATATGAGATAGATAGATAGATATGACATGGATAGATAGATAGATAGATAGATAGATAGATATGAGATAGATAGATAGATAGATATGAGATAGATAGATAGATAGATATGAGATAGATAGATAGGAGATAGATAGATATATAGATAGATATGAGATAGATAGATATGAGATAGATAGATAGGTAGATATGAGATAGATAGATAGATAGATATGAGATAGATAGATAGGAGATAGATATGAGATAGATAGATAGATATGAGATAGATAGATAGGAGATAGATAGATAGATAGATAGATAGATAGATAGATAGATATGGGATAGATAGATATGAGATAGATAGATAGATATGGGATAGATAGATGGATAGATATTAGATAGTTAGGCGATAAATAGATAAAGAGATGACAAGTGTGAGATGGATAGATATATATTAGATAGATAGATATGAGATAGATAGATAGGAGACAGATAGATAGATATGAGATAGATAGATAGATAGATAGATAGATATGAGATAGATAGATGGATAGATAGATAGATAGATAGATAGATAGATAGATATGGGATAGATAGGAGATAGATAGATAGGAGATAGATAGATATATAGATAGATATGAGATAGATAGATATGAGATAGATAGATAGATATGAGATAGATAGATAGATAGATAGATAGATATGAGATAGATAGATAGGAGATAGATAGATAGATAGATAGATAGATAGATATGAGATAGATAGATAGATATGAGATAGATAGATAGGAGATAGATAGATAGATAGATAGATAGATAGATAGATATGGGATAGATAGATATGAGATAGATAGATAGATATGGGATAGATAGATGGATAGATATTAGATAGTTAGGCGATAAATAGATAAAGAGATGACAAGGGAGATGGATAGATAAATAGATAGATAGATAGAGATAGATAGATAGGAGATAGATAGATAGATATGAGATAGATAGATAGATAGATAGATATGAGATAGATAGATAGATGGATAGATAGATAGATAGATAGATAGATAGATATGGGATAGATAGGAGATAGTAGTAGAGTAGTAGTAGTAGTAGTATGAGATAGATAGTAGATTGAGATAGATAGATAGATAGTAGTGAGTAGATAGATAGATATGAGATAGATAGATAGATATGGGATAGATAGATAGGAGATAGATAGATAGATATTAGATAGTTAGGCGATAAATAGATAAAGAGATGACAAGTGTGAGATGGATAGATATATATTAGATAGATAGATATGGGATAGATAATGGTGGGATAGGTAGATATGAGACAGATATGAGGTAGATATAAGATGAGTGATAGATAGAGAAGTGTTGACAATTGTATCCAGTGTAGACAATGCTCTGTGAGCTGTATAGCCTGGAATCCAGACAGATACATTGTAGCAAACTGATTGTGTCTGACTAATGTATTTTCCATGTTCCATACTTATTATGTCTTTAGACACACATTGCACTTCACCTGACAAGGGGTGTGGTTTAGTGGGAAAGGGTGTGGCTTAAGATGCACCAAAAATGTGGTAACATTTTGCTGCAAAGTAAGTCAACTAATACATGGTGTAGACAGAAGCATCTAAAGATACAGCACCGTTATTAAGCAACATCAGCCATTGTGATAAATCTGCGGCAAGTATCTGTCCCCAGTTTACATTACAGTCTATAGTACATGTTAGACTTTGGAGCAGATTTACTATTCCTATTAGAAAATTCTAGAACTTTCATTTATGCAGAGATTAAACTTTATAACCCAAAACCGGAAACCACCTTGATCTATTGTATAGCTCTTGAATTCTGTGCATCAGGGCCACATTATGGTCACATCACAAATATATTAGTAATTCTAAATTCCAATGAATAATGGTGTATACATGGAATGGTCCACCTTCAACATCAGTGGCAGCTAAAGTAGACCATAGGCCCCGGACTGTCCCCCTAACTCCTAGGCGACATCTTCTCTGATTGTAATCAGTCTCTTTCCGTTTTTTCACCATCCAGCCCAGACCTGCATGACGACTTCTCCTAGAAGACTGCAGCGATGTCTATAGCCCCCCTTACGTCTGCAGTCATCCCCGGCCTCTATAGCAACCCCGTAATAATTACTAAGACCCAAGAATAAATACAACCCCTTTAAACAAATACAGTTCCTAGAACAGCCCCTAAATACAGACCCTCAAACCAGACCCCCTTAACCCTTTCCCCTCATTCACTGTACTATGGCAGAAGTCAGGTCTTTAAACATGGTGGCCGCTCAGGAGCTACTGGTTCTCGACGATCGCAGGCATTAACCCTATTGATGCCTTGGTCAAATTTGACGCCACCATTTTGCCTGGAATTGGTGATCTGTTACCATGACATCCGGGAGCCAATTGAAGGCTCCCAGGCTTACATTGGTTCTGTGATAGAAGTATAGGGATTTTACAATACATTGCAATGCTTTAGTATTGCAATGTATTGCTTTAGTGATCAGACCCCCTGGGGTTCAAGACACCTAGGAGGTCTAAAATAAATAAATAAAAAAATATTTAAAACCTCAAATCACCCCCCCCTTTCCCTAGATCAGATATAAAAATAAATAAACAATATAAACCACATACACATAAGGTATCGCTGTGTCCAAAAATGCCTGATCTACAGCAGAGCCCTGCAAGAAGAGATGCCTTATCCATGCCCTGTACATGGAAATATAAAAAAGTTACGGGTGTCACAATATGGCGACTTTAAGAAATATATATATATTTTTTTTTTTTTTACTAAGTTCTGGATTTAAGGGGTTAAAAGGTAAAAAAAAAAAAAAAAAAAAAAAAGAACTATATAAATGTGGTATGGTCATAATCATACCGACCCGCAGAATACAGGTGACATGTCATTTTGGATGCACAGTAAAGTCGCACAAATGCAGTTTTCCTCTAATTCCAACCCATTCCGAATTATGCAGCCCCGTATACAGAGATATAAAAAAAGATATGGGTGTCAGAATATGGCGAGTCCAAACTGCAGAATGCAAGTAACACGTAAGTTCGGCTGCACGGTGAACGCCATAAAAACGAAACCTGCAAGAAAGTCGCGCAAACGCAGTTTTTTCTCCAATTCCACCACATTCTGAATTTTTTGCCATCTTCCCAGTAAAGAATATTAAATGGTACCATTACAAAGTACAATTTGCCCCGCAAAAACTGTACCCCAATAAGGCTCTGTGAGCTAACAGCCATCGTTGGACCACACGGACAATGCCGAGGCAGAGGGGGTGTGAGCTGTGACGGGCTGCCCAGAGCCAAGACAGCGCCACCTGCTGGAGCCACGTTTATTGACCACTCCCTGCTTCCTTGCAACTCTCACCTCTGGCTTGAGGACCTGCAGAGGTCATGTGACCACGTGCAGTTACTTCTGCAGGTTCTCCAGATCGTTGCAGTTCTTGCTGTGCTTCACCCTCTAAATACAGAGCAGGCTAAACTAATACAGACCCCAAACCTCCTAAATACAGACCCTGACCAGAACTCCTGCATAACTTCACACCCGAGACCGCCTCCATTAATACCTACTGTTATGTAATGTCTCTTTAAGATGATATATAAAAAGATATATTTTTGTCTCTCAATCATCAGCTTTTCAGCTTAGGCTACGAGAAGTATAAATAAGTATAAATGTTTCATTGGAATTTCACAAAAAGATTTCCTAACTTCCTATTTTGATTTGAATCTTTTTCCCATCTAGCCCTTGTGTCAGCAAATTTGTGGATAAAAAGGAAGGGGCGTCTGTCTGTATCTTTGATTAGATGGTATTTGTGGCAAGATTAAAAATGCTAAATGCGCAAATCTTAATCGTAAATGCTAACGGAACCCAAGAATAAGGTCCTATTTGTGAACAACTGTTTGCTTATAGAGATGACCTAATGGGGAGTGACAAGAAACCCTTCTCGCCAATGATCAATCAGAATTATCAGTTGCTAGGCATGCTTTATCTTTTTACTGTACAAATCTTATATGTTATACACAAATAAAGGGGAATTTGCTTGGATAATACCTCTCAATCCCTCTGCTCAGCTCCATGGCTTCCCTGCTGCTCTCCCTTTGACTTGAGGACCTGCAGTGGTCATGTGACCTTGTGCAGTTACTCCGCTGGTCCTCTGCATCACTGCATAGAGCAAGAATGTTGCGGTGTTTGCTAAGATTCCTGCAAAAACTGCTATAAAACTGCCATTTTGGGCTGCCCAAACTGCTCACATTATATTTTAATCTTATTTTTTATTTTATTTGGAAAAGAACAGTAAAAAAAGAGACAAATGTAAAAAAAAATAAAAATAAAAAAAAAATCATAAATGCCACGTGAAGATAATAATATATATATATAAAAAAAATGCATGTGCGGTCAGTGGAAGCCAGTATACATCACTGGTTCAGTCTGGTCAGTGACTACTTCGGTCTCTATACTAGCCATAGCTAGAATTCCTGGGCCAAAGGGTTCAACTGCATTCCGGGCCAAAGCAAAATGGGGGTTTTTTTTGTCACTTTTTTTGCAAATTTTTGGAGTTTATTTTGGCCTGTAAGCTCTCGTCTCTTTTTATGTAGATGGTTGTATACACTTCCCTTCCTTGACTCGATGCTGACTTCAAGCGCTTGTTACTTGTGATTTGATGGCCCAGATCTGAAGCTTCCTGTGAACAATGGGAGGAGAGATGCAAGTCTAACCCCAAGGACAAGATACCACCAGGAGCAGACACATCTGTGCCCCACATCCTGCAGGTAAGAGGCACAATCTCTTCATTTACACCAGCTTTCTTCATTGTCAGCTGAACTCTTTGTTGTACTTTTTATCATTGAAAAAGTTTACAATAAAAAAAACTAAAAAGGAACGGAAACCAAAAATTATTTTACAGCTGACATATATATTTATACAAGAGTAAATCTAATCCCAAATTATTTGATAATATTTTTATTTTTTACTATTTAGATTATGAGGGCTGAATTAAGCAGGGAAAGGATTGATAGGGTCCAAAAAATGGACATCACCAAAAACCAGCTAGGGAGGACAGATCAGGAGCAGAAATGAAGATGGTGCTCAGGCAAAAAAAAAAAACTCAAAGTATATATTTAAAATAAAAAAATTGAATATAAAAATTTCAAATATTTCAAAAATGAAAATGCAAAAACTAAGATAAAAAATGAATAACGCCATAATTTTTCTAGGTTTGTAATAACATTTTTGCTATCGAATGTAATCTCCAGTTAGACAAACTTGAGCTGTAGGTTTTAATATTTTAGTTTATTACTATTATTATTTGGTTATTTTGATGTTATAACTTTATTGTTCTGTTTTTTTTTTATGGCAGATTTCACTATTATAATATTTATTTTAGCATTATATTATACAGTAAATACAAGTAACATTTTGGTTCGTCGTGCAGTTTATTTTCTATTTTCAGTTTATTTCTATTTTGCTGTATATACAAACACACATTATATATATATATATATATATATATATATATATATATGACATGAAAATACAGATTAATAAAATTACTTGTAAAATACATAAACCCATCAAATAAAAAGAAAGAAACTAAACCACCAGGAAATACGACGTTGATGTATTTTACGATAAGATTGTAAAAATTTTAGTTCTTCGTACTTTTTGGGAATGTCCGGAGACTGCTATTATAACTGTATATATATGTATATTGCAGATCTCACTGCAGGGTCAATCCAGGCCATTGTAAGGTTTATGCCGGGCCTAGATTATGGCTTGATAATGGGCTCTATCCACAACAAAGTGAATTGGGTCCACCGCGAGGCATCACTTGGGGTTTATTAAAATTTTGTGGAATTTTTTTAAAACATTTTAAGAATACACTAAAGTTAAAAATGGATGTGAACTCTAAAAAATTATGTCAAATCTGTTAAAATATAATTCCATGCCAGGATAGAGCTATATAACTAGATAGGGGTTTGGGAAAGTTGGGTGTCGGAGCTGTAATGGTGGTTATTTGGTCAATTCCTGTTGTAATTTTGGGGAAACAAGAAGAGCAATATCAATATGTGAAAAACATCTGAATAGAATGTGACAGAAGAGTCAGGTGTTATATTGGAGGTTCGCCTGTAGTCCTGTGGATGATAATTTGTGACTTTGGTGCCATATGACATACTCACCTCTGCTACAATGACAAAATCACCTTCATTATTTCTGTCAACTAATTCTGGTCCCCTGGACCCCTTAACCACAACCGCCTCATGAGACCCCAATGTTATGTAACAGGCTCTATACATGTTAGTCCAGTGAGCTGACCTCACACCAGACAACATGCACCATTCGTATGACCTACTCCCTGCTCATATTAAGGTGCTATGTACTAATGTGTGGTAAAGTGATCTATAGATCATATAGACATATCCCGCTTCTAAACAAGTGCGCGCAACGCCCACCCCCACCATCCAGAGACGCCAAGTACTGTATTATAAGTCATAACACACAGAACTATAGATTAGCAATTGTTATTCCCAGGTATATCAGCAGGTTAAGATTTGACTTTTTGCTTTCTATATATAATAAAAAAAATGATAATAAAAGATAATAGAAAATTAGAATAAAAAATATAAAAATACTACTACTACTACTACTACTACCACTACTACTACTACTACTACTACTATTATGCAGCTAGGCTACCACTGCTGCACTACTAATACTACTGCTATACCACTAGGCTACCACTGCTACATGACTATTATTACTACCACTACTGCTAGGTCACTACTACTACTATACTGCTAGACTACCACGGCTACTACACTACTATTACTACTACCACTACTACTACTACATGACTATTACAACTACTACTACTGTTAGGTCAATGCTATTAATACTACTACTATACCACTAGGCTACCACTACAACTACTGCTACACAACTATTACTACTACCACTACTGCTACTGCTACAGTGCTACTAACACCACTGCTATTACCACTACAATACTGTTACTACTAACACCACTGCTATTACCACTACAATACTGTTACTACTAACACCACTATTACCACTACACTACTGTTACTGCCACCACTGCTAGTACCACTACACTACTGTTTCTACTAACACTACTGCTATTACCACTACACTACTGTTACTGCCACCACTGCTATTACCACTATACTACTGTTACTGCCACCACTGCTATTACCACTACACTACTGTTACTGCCACCACTGCTATTACCACTATACTACTATTACTGCCACCACTGCTATTACCACTATACTACTATTACTGCCACTACTGTTATTACCACTACACTACTGTTACTGCCACCACTGCTATTACCACTACACTACTGTTACTGCCACCACTGCTATTACCACTACACTACTGTTTCTACTAACACCACTGCTATTACCACTACACTACTGTTTCTACTAACACCACTGCAATTACCACTACACTACTATTACTACTGCCACCACTGCTATTACCACTGTACTACTATTACTACTAAAACCACTATTACCACTACACTATTGTTACTGCCACCACTGCTAGCACCACTACACTACTGTTACTACTATCACTACTTCTACTAATAATAAATAATAATAAAATAAACACTAGACACATACGTTAATATAGCGTAGTAAATATTATATTTATATATATATATATATATATATATATATATATATATATATATAAACCTAGTCATAATTTACATTTTTCATCTGCATTCTGATATCTTATTATAATTGAAGGGAAACTCAGAGAGTCTACAAATGATGAACTGGATGTGCTCGAAGATTGTGATCTAGACAATGTAAATGTGGATCTCAGAGAGCTGGTTTTCGAGGCCTCTCCTGCAGATGTGACCCTCTATAGAGGCACATACACAGTCAGTCTTTCAAACAAGAGTACCAGAGGATCCTCCAATGACACAGGCTTTGGCATCACAATAGACCCCCATAAAGTAAGGAGATGACAATCCTATATGGGCTTCCTCCATAATACAGAATTCTAAGGAACATATCACAAATGTTTATATGTCCCTATCTGGTAATGAGGCATACAGAGATACAGCAGTGACTATAGAGGTTGGATGGAGTCATATGGTGGGGCCAGTCAGATTTGTGCCCCAGGTGCTGGATGCTAGAAGAGATGCCAAAAATCCACTCTACCCTGTCATGGTATACAGATACAAGACTAGGACAAAATGTTTGCCCCACATAAAAGTAAAGCATAGCTACATCTGTGTCCATATAACATTCCACTTCTTGTAGCCCAAGATCTGTGCTCAACAACCAACCCAGAGAAGAAAGACTAGGTGATAAGTATCTAGTCGGTGGGCGTCTTACTGCTGGGAACCCCACTGATCATGAGAATCGGTATCTCGTGTATCCGCCATTTCAGTGCAGCAGCAGCTGCTCTATTCTAGAGTCTGCAGTACTGCTGAAGATAACTGAGAACAGCGACTGTCATAGTGTTCTACTTTATAATTTTGCCAAAAATAGATATTACTTTAAGACAATAGAAAAATATGAAACGGACTAAGGAGAGCTTTTTTTTTTTTTGCAACATTTTTCCCCTTTTGATGTTGTTTTTGGTTTCTTGGCATTCTGGCAAGCGTGACCAAAAAATATATATTTTTTATAAATCCCAAAAATGTGTGTGTGTGAAGGAGACCTTATGTTTACCTGTATATTTACATGTGGCAGATTTTTGGAGCAGTCTGTGATCTGTAAATCTGTTCCATATGACGCGTACATATACTCTTTTTGCTCTTGCTGCTACCACTACCCCTTATTACCATAACACTGAGAATACACAGCTACACATTTACTATATTAGTATTATATTCATTATTTTCAATAAAGTATTTTAGAGCATTTTACAGTTTCGAAAAAGTCAAAAAAAGTTTATATTAAATAATCTATGAATTCGGAGGTATATGGCGGTACAGTATGAGTACCGTACCATAGCTCAAGCGCCTTAAGAACTCATATTGGGAGACTCCGGTGAAGATTAATTTTTCTATTTTGATGAATTTATTTTTGATTCAGAAAAAGTTGCTCTTTGTCTCACGACAGGGTCACTTATTTTCGGTTTGAAACGCATCAGTTTTTAAGTAACATAGAGTTCCGTTTTATTGATGAAAGCACTAAAAAAATACCAGTCGTCGGTGACCTTCGATTTCCTCCGCTTTGTAACTCTTGTACCTTGGCCTAGTCTGTCTTCTTTTTGTATTTTTATGGTTCTGTGTTGTTCTGACCTTTCAGTGATTTGCACCCGGTCGGTATATTTGACATTTACTCTCAGGGTCTTTAGATCAGAATTAGATAAGGCTGAATACACCGATGACATCACAGAACTGTTTTTAGTTCTATTTTTAATATGTTTTTGCTGTTTTGACTTTCTTTGACCCCAAGGGGTGGCTACTTTTGAAGCAGGCTCTACATCTGCTATGGGGGCCAATGGAAAGAGCAGGGGGCACAGCTCAGGTTGGCCTCATCTTTCCACTGGGTGGAGTAATCTGGTTCACTTTTCTAAAAATCATAACATATTTTTGATAGCACCTTTTCAATTTCTGATCACAACACAAGATACAAACAAATACACAAAAAAAACATAAAATATCAACATTTACCATGATCTTCCTCTCCCTCTAAACTATTCTCTTTTAAACCAGCAAAAAGATTTTAAAAAATCCTGTTTTCTTGAATTTTTCCTAGTGGCATCCATTTTTATTGCCCCGTCCTGAACTTAAAGGGAACTTGTCACCAGGATTGGGGCCCCTAAAATACCAGCATGTGCTTATGTTGCAATCTTAATCCCAACCATAACTCTGTCTATGAGATCAATAACATGTGATTTGTTAGGCAGGAGATCTACACATCATTGGTGCATTGTACTATTGAAGTCGAGGACGGTAAACTTTGCTTCACTGCGCTTGCGAAGAAGACATGATGGTGGACAAGACCCATAGAGAATGAAAGTGGAAGATTTAATTCACAACAATATAATAGGAAATACTCAGAAATGTTCTCACTGAGAGATTTCTCTGTTACTAGAACTTACCAGTGACAGAATAGAGAATGTAGGAGGCTCTGACTGAGGGAAATGATGCATGTAGAGAATCCCTAATAGGTGAACACGTATATAAACACATCAACTTGTACATAGGGGGCAGTATTATAGTAGTTATATTCTTGTACATAGGAGCAGTATTATAGTAGTTATATTCTTGTACATAGGAGCAGTATTATAGTAGTTATATTCTTGTACATAGGAGCAGTATTATAGTAGTTATATTCTTGTACATAGGAGCAGTATTATAGTAGTTATATTCTTGTACATAGGAGGCAGTATTATAGTAGTTATATTCTTGTACATAGGAGGTAGTATTATAGTAGTTATATTCTTGGGGTACATAGGCAGTATTATAGTAGTTATATTCTTGTACATAGGAGGTAGTATTATAGTAGTTATATTCTTGTACATAGGGGCAGTATTATAGTAGTTATATTCTTGTACATAGGAGGTAGTATTATAGTAGTTATATTCTTGTACATAGGAGGAAGTATTATAGTAGTTATATTCTTGTACATAGGGGCAGTATTATAGTAGTTATATTCTTGTACATAGGGGGCAGTATTATTGTAGTTATATTCTTGTACATAGGAGCAGTATTATAGTAGTTTTATTCTTGTACATAGGAGCAGTATTATAGTAGTTATATTCTTGTACATAGGAGGTAGTATTATAGTAGTTATATTCTTGTACATAGGAGTAGTATTATAGTAGTTATATTCTTGTACATAGGGGCAGTATTATAGTAGTTATATTCTTGTACATAGGGGGCAGTATTATTGTAGTTATATTCTTGTACATAGGAGCAGTATTATAGTAGTTATATTCTTGTACATAGGAGGCAGTATTATAGTAGTTATATTCTTGTACATAGGGGGCAGTATTATAGTAGTTATATTCTTGTACATAGGAGTATTATAGTAGTTATATTCTTGTACATAGGAGGTAGTATTATAGTAGTTATATTCTTGTACATAGGAGCAGTATTATAGTAGTTATATTCTTGTACATAGGAGCAGTATTATAGTAGTTTTATTCTTGTACATAGGAGGTAGTATTATAGTAGTTATATTCTTGTACATAGGAGGTAGTATTATAGTAGATATATTCTTGTACATAGGAGGTAGTATTATAGTAGTTATATTCTTGTACATAGGAGGTAGTATTATAGTAGTTATATTCTTGTACATAGGAGTAGTATTATAGTAGTTATATTCTTGTATATAGGAGCAGTATTATAGTAGTTATATTCTTGTACATAGGAGCAGTATTATAGTAGTTATATTCTTGTACATAGGAGTAGTATTATAGTAGTTATATTCTTGTACATAGGAGCAGTATTATAGTAGTTATATTCTTGTACATAGGAGGTAGTATTATAGTACAGTAGTTATATCGTCATGGAGTAGTTTATAGTATTCATTCTTGTACATAGGGGGTAGTATTATAGTACTGTAGTTATATTCTTGTACATAGGAGGTAGTATTATAGTAGTTATATTCTTGTACATAGGGGGTAGTATTATAGTAGTTATATTCTTGTACATAGGAGGTAGTATTATAGTAGTTATATTCTTGTACATAGGAGGTAGTATTATAGTAGTTATATTCTTGTACATAGGAGGTAGTATTATAGTAGTTATATTCTTGTACATAGGAGTAGTATTATAGTAGTTATATTCTTGTACATAGGGGCAGTATTATAGTAGTTATATTCTTGTACATAGGAGGTAGTATTATAGTAGTTATATTCTTGTACATAGGGGTAGTATTATAGTAGTTATATTCTTGTACATAGGAGGTAGTATTATAGTAGTTATATTCTTGTACATAGGAGGTAGTATTATAGTAGTTATATTCTTGTACATAGGAGGTAGTATTATAGTAGTTATATTCTTGTACATAGGGGGCAGTATTATAGTAGTTATATTCTTGTACATAGTAGTATTATAGTAGTTATATTCTTGTACATAGGGGCAGTATTATAGTAGTTATATTCTTGTACATAGGGGGCAGTATTATAGTAGTTATATTCTTGTACATAGGGGGCAGTATTATAGTAGTTGTGTTTAGGGGGTATTATTATAGGTAGCCAGCAGTAATTTTGTCATCCAGGGTCTGTATTGCGGGTCAGGATGGGGATGGTATTTGTGAGCAATAGTTCAGAATTAGCTCTAAATCAGACTTTAGCTCTGAAAATCAAAGATGCCAGAAACCCACCACATCCCATCCAGAATACATCTTCACATCCACCCACACAGACACACACACAATATACAGAATATGGTTGCATATTCCATTCCAGTGTAACTGATTTTTATCTCTGTTCATTTTTCTTTAGGTTTCTTGCTGTATTATCATATCATGTATTATTTCCAGATTCTCTTAGAACTGCAGAATAATAAATATCTTCCAGTTTCAGATCAGTGAAGATTCATCATTGTATACTTAGTTTTATGAATTTCTAATAAACTTTCAATTTCTTGTCATTTTTTTTTATCTCTGCTTGCTGTCAGTGAATAGAAACATTCTTACCATTCACTGACTGCAAGTAAAGATCTTACAAATATGAACAAATGGAAACACAATATACATTAGAAAGTCACAGAACTTATGGAATTATTACCGTAAAGTGAGAAACACCTCCCTGCTGTATAAGTATGTCTGAGGCAGTAAATATCATTAATGAGAGGACTGGATGGCTGCAGCGACCTTGTGCTTAATGGCAGAGGAAACCACAAGTGAACATTTATCTACTGTCTCTGCGTCTTCTCCAGCTCCACAATTTACCATAACTGTACCCAGTAACATGCAGTCCAACGAGTGGTTAATATAAAAATAACATTATATACTTAGCATTTTCATACCTTTATTCATGTCATAATTTTACTTGCCTTTTTAGCAGCCATCTGACATTGAGTGCTAAAGCTAATTTTATCATGTATTTATAGTGTACAAGTGAAACCACCATCATCACCGTTATCATACGTGTGATGTGTAACTAACTTACATGTTTCATGTGTGTATTTAGCATAAAATGCATACAGTAGGATGAGGCATGAAAGTCGAAGGAGGGGGGTCTTGTGCAGACTGGTGTACAGTATGTATATACTAAGAGGATTAGGCTGGCATTGAGGTATTTCTGATGCATGTGTGGGTGGATGAGAACATGTTTTCTGGGGGATGTGGTGGGCTTCTAGCAGGTCTGAGGTTTGCCAAAGCTACGCTCTGATTTACCCATCGCTTCCGAATGTCATTGGTTTTCCTCTATCCTAGACCCCTAGAGGTAAAAATAAATTCTTGTTGACACTTTACACATAGCTCTCCACAAATGGCCCGAAGAAGCAAATTCTGAAACTCCTCCGTTATGGTGGTCTCCATCTTAATTTGAGGTTCATCTCCACTCTCCTTGGACTATGTGCCTTAGAAACAGCCATGGATTGAGGGAAGAGTGCTCCTTCTTAGCATGGTATACACTGAGGAGGGAGGGACCCAGTGCAATAGCAATGTTAGGTATCCTACCTAGTGTGCACGTACAGTACACAAATTTTCAAATCAATCAATAAATTATTTATATATCTATATATATATAGATATATATATATATCTATATATATATTTATTTATATTTATTTTTGAATATATCCTTCCTAATTTTGGTACAAATCCCAAATTTTATTATTTTTTTTCTGTTATAAAAAAAAAATCATTAGTTGTCTTGGTACATATCCCAAATTTTAATTAGTTTTTTATAATACTTTTTTTATTTTATTAAAAAATATCAAAATATTTATATATATATATATATATATATATAACTCTTTTATATATTATATTATGTTAATATATATTATATAATATACAGTTTTTATATATATATATATATATATATATATATATAATTAATATACATTTATATATCCTTCCTGGTCACGGAAGGACATATAAAAAAATTTTTTTTACCTTGAAAAAATTAATACATACATATATATAATATATATATATATTTATTTATTATATATATTTTTAATTATTTTATATATATTTATTTATTTATTATATATATCCATCCTTCTTAGTCGTGGTGCACATCCAAAATTTTTAATATTTTTTGAAAATTTTCTGAAAAAAATTCAGAAAAAAAATTCTAGGAATAAAAGTAATCCAACATTTCTAGAACATAAATACAACGAATATGGAATTTACCAAGGACATCTAGAATTTTTCCTTGAAGCTGCCGTTGAGTGGTCAGCCATGTAGTACATGGACACGTCTGGTTCGCAAAGCAGAATTCATTCTTACAGAGCAGCGCTCTGTTCTTGCCCAGCATAGCTGACAACTGTACCAAATTAGCCGGAACAATGCATCAAATTTACCAAGAGTCTTGGGAAATTTGGGCAGTACTGACCTGTAAAGAGGGCATGTCTAATGAAACTTGGCTCAAAGTTGGCCGTCATGTCTGGTTAGGAGCCGGTCCAGGTATGTCCAGGGTGGGTTGGGGGCATGTTTATGGCAGGCCGGGGGCAGGTGCCTATTTTACCATCTCCAAAGTTGGTATGTATGATAGAGGAGGGTCCACAACAGCCACAACAATGACACGGAGGATGAATATACTACAGATACATAATAACAACTAACCCCAATGCTCTCACTTTCTGCTTATTTTGTGTACACATACTCTGCTCATTCCCTTGTACTTGTGGTCTCCACACATCTGCAGGAAATTCGCGATTGCCGTCACCCCTTGTATACTAGGACTGCGGAAGGTGGAGGCAGATGGAGCCCACAAACCACATCAGACCCTTTATCTCCTGCTCTGTCTGTTAAAATCACATATTATGGCATCCCATGGCAGTATTATATGTTTACTTAGTGGCCCCATTATGGCGGCATCACATGACAGTATTAAGTGTTCACAGTTTGGCACTATAATGTAGGCATCACATGGCCATACGATTAGAGCACTGTGTAGCACTATAACATAGGCATTGCAGTATGGTGCTATAATGTAAGAACTACATGGCTGCATTATTTGCTCATTGTGTGGCACTATTATATAGGCAACACAATGCAGTATTATGTCACCACTGCATTGCACTATTATGTAGGCATCACATGGCAGTATTATGTGTTCACCATGTGGCACCATTACATAGGCCACATAGATATTATTTAGGTACAATATGGCACAGTATTCTGGGGAGTGTTATGTCAGTATTACTCTCTCCTTTACAAAAGATTTGGGGTTACCCCTCCCCACAGGTGTATGTTTTACACAAGACCCTCAGAAGCCTTGCTCCAGCCCCCACCATAGCGCACGGCACTATTATTATGTCATGTTCTTGTATCTACAGTGCATGAGGACACATGACAGATCTAGTTAAAGAATTTACAAAGTCATCGAGAATCAAGATTTCTGGGGGGTTTTGCCATGAAGGAGAAATTATGTGGAATCTTCTTCTCCTTCCTGTACATCCAAACATGTGAGTAAGAAGTCGCCATGGTGGATATACATGGTTATATATCATTTGATTCTATATCATGAATGTCCTGGCATTGACTATCCTTGATCTGGAGAAGGACAACTCAGATCTCCATGGGCCCCTCAAGCCTAGTGGACCCCGACACCCGCTAATGCATTCATTGGTTGATATTTTTATTTCAGGTCTCTCTGCGCAATCCAGTGACAAAGTCCTGACTGAGGTTGGAAAGAAGGTGACTCTACCTTGCGGACTGGAAGCCGAATGGGGAATCGAATGGCTTCAAGATGGAAAGTATATTATCAAATACGTGAACAAGATGAAACTTTTCGGCAATGGGGCAATAGGTAAAGATACCACAGTAACTGCAGTATAGAGAAACGAATACATGCTCGAGCCTGTGGGGTGTATGGCTGGATGATGGCCATTTATGTTACAGCTACACGGGATCTGATCTACTGACTATGTGGTCACATTGTGATATGCAGTGACACGGTTAGCTGCTAGCCCTGGGGAACGGTGGCAGTATGGGGCCCACCAATCTCCAGGAGCCAACACAACGCTTGTCCAATTGGCCCTCTTGAAGCAACCACCCAGTCACACCGCCCCCTTGCCAGTCACCTACCAAAGCTTCCCATTGGCGGAAGGAGGAACTCACACACTTAGGACTTCACTGCAAAGATCCCGTGGTGACACCGCCCTTCCACTAGTACAGGGAATACCACGGCTGCCTCCTCCACCCATGTCACTGCTACATTGGGTATTGTTGGTGCCCTGGTTCCCAATCTTGGTAGATGGCTACTAGAGATGAGTGTAGTTCAGATCGAACCATATTCGACCCAAATTTTCCAAAACTTTTGGGTTCGACCTGAACCTGAAACTTTGGGACTTTGTCACCCGCGAACCTGATATATAATTATTATACTTTAGGTCTCTTCAGACCCCAGAGTATGATAGGTAGAGGTAAACCTACATGTATAACCCACAGGAATGCCAAAAAACTAAAAAATCTAAAAACTAAAATATCTAAAAACATAAAATATATACACACAAGGAAGGAGAATTGTGGCTGACTGGTACAAATCACAAAAATATAACTTAATGACATTTTTGCATAATTAATATATTATATAATATTTGGTAGCGTTATATGCCGTGTTACTACGCTGTCTATTAACTCCCCTGCCCATATCATGATGAGACGACTCTGCCCATTCAGTCTCAGTCTATACAGCAAAGCTAAAAAACAGGAAATGTCAGATGACTGTGACAGCTCTATTGGCCAGTGTGAAAACTACAACACTGCATGATTTTTTCATGTGGGATTTAGAAAAAAAATTTATATTTCATGGTGAGTAATGTCAACATCAACATTTTGATTGCCAGCCATATTAGTTGTCAGAAATCCTTTAGAGACTGTTGAATCCAGCTACATGAAAATGGACATGGTTCACGATTTATGGCTTATTTATTTTGTCTTGTTCACAGATAAGTATCGATACAGTGTTCCATCCCACAAAACCAATGATCTAACCATTACGGACATTAGGTTCGAAGATTCTGGCACTTTTACTTGTCAGCATGGAAAGTCCAGCAGAACTGTTCAGCTCTTTGTCTTTCAAGGTATGTTATGAAGAAGAATATAACCGGCGTGATCGTTGGGTTGTGGGTTCAAAAAATAGTGTATAGTACAGTAGACGTACAGTGTTGTGCAAAAATTTTAGACAGGTGTGGGGGGGGGATGCTGCAAAGTGAGAATGTTCTCAGAAATAGAAGAAGGGTTAATAGTTTATTTTTGTCACTTAACAAAATGAAGTGAATGAAGAAAAGAGAAATGTCATCAATATTTGGTGTGACCTTTGCCCTTTGCCTTCCATCAGTTCTTCTCGGTACTTGCAGACAGTTTTTGGCAGAACTCGGCAGGGAGGTTGTTCCCGCCATCTTGGAGAACTAAGCACAGATGTAGGCTTGCTCCATTCCATCTGTCTCTTCATGTAATCCCAGATAGATTGGACTTTCAAGACTTCTCCAAACCGCAAAGGTCACACTAAATATCGATGAAAATTACATTTCCATCAGTGATGGAAAACCTAACTGGTCCAAGTTCTCTACAGAGCTCCAAAGCTCCACAAGTCTATGTCACAAACGTGCCCCATTTTTATCTTGTAGACTCACAGACAGTAGACTCATTTCATACTTGACTTTAGTAGGGTCCGATCTTCCCCAACTGATGTGACCTTATGATATGTCCAGTGCTTAAAGGTATAGGGGTTGCAGATGGGTCCACAAAATATAGGGGGCTCATAGGCATCCTACCAACTTGTGCTGCTCGTGGTTGGTTTCTCAAGATCCTGATGTTGGCTAAGTGGCAGGAGGTTGTGCAGGTAGTGCCCAGAAGTGAAGAGCAGCAAGGAATGGGTTGTGGTAAGTAGGGAGGTCTAGCTTGGGCTCTAAATTTTTTTTTTTATCTCAATAATGTTGTTAGAGCTCCGGATTTGGGTCTGAGCGTGGAATTCTGTCTAGGGTTGAAATTAATTTTGAGGTCTGGGATCTGAATTTATTTATGAGTCTGATTTGGGATCTGAACTAATTTGGGCATCTGGTCTAAGGGCTGCAACTTTATGTTCCATCCTTGGGTTAGAATTAATTTTGTTTCTGGTCTAACTTAGGTTTGTGGTTCTGAATTTATTTTGGGGTGTTGGGTGTGATATGCCTCCCATGCCCCATTCTGCATCCCCTACTTCCATGGCTTGGTGTTTGTATGCCACTGTCCCAGCATGTTCTGCTTATTTATCAGGTCATGCTAGGGGTTCTGCTTTTGCAGGAGTGGAGTTTTTTTTTAGTGAGACTTGGTCCACAATTGTGTCCTCATCCTAAATTTCGCATGGACCTGGTAAATGCTTGCATCCTATGAAGTCTCCTATGCTTCCTCTTTCTCCCTACAGTCTCTATATCCCCTTCTGCCAGTCTTCTCGTGTCAGAAGACCTGGAATTGGAACTGAAATCATCACCTTCATCAATTTCGGAAATCCAAGTCTCATGGATGAAGGATGGGATCATGAAGTCGGAGGATCTTAAACTGGAGAAGAACAATATGCAACTAAACAGTGGAGGACATTACGTTTGCCACATCAAGATGGATGGTGGAAACAGCCTTGACATCACCAGACAAATCACAGTTTTTGGTATTAGAGACACTATCTCATATATCTTGATATAGTTTGCTGATGTACCATAGACTAGAAATGGTTGCTATGGGCAGGCTTCCTTGGTAGATAGTGATAAAAGTTTGCCTGGGATTGGGACATTTCAAAACCCATTACTTGCTAGGTCTATGTCCCACCACCCTTCACATATTATCTTTTGGATGATTTTTTTCAGGATTCCATGACTTTCCTTCCACGGTCTACACAACAGGAAAGAACCCGGTCACCATCCCATGGGTCTTCAACTTTAACATTCGAAGAAAACCGTTGGGCTCGGATGTCCACGTAGTAGAAGGCTCCATCAGTTATTCCTCTCAGATCCTCAATCAACTTAGTGACATGGAAGGAGTGCCAGGTTGGCCTACGAACAGCAATTCGAAGAATGGGTCTGAGAAATTAAACAACCTGGGTGTCCAGCTTCTAAACCCTAAAAGTGGCAAATACAAGATGGAGATCCTTCTAAAGATGGGGGATCGAAAGAAGAATCTAACGAGAGAGGTGTGTGTGGCCAGTCTGACAGGTAAGAGACCTCCAGATGACTTGTTATCTCAGAAAAGACCTATTATGTCACAGCTGACATCATACAGACTGACATATTATTTCAGTGCCCTCACTTATTATCTCAGAGCCCTCACTTATTATCTCATAGTTCTCACTTATTATCTCAGAGCCCACAGTTATCTCAGAGTTTTCACTTATTATCTCAGAACCCTCACTTATTATCTTAGAGCTCACACTTATCTCAGTGTCCTCACTTATCACCCAGAGCCCACACTTATTATTCAATTCACCTCAGAGCCCTCATTTATTATCTCAGATTCCTCACTTACTATCTCAGAGCACACACTCATTTCAGTGTCTTCACTTATTATCTAGAAGACTACTTACTTATTATCTCACACTACTCACTTATCTCAGAGCCCACACTTATTATGTCCTCACTCATCTAGGTGTCCACACAAATTTGGGGGAATTCATTAAGGATGGTGTTTGTCACATTAGTCTTAATCTATTTCCTGTTGATGTCAGATGTGGACAAATTATTAAGAAGTGCATGTCTCTCAATAATCTTTCTGCAGCTTGGGTTGTCCATGCACAAGAGGTCGAAACCTACTCTGGCTTAAATACGTCGGGCTGTGAAGCCCCCTCCTCCTCCCTACCCACGTCATGGCCACTTTTTTAAAAAAGTGTCATGACCAGCATTGAAAGAGTAAAAATAACAATTTTTGGTGCATACACAGCTATGCGTAAAAAACTGTGACATTCATTAAATTTTACAGCAGAAACTAGGGTAAAATGTATGATAAATTCCCCCCAGTATCTCAGATCCCTCACATTTTATCACATAATGCACACTTATTATCTCAGGAGCTACCCATGGAAATTTTGGAAACGATAGAAATGTCTCACCTCGGAAGTGCCAAAAACATAGAATGTTACCCTATAGCCATCACCCTAACAGAATTTAGATGTAAGAAGTACAGAGGAGCTTCTGTTCAATGATCATTACGTTCTTATTGTTTCCATGGTTACAGCTGTTACTAGAAAGTCATAATTAATAATAACAGAACTGATCCCTCACATGGTAGCGGTGGGGGGAGGCTGAAACCATCACTTTCACCCAGAAATTCTATTTCTAGAAGCATCTTTTATTCCTGAGGTCGCAGTAATTGGTTATCTCAGAGAAGACGGCGCTAACAAAAATGTTCTCATTATCGAAACATCAGTAAGAAGGAGAAAAAAAAACCTGTATTTTTTGAATGTCAAACACTTAAAGTGAATCTCCGCTTTATATCATCATGTCTTTTATAGATCTGAAATTCTCTTTGGATTCATTTCTCACTATATCTTTATCAGGATTGGTGCTCCGTTTTTCTTATACAGAGCTCCAAAAGGACATAGATGTGACTGATAAAACTCTTCCTGCGTTCACCACTAGAGGGAGCTCAGGAGATAATTACTGATGAAGAAACAGTATGCAGAGCTCCCTCTAGTGGTGACTGCAGGCAGACAGAATTTTATAATTTAGCTTTAACTATGCAGGGCATTTAGAGCTCTGTATAAAACAAATGAGCTCCAACTATTATAAAAACATAATAAGAAAATAGCACAGAATTTTGTACTTATTAATATAAAAAAACAAAACAAAACACTACGTTTTACTGCTGGTCACCACAGATAAGATACACCGCTCACCTTTTCCTTCCTTGCACATTTCCTTTTTAGTGTCTGATTCACAAAGTGATATCAGTCAGGATACCAGAGTCCCTTTAGAGTGTCGTGTAAACTGCCTGGACATCAACAGGAAACTTTGTTGGCATCAACAGAAGAAAAGTCGTGAGATATGTGGACAACAGGGACAAAGTTCTTTACCCATAGAAGTCACAGCAGAAAATGAGATGGGGGGGACCTGGGCGTGCAGCGTCACCAATGGGAAAGAGAAGGGAGTGTGTGGGGAGGGGACACGGGGGGGGAGGGGGAGGGGGGGGGCCTTAAATATAATATATAATATATATATAGAGGGGGGGGGAAATATAGGTGATATTTTTGTTTGTAGGAGGGGTATTATAATAATATTTTTTTTTTTTATAGAGGGGGGTAATATTTTTTTATTTTTTTATATTTTATATTCTTGTACATAGGAGCAGAATGTAGTAGTTAATTCTTGTACATAGGAGCAGTATTATAGTAGTTATATTCGAACATACTATACATAGTGCTCCTATTCTGTACATGGTCACATTATAGTAGTTATATTCTTGTACATAGGAGCAGTATTATAGTAGTTATATTCTTGTACATAGGGGCAGTATTATAGTAGTTATATTCTTGTACATAGGAGCAGTATTATAGTAGTTATATTCTTGTACATAGGAGCAGTATTATAGTAGTTATATTCTTGTACATAGGAGCAGTATTATAGTAGTTATATTCTTGTACATAGGAGCAGTATTATAGTAGTTATATTCTTGTACATAGGAGCAGTATTATAGTAGTTATATTCTTGTACATAGGAGCAGTATTATAGTAGTTATATTCTTGTACATAGGAGCAGTATTATAGTAGTTATATTCTTGTACATAGGAGCAGTATTATAGTAGTTATATTCTTGTACATAGGGGCAGTATTATAGTAGTTATATTCTTGTACATAGGAGCAGTATTATAGTAGTTATATTCTTGTACATAGGAGCAGTATTATAGTAGTTATATTCTTGTACATAGGAGCAGTATTATAGTAGTTATATTCTTGTACATAGGAGCAGTATTATAGTAGTTATATTCTTGTACATAGGAGCAGTATTATAGTAGTTATATTCTTGTACATAGGAGCAGTATTATAGTAGTTATATTCTTGTACATAGGAGCAGTATTATAGTAGTTATATTCTTGTACATAGGAGCAGTATTATAGTAGTTATATTCTTGTACATAGGAGCAGTATTATAGTAGTTATATTCTTGTACATAGGGGCAGTATTATAGTAGTTATATTCTTGTACATAGGAGCAGTATTATAGTAGTTATATTCTTGTACATAGGAGCAGTATTATAGTAGTTATATTCTTGTACATAGGAGCAGTATTATAGTAGTTATATTCTTGTACATAGGAGCAGTATTATAGTAGTTATATTCTTGTACATAGGAGCAGTATTATAGTAGTTATATTCTTGTACATAGGAGCAGTATTATAGTAGTTATATTCTTGTACATAGGAGCAGTATTATAGTAGTTATATTCTTGTACATAGGAGCAGTATTATAGTAGTTATATTCTTGTACATAGGGGGCAGTATTATAGTAGTTATATTCTTGTACATAGGAGCAGTATTATAGTAGTTATATTCTTGTACATAGGAGCAGTATTATAGTAGTTATATTCTTGTACATAGGAGGTAGTATTATAGTAGTTATATTCTTGTACATAGGAGCAGTATTATAGTAGTTATATTCTTGTACATAGGGGGCAGTATTATAGTAGTTATATTCTTGTACATAGGAGTAGTATTATAGTAGTTATATTCTTGTACATAGGAGCAGTATTATAGTAGTTATATTCTTGTACATAGGAGTAGTACTATAGTAGTTATATTCTTGTACATAGGAGTAGTATTATAGTAGTTATATTCTTGTACATAGGAGTAGTATTATAGTAGTTATATTCTTGTACATAGGAGCAGTATTATAGTAGTTATATTCTTGTACATAGGAGGTAGTATTATAGTAGTTATATTCTTGTACATAGGAGGTAGTATTATAGTAGTTAGATTCTTGTACATAGGAGCAGTATTATAGTAGTTATATTCTTGTACATAGGAGCAGTATTATAGTAGTTATATTCTTGTACATAGGAGCAGTATTATAGTAGTTATATTTTTGTACATAGGAGGTAGTATTATAGTAGTTATATTCTTGTACATAGGGGGCGGTTTTATAGTAGTTATATTCTGGCACATAGGAGCAGTATTATAGTAGTTATATTCTTGTACATAGGGGGCGGTTTTATAGTAGTTATATTCTTGTACATAGGAGCAGTATTATAGTAGTTATATTCTTGTACATAGGAGGTAGTATTATAGTAGTTATATTCTTGTACATAGGAGCAGTATTATAGTAGTTATATTCTTGTACATAGGAGCAGTATTATAGTAGTTATATTCTTGTACATAGGAGTAGTATTATAGTAGTTATATTCTTGTACATAGGAGTAGTATTATAGTAGGTATATTCTTGTACATAGGAGGTAGTATTATAGTAGTTATATTCTTGTACATAGGAGCAGTATTATAGTAGTTATATTCTTGTACATAGGAGGTAGTATTATAGTAGTTATATTCTTGTACATAGGAGCAGTATTATAGTAGTTATATTCTTGTACATAGGAGCAGTATTATAGTAGTTATATTCTTGTACATAGGAGGTAGTATTATAGTAGTTATATTCTTGTACATAGGAGGCAGTATTATAGTAGTTATATTCTTGTACATAGGAGCAGTATTATAGTAGTTATATTCTTGTACATAGGAGCAGTATTATAGTAGTTATATTCTTGTACATAGGAGCAGTATTATAGTAGTTATATTCTTGTACATAGGAGCAGTATTATAGTAGTTATATTCTTGTACATAGGAGGTAGTATTATAGTAGTTATATTCTTGTACATAGGAGCAGTATTATAGTAGTTATATTCTTGTACATAGGGGCAGTATTATAGTAGTTATATTCTTGTACATAGGAGTAGTATTATAGTAGTTATATTCTTGTACATAGGGGGCAGTATTATAGTAGTTATATTCTTGTACATGGAGTAGTTATAGTAGTTATATTCTTGTACATAGGAGCAGTATTATAGTAGTTATATTCTTGTACATAGGAGGTAGTATTATAGTAGTTATATTCTTGTACATAGGAGCAGTATTATAGTAGTTATATTCTTGTACATAGGAGTAGTATTATAGTAGTTAGATTCTTGTACATAGGAGTAGTATTATAGTAGTTATATTCTTGTACATAGGGGGTAGTATTATAGTAGTTATATTCTTGTACATAGGAGTAGTATTATAGTAGTTATATTCTTGTACATAGGAGGTAGTATTATAGTAGTTATATTCTTGTACATAGGAGCAGTATTATAGTAGTTATATTCTTGTACATAGGAGGTAGTATTATAGTAGGTATATTCTTGTACATAGGAGTAGTATTATAGTAGTTATATTCTTGTACATAGGAGGTAGTATTATAGTAGTTATATTCTTGTACATAGGGGGCGGTTTTATAGTAGTTACATTCTTGCACATAGGAGCAGTATTATAGTAGTTATATTCTTGTACATAGGGGGTAGTATTATAGTAGGTATATTCTTGTACATAGGAGTAGTATTATAGTAGTTATATTCTTGTACATAGGAGGCAGTATTATAGTAGTTATATTCTTGTACATAGGGGGCGGTTTTATAGTAGTTACATTCTTGTACATAGGAGCAGTATTATAGTAGTTATATTCTTGTACATAGGGGTAGTATTATAGTAGTTATATTCTTGTACATAGGAGCAGTATTATAGTAGTTATATTCTTGTACATAGGAGCAGTATTATAGTAGTTATATTCTTGTACATAGGAGCAGTATTATAGTAGTTATATTCTTGTACATAGGAGCAGTATTATAGTAGTTATATTCTTGTACATAGGAGCAGTATTATAGTAGTTATATTCTTGTACATAGGAGCAGTATTATAGTAGTTATATTCTTGTACATAGGAGCAGTATTATAGTAGTTATATTCTTGTACATAGGAGCAGTATTATAGTAGTTATATTCTTGTACATAGGGGGCAGTATTATAGTAGTTATATTCTTGTACATAGGAGCAGTATTATAGTAGTTATATTCTTGTACATAGGAGCAGTATTATAGTAGTTATATTCTTGTATATAGGAGGTAGTATTATAGTAGTTATATTCTTGTACATAGGAGCAGTATTATAGTAGTTATATTCTTGTACATAGGGGGCAGTATTATAGTAGTTATATTCTTGTACATAGGAGTAGTATTATAGTAGTTATATTCTTGTACATAGGAGCAGTATTATAGTAGTTATATTCTTGTACATAGGAGTAGTATTATAGTAGTTATATTCTTGTACATAGGAGTAGTATTATAGTAGTTATATTCTTGTACATAGGAGTAGTATTATAGTAGTTATATTCTTGTACATAGGAGCAGTATTATAGTAGTTATATTCTTGTACATAGGAGGTAGTATTATAGTAGTTATATTCTTGTACATAGGAGGTAGTATTATAGTAGTTATATTCTTGTACATAGGAGCAGTATTATAGTAGTTATATTCTTGTACATAGGAGCAGTATTATAGTAGTTATATTCTTGTACATAGGAGCAGTATTATAGTAGTTATATTCTTGTACATAGGAGGTAGTATTATAGTAGTTATATTCTTGTACATAGGGGGCGGTATTATAGTAGTTATATTCTTGTACATAGGAGCAGTATTATAGTAGTTATATTCTTGTACATAGGGGGCGGTATTATAGTAGTTATATTCTTGTACATAGGAGCAGTATTATAGTAGTTATATTCTTGTACATAGGAGGTAGTATTATAGTAGTTATATTCTTGTACATAGGAGCAGTATTATAGTAGTTATATTCTTGTACATAGGAGCAGTATTATAGTAGTTATATTCTTGTACATAGGAGTAGTATTATAGTAGTTATATTCTTGTACATAGGAGTAGTATTATAGTAGTTATATTCTTGTACATAGGAGGTAGTATTATAGTAGTTATATTCTTGTACATAGGAGCAGTATTATAGTAGTTATATTCTTGTACATAGGAGGTAGTATTATAGTAGTTATATTCTTGTACATAGGAGCAGTATTATAGTAGTTATATTCTTGTACATAGGAGCAGTATTATAGTAGTTATATTCTTGTACATAGGAGGTAGTATTATAGTAGTTATATTCTTGTACATAGGAGGTAGTATTATAGTAGTTATATTCTTGTACATAGGAGCAGTATTATAGTAGTTATATTCTTGTACATAGGAGCAGTATTATAGTAGTTATATTCTTGTACATAGGAGCAGTATTATAGTAGTTATATTCTTGTACATAGGAGCAGTATTATAGTAGTTATATTCTTGTACATAGGAGGTAGTATTATAGTAGTTATATTCTTGTACATAGGAGCAGTATTATAGTAGTTATATTCTTGTACATAGGGGCAGTATTATAGTAGTTATATTCTTGTACATAGGAGTAGTATTATAGTAGTTATATTCTTGTACATAGGGGGCAGTATTATAGTAGTTATATTCTTGTACATAGGGCAGTATTATAGTAGTTATATTCTTGTACATAGGAGCAGTATTATAGTAGTTATATTCTTGTACATAGGAGGTAGTATTATAGTAGTTATATTCTTGTACATAGGAGCAGTATTATAGTAGTTATATTCTTGTACATAGGAGTAGTATTATAGTAGTTATATTCTTGTACATAGGAGTAGTATTATAGTAGTTATATTCTTGTACATAGGGGGTAGTATTATAGTAGTTATATTCTTGTACATAGGAGTAGTATTATAGTAGTTATATTCTTGTACATAGGAGGTAGTATTATAGTAGTTATATTCTTGTACATAGGAGCAGTATTATAGTAGTTATATTCTTGTACATAGGAGGTAGTATTATAGTAGTTATATTCTTGTACATAGGAGTAGTATTATAGTAGTTATATTCTTGTACATAGGAGGTAGTATTATAGTAGTTATATTCTTGTACATAGGGGGCGGTTTTATAGTAGTTACATTCTTGCACATAGGAGCAGTATTATAGTAGTTATATTCTTGTACATAGGGGGTAGTATTATAGTAGGTATATTCTTGTACATAGGAGTAGTATTATAGTAGTTATATTCTTGTACATAGGAGGTAGTATTATAGTAGTTATATTCTTGTACATAGGGGGCGGTTTTATAGTAGTTACATTCTTGCACATAGGAGCAGTATTATAGTAGTTATATTCTTGTACATAGGGGGTAGTATTATAGTAGGTATATTCTTGTACATAGGAGTAGTATTATAGTAGTTATATTCTTGTACATAGGAGCAGTATTATAGTAGTTATATTCTTGTACATAGGAGCAGTATTATAGTAGTTATATTCTTGTACATAGGAGGTAGTATTATAGTAGTTATATTCTTGTACATAGGGGGCGGTTTTATAGTAGTTATATTCTTGTACATAGGAGCAGTATTATAGTAGTTATATTCTTGTACATAGGAGGTAGTATTATAGTAGCTATATTCTTGTACATAGGAGCAGTATTATAGTAGTTATATTCTTGTACATAGGGGCAGTATTATAGTAGTTATATTCTTGTACATAGGAGTCAGTATTATAGAGAATATAGTAGTTATATTCTTGTACATAGGAGCAGTATTATAGTAGTTATATTCTTGTACATAGGAGCAGTATTATAGTAGTTATATTCTTGTACATAGGAGCAGTATTATAGTAGTTATATTCTTGTACATAGGAGTAGTATTATAGTAGTTATATTCTTGTACATAGGAGCAGTATTATAGTAGTTATATTCTTGTACATAGGAGCAGTATTATAGTAGTTATATTCTTGTACATAGGAGCAGTATTATAGTAGTTATATTCTTGTACATAGGAGCAGTATTATAGTAGTTATATTCTTGTACATAGAGGGCGGTATTATAGTAGTTATATTATTGTACATAGGGAGTAGTATTATAGTAGTTATATTCTTGTACATAGGAGGCAGTATTATAGTAGTTATATTCTTGTACATAGGAGTAGTATTATAGTAGTTATATTCTTGTATATAGGGGGTAGTATTATAGTAGTTATATTCTTGTACATAGGAGCAGTATTATAGTAGTTATATTCTTGTACGGTTTATAGTAGTTATATTCTTGTACATAGGAGTAGTATTATAGTAGTTATATTCTTGTACATAGGAGTAGTATTATAGTAGTTATATTCTTGTACATAGGAGGTAGTATTATAGTAGTTATATTCTTGTACATAGGGGGCGGTTTTATAGTAGTTATATTCTTGTACATAGGGGGTAGTATTATAGTAGTTATATTCTTGTACATAGGAGCAGTATTATAGTAGTTATATTCTTGTACATAGGAGGTAGTATTATAGTAGTTATATTCTTGTACATAGAGTAGTATTATAGTAGTTATATTCTTGTACATAGGAGGTAGTATTATAGTAGTTATATTCTTGTACATAGGAGGCGGTTTTATAGTAGTTATATTCTTGCACATAGGAGCAGTATTATAGTAGTTATATTCTTGTACATAGAGCAGTATTATAGTAGTTATATTCTTGTACATAGGAGTAGTATTATAGTAGTTATATTCTTGTACATAGGAGCAGTATTATAGTATTTATATTCTTGTACATAGGGGCAGTATTATAGTAGTTATATTCTTGTACATAGGAGTAGTATTATAGTAGTTATATTCTTATACATAGGAGCAGTATTATAGTAGTTATATTCTTGTACATAGGATGTAGTATTATAGTAGTTATATTCTTGTACATAGGAGCAGTATTATAGTAGTTATATTCTTGTACATAGGGGCGGAATAAAAAAAGAAAAATTCTTTTACAAAGGAGGAGTAATATAATAGTTAAATTCTTTTAATGTGGGGGGTATTAAAAAAGAAATAATATTCTTGCACATAGGGGCAGTATTATAGTAGTTATTTTCTTGTACATAGGAGTAGTATTATAATAGTTATATTCTTGTACATAGGAGCAGTATTATAGTAGTTATATTCTTGTACATAGGAGTAGTATTATAGTAGTTATATTCTTGTACATAGGAGCAGTATTATAGTAGTTATATTCTTGTACATAGGAGCAGTATTATAGTAGTTATATTCTTGTACATAGGAGCAGTATTATAGTAGTTATATTCTTGTACATAGGAGCAGTATTATAGTAGTTATATTCTTGTACATAGGAGCAGTATTATAGTAGTTATATTCTTGTACATAGGAGCAGTATTATAGTAGTTATATTCTTGTACATAGGGGTAGTATTATAGTAGTTATATTCTTGTACATAGGAGGTAGTATTATAGTAGTTATATTCTTGTACATAGGGGCAGTATTATAGTAGTTATATTCTTGTACATAGGAGTAGTATTATAGTAGTTATATTCTTGTACATAGGGGGCAGTATTATAGTAGTTATATTCTTGTACATAGGAGCAGTATTATAGTAGTTATATTCTTGTACATAGGAGCAGTATTATAGTAGTTATATTCTTGTACATAGGAGCAGTATTATAGTAGTTATATTCTTGTACATAGGAGGTAGTATTATAGTAGTTATATTCTTGTACATAGGAGCAGTATTATAGTAGTTATATTCTTGTACATAGGAGCAGTATTATAGTAGTTATATTCTTGTACATAGGAGCAGTATTATAGTAGTTATATTCTTGTACATAGGAGCAGTATTATAGTAGTTATATTCTTGTACATAGGGGGCAGTATTATAGTAGTTATATTCTTGTACATAGGGGCAGTATTATAGTAGTTATATTCTTGTACAGAGTGGACAGTATTATAGTAGTTAAATGTTCACTTATATTCAGTGTTATCATATCTGTAATTTCCTTGTTTCTCTGTACAGTCCTGTGTACTTGTTGATACAATACATATGTATTTTTGTATAGAGATTTTATTAAAAAACAAAAAAAAAAAAAAAAACAGAGCAGTAACTTTCATGATTTCTGATGATATATAACTGTATCTTTCTGTTTTCTATAGAGGTGAAGTCTTTCACGGACCTGTCTAATTCCTTATTTTGGGTAATGGTTGGAGTGGGAATCTTCATAGTTTTATTAATTGTGATTATCGTAACACTTCTGATCGCTCGGAATCGCAGGTTGGTAAGTAACACTGTGATACATTTGTTTTGTTGGCAAGGAAACTTTATTTGCTTGTATTTAAGGTGCATGAACATTACCCTGTGGCCCTCGTACATACTTTATGATAACCACAGAGTCCAACCCCTGACTTTAGACTTCTGTCACCTCTCTGACTTCTGTGATCTGTAAGTAAACGCGCCCCCCTCTGGCCACACAACTCCTTGGTGGCCATGATATTTTTATTATATCCCTAAACTGACACAGCGCTTTCTATCTAGGAAGTGTTATTATTGTAGTGCACATTGTTGATCATAAGATTTTTATTTTTTGATTTTTTTTTTTCCAAAAAATCTGATTAATATGCCAGAAAGAAAGAAAGTTGCGATACTGCCAATCCTTCTTGTCCCTTCCTTTCTTATTCCTCCCAACATTTTGATTCCTATTCGCAAGACATTTAAGCTTTGCCCCAGTTTGCCCAGTAGTGTCCACAAAAACCCACAGGACCGCACACATTGCTCCATATGCTCCACCCTACCTGAGGTCACATTATGTCCATCCCAACCAGTCTGTCTTAGATTATTCAATTCAATGCTGGTAGGTCCCAGTGCTAACAGGAGGAAAGGGGAAGAGCCACAGTCACTTCATGGTCTTCCAATCCTGTGTACTTTTGAGAAATGCACTTTGTTACCTTCCATGCTCTCTTCCTAAAAACATTTTTATTTTATACACCGTATAGTTCACATAAAGTCTTCCAAAATTTGGACGGTTATATCATGATGTACTCGGCCGATTAGCCTACTTCTTCAGGAGTATAGGAGGTCTCCCCTATTTCTGGGAGTGTTTAGTACATTCCAGTAGGGAAAGTAACATTGTATCATTTCCTGTCTCATTCTGTATTATTAATCAGATTTTTAAAATTAGGTAGAATAAATCCATAAATTATTAGGGGTGTCCTTTCTGACTAACCCCTTTTCATATGTCCAACAGAAGAAGAAATGACTCAGAGTGGGCATTGCCTTTAATATTACGCTATGGTGGGAGACGCTATGGGGGTGGGAGATGCTATGGCATACCTGGGCAATGTTCATCACAGGTTTATATATTTGCACCCTACAATATCCATGCTCGATCTCAACATGTGATCCTCGAATCAGCTGAGCCCTCTCCATGTCTGAGTTACGACTGGTGCCTGTACCGACTGCAGCGGTTAACTCTTTAGATGCCTTGGTCAATAGCAACTGACACATCTAAACAGCTCCGCCATATTGGTCCCGATTGCCAGCCCCTAGCATGACATTGGAGAGCAGCAATCAGTTTGTAAGCCCCCAGGCCTGTCCTTACTATGGTTTATTACACTCTACCGTAACACACAAGGCATCCCTAATTTGTTATACTTGAGTCCAAAAATACCCAAACTATACAAATACAAAAATTTGTAATGGAGTTTGGTATTGCCGTGATTGAACCAGCTTTCAGAATAAAGGCAACGTTTTATTCTGACCATATATATGGTGAATGCTATAAAAACGAAACAATAGTTTTTTTTTTTCCCCAATTACACACCGCTCAGAATTTTTTTCCAACTTCCCAATACAGAGCATGGAATATTAAATGATGCCATTATAAATTACATTTGCCCTACAAAAAAAAAAGCCTCATAGTCTGTAAATGAAAAAATAAAAAGTTATGGCTTTTGGAAAGTGGGGAGAAGAAATGAAACACTAAATAAATGAAACCCTAAAATGGGAAATTGCTGGTTAAACCTTACCCTGACCATGCACCACCTCCAGACAACCCCAGGACAGCCATGTTGTATGAAGATTTGTATCAGTCCGCTGGTTAATATGAGACTATTGGATGACGTGTTATATATTCACATTTCGTACTGACTTTTTTGGCTTGTCTTACAGAAGCGGGCACGATACAGGGCATGGCTATTAGAGAACTTACACCAGCAGAGAAGATGTGAGTGTAAAGGGTAAGTGACGTTCTGTACTGTATATAGGACGTTCCCATCACTCAGATTCTGATTCCAGTCTCGTCTCTTGCAGATTTTCACCGCAGCGCCTCAGAGAGAACTTCTGATTATGTCTGAGGTCCTGCAGAGCATTGTACAGATCTCTCCTGTCATTCACTTGCAGAGCATTTCGTCTTTCCTAGATAGAGGCCTGCAGAGGATCGCTTATATTTGCAGAATGTCTTTGTACCCATCCTAATGATGGGGGACTCCTAGGCACGAGCTACGTGACTGTAAAGTGATATGACAACGCTTGCTGCAACTACAGCCATGGAATAACGAAGATGCAATACAGTGACTATGTAGCCCGAAACAGCTGAATGTTAGTGCAGCAGAGCATCGCTCTATATTACTGCTCTGCAGACTGTTATATTGTATTACTGTGCAGATAGCTACAATGTATTACCATGTTGCAGGATATATCTGGGCCGGGACTGGTATTTTGGTGCTCTGAGCAGTTTAGGCAAATTATGTACCTCTTATCTTGATAGAGTCCATTCAGTACTACCTTACTTGCCAATAAAACAGATTCAAGCACATTTTAAAGGCAGAATATAAAGCTAAATAATCCAGTAACTCACAGGAGACGTCATTTCTGCTTGGAGTCGTTCTCTTTTCTTTTCTTCTCCATTTGGCCCAGACCGTTGTGACAATTTCTCCCAAAGGCAGAGTTTACTGCTGGGACCTCTTGAGCTTGAGTTGGTCCAAAGGCCAATCTGACACCTAAGAAAACACCAACATTATAAATGCCACATGCCTTATGCAGATTTTACTTAGGGACTAGGAAATTGAGCTTATGCAAAAGTTCTAGGCAGTTGTGGAAGAAAGGATACAGAGTAAGAATTCCTTCAGAAACAGAAGGGTTAATAGTTTAATTTTGTCCATTCACAAAATAAAGAGAATGAAGAAAAGAGAAATGTAAATCCCATCAATATTTGGTGTGACCTTTGCCCTTTGGAGGAGGAGTCATGGAAGTGATGATCCGGCCCCCACAGATATAGCCCTGATCTCATCATCATCCAGTCTGTCTGAGATGACATGAAGAGACAGACAGATTGGAGAAAGCAACATCCACAGAAGATCTGTGCTTAGTTCTCCAAGATGGCGGCGGGAACAACCTCCCTGCCCAGTTCTGCCAAAAACTGTCTGCAAGTACCGAGAAGAAGTAATGGAAGGCAAAGGGCAAAGGTCACACCGAATATTAATGGGATTTACATTTCTCTTTTGTTGAAAATAAGTTACCGACTCCGGCTTCAAAATAAAATAATGATTTAGAATTATATCATAGAATTAATAATATTGTATAATAATTAGATGTCTAGTTTGTTACATCTTTACTTTCATAGGGCTCAATCACTGGCTTTCCTGTCAGAATCAGTTTGGCCTTGCAACTCCTTGTAAAATTCCAAGTCATTTTAAAATTTTAAAAAAAAATTTTAATCGCTGCAAAACCCATTAATATAGAGCCCAGATGAGACCTCACAATTGATACAGACCCCTGGTCAGTCTCGATATTATTAAAGACCTAATTCCCTAAATTTGCGATGAGGCAAAATAATGTGCTCATCTCTCCTCAGTCTTCTTCTCCCCCCGCAGTAAGATGTGTGCTCGGGCTGCTCACCATACCACCGTTATACTGGGCTCCGTATACTGTGCCGCCTGTGTGCACTGTCTGGGTACCACATCCTAATGTACTGAGTGTAGCGCCCCCGCCAGAGCATAAAAAGAGCTGTACCAATAAGCATCTCCATTACTGATGTAACAATGAAAGCGCTCAATGGTTAAAAAAATTACAACCCCCGCATTTGTGGCGCCCTATACAGTCACCTACCTTCACCCCCGCTCCTGGGGGATACTGACACATAACTGACTTGTTGCTGATATTTCAGAGACTAAAAGTCATTTCCTTTCATCAGAATGGGATTATTTTGGTGATAAAATGAATGGGACAGCGGCAGAAATTTTTACAATAAATCATCTGTGTGTGAATTTACCCTTATTCTGCAGACTATTACACTGTATGACTCTGCAGACTGTTACACGCGACCGCCCCCCTGGTATGACTCTGCAGATTGTTACACTGTATTATTCTGCAGACTGTTACACGGTATGACTCTGCAGATTGTTACACGGTATGACTCTGCAGACTGTTACACGGTATGACTCTGCAGACTGTTACACGGTATGACTCTGCAGACTGTTACACGGTATGACTCTGCAGACTGTTACACGGTATTACTCTGCAGACTGTTACACTGTACTCTGCAGCCCTGTTCACGGTATTACTTCTCGCTCTGCAGACTGTTACACTGTATGACCTGCAGCTGTTAACGTATTACTCTGCAGACTGTTACACTGCACCCTGACTCCGCAGACTGTTACACTGTATGACTCTGCAGATTGTTACACTGTATTACTCTGCAGACTGTTACACGGTATGACTCCGCAGACTGTTACACTGTATTACTCTGCAGACTGTTACACTGTATTACTCTGCAGACTGTTACATGGTATTACTCTGCAGACTGTTACACGGTATTACTCTGCAGACTGTTACACGGTATGACTCTACAGACTGTTACACGGTATTACTCTGCAGACTGTTACATGGTATTACTCTGCAGACTGTTACACGATTACGCTGCAGACTGTTACACGGTATGTACTCCGCAGACTGTTACACGGTATTACTCTGCAGACTGTTACACGGTATTACTCTGCAGACTGTTACACGGTATTACTCTGCATACTTTACACTCTGCAGACTGTTACACCGGTATGACTCTACAGACTGTTACACGGTATTACTCTGCAGACTGTTACATGGTATTACTCTGCAGACTGTTACACGGTATGACTCCGCAGACTGTTACACTGTATTACTCTGCAGACTGTTACACGGTATTACTCTGCAGACTGTTACACGGTATTACTCCTGCAGACTGTTACACGGTATGACTCTACAGACTGTTACACGGTATTACTCTGCAGACTGTTACATGGTATTACCTGCACTACACTCCTGCAGACTGTTACACGGTATTACTCTGCAGACTGTTACATGGTATTACTCTGCAGACTGTTACACGGTATTACTCTGCAGACTGTTACACTGTATGACTCCGCAGACTGTTACACTGTATGACTCTGCAGATTGTTACACTGTATTACTCTGCAGACTGTTACACGGTATTACTCTGCAGACTGTTACACGGTATGACTCCGCAGACTGTTACACTGTATTACTCTGCAGACTGTTACACTGTATTACTCTGCAGACTGTTACATGGTATTACTCTGCAGACTGTTACACGGTATTACTCTGCAGACTGTTACACGGCCGCAGACGCCGTATTACTCTGCAGACTGTTACACGGTATGACTCTACAGACTGTTACACGGTATGACTCCGCAGACTGTTACACTGTATGACTCTGCAGATTGTTACACTGTATTACTCTGCAGACTGTTACACGGTATTACTCTGCAGACTGTTACACGGTATGACTCCGCAGACTGTTACACTGTATTATTCTGCAGACTGTTACACGGTATGACTCTGCAGTGTACTAAGGATCACTGCATGAAGCTTCTTGCACAAATCTTGTAAATCTCCTTTATGATTGTAATATCCATCAAGTGTTTTCATGTATTAAACAGATTTCTCTTCCTGTCTGTTGTTAATATAATATTATACGACCACATAGATAGAGAACATCATGCTTGGATACTCTAAAGAATGAGACTTGAGATGAGATGAGCTTTGCTTGACACACAAAGTACATTTTCTATTAAACTTTCTGCACATTTATAGACTACACCTTGTCATGAAAACCAAATGCTCCATTACCAGTCTCTCCAGAGTGTCCCCATAAACAGAGTCAGAAAAGTGTGCCCATATACAGTGCCATCAGGGTGCCCCCATGAACAGTGCTGGACATTGTGCCCACAAACAGTGCCACAGAGTGCCCCCATAAACAGTACAGGTGAGTGCCCCCATAAACAGTGCAGGTGAGTGCCCCCATAAACAGTGCAGGTGAGTTCCCCCATAAACAGTGCAGGTGAGTGCCCCCGTAAACAGTACAGGTGAGTGCCCCATAAACAGTGCCAGAGGGAGTCCCATAAAGAGTACCAGAGGGTGCCACGCACCCATGAACAGTAGAGCCTCCAAAGTGCCCACATAAGTTTTCCTTGGAGAACTCCCCAGAAAATGTGTTTTAAAAAAGTCTAGCTCATAACAATAACACAAACAATAGCTGCCATATACAGTACAGTCATGGCCAAAAGTTTTGAGAATGACACAAATATTCTATTTTCACATGATCTGCTGCCCTCTGGTTTTTATGTGTGTTTGTCAGATGTATTTATCACATACAGAAATATAATTGCATTCATATTATGAGTAACAGAAGCTTATATTGACAGTTAGAATGAGTTAATGCAGCAAGTCAATATTTGCAGTGTTGACCCTTCTTCTTCAGGACCTCTGCAATTCTCCCTGGCATGCTCTCAATCAACTTCTGGACCAAATCCTGACTGATAGCAGTCCATTCTTGCAGAATCAATGCTTTAATTTTGTCTGAATTTGTTGGTTTTTGTTTGTCCACCCGTCTCTTGATGATTGACCACAAGTTCTCAATGGGATTAAGATCTGGGGGAGTTTCCAGGCCATGGACCCAAAATCTCTATGTTTTGTTCCCTGAGCCATTTAGTTATCACCTTTGCTTTATGGCAAGGTGCTCCATCATGCTGGAAAAGGCATTGTTGAGCGCCAAACTGCTCTTGGACGGTTGGGAGAAGTTGCTCTTGGAGGACATTCTGGTACCATTCTTTATTCATGGCTGTGTATTTAGGCAAGACTGTGAGAGAGCCGATTCCCTTGGCTGAGAAGCAACCCCACACATGAATGGTTTCAGGATGCTTTACAGTTGGCATGAGACAAGACTGGTGGTAGCACTCACCTCTTCTTCTCCGAATAAGCTGTTTTCCAGATGTTCCAAACAATCGAAAAGGGGATTCATCAGAGAAAATGACTTTCCCCCAGTCCTCAGCAGTCCACTCCCTGTACCTTTTGCAGAATATCAGTCTGTCCCTGATGTTTTTTCTGGAGAGAAGTGGCTTCTTTGCTGCCCTCCTTGAGACCAGGCCTTGCTCCAAGAGTCTCCGCCTCACAGTGCGTGCAGATGCACTCACACCTGCCTGCTGCCATTCCTCAGCAAGCTCTGCACTGCTGGTAGCCCGATCCCGCAGTTGAAACACTTTTAAGAGACGGTCCTGCCACTTGCTGGTCTTTCTTGGGCGCCCTGGAGCCTTTTTGGCACCAATGGAACCTCTCTCCTTGAAGTTCTTGATGATGCGATAGATGGTTGACTGAGGTGCAATCTTTCTAGCTGCAGTACTCTTCCCAGTTAGGCCATTTTTGTGCAGTGCAATGATGACTGCACGTGTTTCTTTAGAGATAACCATGGTTAACAGAAGAGAAACAATGATGGCAAGCACCAGCCTCCTTTTAAAGTGTCCAGTGGTGTCATTCTTACTTAATCATGACAGATTGATCTCCAGCCCTGTCCTCATCAACACCCACACCTGTGTTAATGGAGCAATCACTGAAACGATGTTAGGTGGTCCTTTTAAGGCAGGGCTGCAATGATGTTGAAATGTGTTTTGGGGGATAAAGTTCATTTTCTAGGCAACTATTGACTTTGCAAGTAATTGCTGTTAAGCTGATCACTCTTTATAACATTCTGGAGTATATGCAAATTGCCATTAGAAAAACTGAAGCAGTAGACTTTGTAAAAATTAATATTTGTATCATTCTCAAAACTTTTGGCCATGACTGTACAGAGCTCTGCCATAGAAGGCTTATAGCAAGCAGTTACCACTAGAGGGAGTTCACGGCATACATGAACACACACATATATACATATATACACATATATGATATATACACACATTAAATATATACATACGTTATATATACACATACATTATACATATACTGTACATACACACATATATATTATATACACATACACACAGAGTAGAGGGAAGATACACATCAAGTAGGGATCGATCCCTCTTCTCATACAATGTGTAAATAAACTTGAAACTCCAAAGGTCTCAGAATCAATTCCAAAGTGTCCCCTCCAGCCCTCATGCTTCTCCTCACGGCATTTGGTTACCCTTTACAATCCGTGTCTTTTTGGATTGTTTACCACAAGAAATCACTTTAGAATTGCATCTGAGACCTATATATATATATACTGTATATATCCATACACATACACACAGATACAGGTGAATATCCACTATACATTATGCTCTAGGGTGATTACAGGTTAGTATCAGCCTCCCTGGGGGTCTACGGTGGATTAGGGGTTAATACATACTGTAGCATGCTCCTGATATTAGTTTATTCATCAAGTCTATGGGCACCATCGCTACTAAACGTACAGCAAGCGAGCAGCGACTGACATGTAAACAATGCTGGGAGCCGCGCGCTCTGGTAATCCGCTGATCTGTGGAAGTCCCGAACGTCGGTCCCCCACCAGAGTAAAATTGATGGCATATCCTAAGGAGAGGTGTTATGCAGAGTGCAGGGCCTAAGGGGTGCAGCATGACATGTGGATTCACAGAACACCAGACGGTAAAACCTGTGACATGCTCCGCCCCCTCAGGCCCTGCACTCTGCATAACAAAGTGTATGTGTTATATCCAGAGTATCCCATACAGCTCTGCTGTATCTATAGATTAGAAATTTCCTAGAAGATAGTATCAGTGTCCCATAAACTGGGCCCTATATATCAATGTTATACTTTCACCTTGAACTGACTGTTAAACCTGCCGCCCTCACATTTACCGAAACCACCAACAAGACTCTCTCAGAAACTAAGTCACCTCATTGGATTCAGAGATGAGTAAAAACCAGAATATCATTCTATATAAAGGAGGAAAATACTCTACAGAGGGATCCTCTACCTGCACTCTCTCAGTGTGGAAAGTCACATCTTGTATTATACTCCAGAGCTGCACTCACTATTCTGCTGGTACAGTCACTGTGTACATACATTACATTACTTATCCTGTACTGATCCTGAGTTATATCCTGTATTATACTCCAGAGCTGCACTCACTATTCTGCTGGTACAGTCACTGTGTACATACATTACATTACTTATCCTGTACTGATCCTGAGTTACATCCTGTATTATACTCCAGAGCTGCGCTCACTATTCTGCTGGTGCAGTCACTGTGTACATACATTACATTACTTATCCTGTACTGATCCTGAGTTACATCCTGTATTATACTCCAGAGCTGCACTCACTATTCTGCTGGTACAGTCACTGTGTACATACATTACATTACTTATCCTGTACTGCTCCTGAGTTACATCCTGTATTATACTCCAGAGCTGCGCTCACTATTCTGCTGGTACAGTCACTGTGTACATACATTACATTACTTATCCTGTACTGATCCTGAGTTATATCCTGTATTATACCCCAGAGCTGCGCTCACTATTCTGCTGGTGCAGTCACTGTGTACATACATTACATTACTTATCCTGTACTGATCCTGAGTTACATCCTGTATTATACTCTAGAGCTGCACTCACTATTCTGCTGGTACAGTCACTGTGTACATACATTACATTACTTATCCTGTACTGATCCTGAGTTACATCCTGTATTATACTCCAGAGCTGCACTCACTATTCTGCTGGTGCAGTCACTGTGTACATACATTACCTTACTTATCCTGCCGGGCCCTACTGATCCTGAGTTACATCCTGTATTATACTCCAGAGCTGCACTCACTATTCTGCTGGTGCAGTCACTGTGTACATACATTACATTACTTATCCTGTACTGATCCTGAGTTACATCCTGTATTATACTCCAGAGCTGCACTCACTATTCTGCTGGTACAGTCACTGTGTACATACATTACATTACTCATCCTGTACTGATCCTGAGTTACATCCTGTATTATACTCCAGAGCTGCACTCACTATTCTGCTGGTACAGTCACTGTGTACATACATTACATTACTTATCCTGTACTGATCCTGAGTTACATCCTGTATTATACTCCAGAGCTGCGCTCACTATTCTGCTGGTGCAGTCACTGTGTACATACATTACATTACTTATCCTGTACTGATCCTGAGTTACATCCCGTATTATACCCCAGAGCTGCACTCACTATTCTGCTGGTACAGTCACTGTGTACATACATTACATTACTTATCCTGTACTGATCCTGAGTTACATCCTGTATTATACCCCAGAGCTGCGCTCACTATTCTGCTGGTGCAGTCACTGTGTACATACATTACATTACTTATCCTGTACTGATCCTGAGTTACATCCTGTATTATACTCCAGAGCTGCGCTCACTATTCTGCTGGTGCAGTCACTGTGTACATACATTACATTACTTATCCTGTACTGATCCTGAGTTACCTCCTGTATTATACTCCAGAGCTGCACTCACTATTCTGCTGGTACAGTCACTGTGTACATACATTACATTACTTATCCTGTATTATACCCCAGAGCTGCACTCACTATTCTGCTGGTGCAGTCACTGTGTACATACATTACATTACTTATCCTGTACTGATCCTGAGTTACATCCTGTATTATACACCAGAGCTGCACTCACTATTCTGCTGGTGCAGTCACTGTGTACATACATTACATTACTTATCCTGTACTGATCCTGAGTTACATCCTGTATTATACCCCAGAGCTGCGCTCACTATTCTGCTGGTGCAGTCACTGTGTACATACATTACATTACTTATCCTGTACTGATCCTGAGTTACATCCTGTATTATACTCCCAGAGCTGCGCTCACTATTCTGCTGGTGCAGTCACTGTGTACATACATTACATTACTTATCCTGTACTGATCCTGAGTTACATCCTGTATTATACTCCAGAGCTGCGCTCACTATTCTGCTGGTATAGTCACTGTGTACATACATTACATTACTTATCCTGTACTGATCCTGAGTTACATCCTGTATTATACTCCAGAGCTGCGCTCACTATTCTGCTGGTACAGTCACTGTGTACATACATTACATTACTTATCCTGTACTGATCCTGAGTTACATCCTGTATTATACTCCAGAGCTGCGCTCACTATTCTGCTGGAGTCACCATGTACATACATTACTTCACCCTATAGCTATGCTCCTGTGAGCAGTATTCTCCAATATTCACAATACTTATATTATAGTGTGTTGTATTTCGCAGGTCATGCCCAGGAGGTGACATTTTCAAACACTGTTATAATCCACCACCTGTCCTTCCTATGTCTGAGTTTATAAAACCGAACACCTTGCAGTTCTATTTATGACCACTAGGGGCTGCAAAACATCTCCGTTGAAAGTTTGTCAATAAATGAGTAGGTGATCTGCAGTGATACAGTATTCCTCTGCTAAGCAGTTCTCTACTGGTTGAGTAATAAACATATAAAGAGGTTTATAGATGATTTGATGGTGACTGACTGGCCAAGTATTAGCGGTGGTCTACTACCTACCATACAGATGGATCATTCCACTGCTAAAGGGCCTGTGGTGGGATAAAACTGTTGTGGTAGAATTTGGTTGTGATCCCCAAACTAGGGATCTGACTTTATTGTCTGTAAGTTTTTATTTCTTAAGTACCATTCTGGTTGGGAAGGTAAAATTCCAACTGGGCAGACAAGATTCTGTAGCAGGTGTGAAGTCTTCTAAAATCTAAATGACCTCCCAGAAATGTTATAGTAACAGACCCTACAAAATAAAGCTGCGTTTCCTCCAATGGGAATGGTGCCTTTATGGTGTTGCTTCCAATCAGAATTGCAAATATATTAAATGAATAGTGCTGAGTGTAAAGAATCCTGATCAGACAAGGAAAGCAAACGAAATTACTTGATACCGTGTGCAGAGGCGAGACATGTGCAAAAAAATCTGTTATCAGTTATACAGTGAGCAACAAAACACCTTCCAAAATACCAAAGAAGTCTTCAAACTACTATATCGAAGCCTAGCACTGAACCACGGCCACTGCTTGCCTTCACATACTCATGAAGCTAAAGGGATTGCGGCATCAATAAAAATCGCAATAAGTAAACTGAATATGCATTTTAGAGTAAAAAAAAAAAAGGTTTCTTCCCAAAAATACACCCAAATGTATAGGGAGTGTGAATATTATTCTAGCGAGGCCCTGTTAGTCTTGCATGCCCGGTAGTATACAGTACAGCTTCTGCTGTATTCTCTTAGAGAGAAGCAGAGCTATCATTTAGGTTGTAGCTTCTCTTCGAGTAGTAAGAATGGAGCCGTAGCCTCGTCCACTGCATAGCGCAGGGTCGGGGAACTGCAGCTCTGCTCCTATTGGTTGGGTAGGAGCAGATCCCCATCCACTGCTGTAGCTTCTGGATGGGGATCAGGAAATCTGTGCATGGTCTAGGTGTTGGACCCCGCAGACTAGATGCTGATCACCTGTCCGATAGATAGGTTACAAGTATATAAGATGCATCTGAGGCCGGAAAACCCCTTTAACTTATTGTTGTGGAACTTCCCAAACTTCTGTTATCGGAACAAGCCATATAAAGGTATAGGTAGATGAGGATAATAAAATATCAGTTGGTCTGTTCTGGTGGATACTTAACCAAGGCAACCTGGAATCTGACCAAAAGTGAGACAGTTGTTAGTACGAAGACAGTCTCACCAGCGATAGTGGGATATGGAGCCCATGTATCTAAGCCTGTCATGTCGGATACCTTCCCAGAGAGTAGCACTGCATTACCATTCTCCAGAGACAGTTTGTGGGATAGAGAAGTTTCTCCTACTCTTGTAGGTGTTTCGGCTTTTCTTCGAGAAGTAGGAGCCCCATCGGCTCGGTGCATTGCCCAGAAATAGAGGACTTCTGAATTTAGTAGGGATACCACCAAAAGTATAGGATATTGTCTGGTGCTCCTCTTAGTATGTGCGCTATATGTGAGGGGAAGCTTGAGGGACAGGAACTCTGATGGGGTCCATGGGGTTAGTCTATGGGTGAGTCTGATGTGGCCATTTCAGCTATGTAGAATGGGTACATGGAACAATAACAAAGATGGATCTCTGAGCCCTTGTCTTAGTTAGTGGTTACATACCGCGCCATGTCTGGGGTGGTGGGTAGTGACCATAGAAAATAAGGCAGGGCCTGAGAATGATGGAAAGAATTGTCTTTTAAAAGAAATGTCTCACCAAAAAATTACCTACTTTTTAAACCAAGATTTCATGTTAACTCCTTCACGCAAAATCACGTATATGAGCATGTTTAGGCGCAAGGCGCTGTATGGAGAAGGCTGAGCCCCCACCATACACAGCAGATGATGGCTATATAATACAGCCAGCACCCACTGCTAACAGCCGCGATCGCTGCCGGAACTGATCGCAGCTGTTAACGCTTTAGATGCCGCGCCAAAAAGCAACCGCAGCAGCTGAACTGTGCAGGCACCATTAACCGATCAGCGCCTCTGATGAAGTTCCGGAGGGCGCCATTAGTTGCCATGACAGCCGGGAGTCTATTGAAGGCTCCCAGGCTTGTTATTACTATAGTCTATTACACTTGAAATAGAAGTCAATGGATTTTACAATAAACTGCAATACAGTACATTAGCATTGCAGTGTATTGTATGAGCGATCAGATCCCCTGGGGTTCAAGGTCCCTTGAATAAAAAAAGTACAAAAAATATAAAAAAAATCAAATCACTCCCCTAAATCACATATAAAAATAAATAAATAAAAATAGACAAACACTTTAGGACTCTGCGCTCAAAAATATAAAAATATTTATCCCATACGGCGTAGCGAGGAAAAAAAATCGAAATGGCCAAATGGATGTTTTTTCAACATTTTGCCTCCTATAAAAAAATGTAATAAAAAGATATCAAACCATCAGAACTTCCCCAAAATGGTATCAATAAAAACGCCATCTTGTCCAGCATAGAAAGACGACATACCCATCTGCATAAATGTAAATATGAAAAATTTACAGGTGTCACAATATGGCGACACAAAGAAATGCTTCTATTTTACAAAGTTTTACATTTTTTTTAAAAGGTATCAAAACATTACAAATACGATATAAATTTGGCATCTCCGTGATCGTCCTGACCCACAGAATACAGGTAACAGGTCATTGTTACCACACAGTGAATGCCGTAAAAATTATACCCATAAGAAATTGGCGCAAATGCGTTTTTTTTTCCAATTCCACCTCATTCTGAATTTTTTTCCAGCTTCCCAGTGCATTGTACAGGCTATTGAATGGCGCCATTACAAAGTACAATACAAGCCATCATGTGACTCTGTGAACCTGAAAAATGAAAAAAATATGGCTCTTGGAATGTGGGGAGGGAAAAACGGAAATGCAAAAATTCAAATTGGCTCGGTCCTGAAGGGGTTAAAAATCTTTTTTACAGATTTTTTTTTTTACATTCTTTTAGTACTATTTATCTTTTTAAAAAGTGTTATATCCTGCAGTTTTTATTTGGCAATTCTGTGGGGAATTTCATTGAAGCAGTCACCTTATTTACATCAAAGACAGGATTACAATAGAAGATAACACCTCCATAGATAACACCTCTGACCCATCATCACATCCACTATTGACAATAGATGATGTCACAGCTTATCTCCTCCCCCTCCCAGCACAGAGCATGTCTAAAAAAAACTCTCCCATAGACTTTTTTTATATAACTGTAATTTTATTGAAAAATTTTTCATTAACAAGGAATAAAGAAAAAACAAAAAAACAATAATAATCAAACAAACAGGAAGCATTGAGGTAAATAGAGGCTATCCGCCTCCTCCCCCTTAAGCAATATGCATTTAAATTAAGCAGTGAACAAGGGAGGGGGGAATGGAGGGGTTAAGAAGACAAGGGTAGGACCAAAGGGAAGGGGGGGGGGAGGGAAGGAGAGGACTAGAGATCAGAGACCCTGTGATGTACAATACATGTCCCAGGGTGCCCAAATAGCCCCAAAGGCTTCCCGTGAATTATGTAGGCCAGCAGTCAGGTATTCAAGACTCCTCACATCCTTCATTCTAGCCACAAGCTCAAGACTAGATGGGGGACTCACCTTCTTCCAGTTTCTAGCTATGAGAGTTTTAGCTGCAGTACAAAGATGCAAGAAAAGCCTGGATGACTTATTGCTCAGGTGTCTGGGGGGAAGGTTCAGGAGATAAAGAAGAGGGTCAAGAGGAACCTCTTGCAAAAAGAGAGCAGTCGTCAGAGTCCTGACCTCCCTCCAAAAACCGAGGATGAGAGGGCACGTCCAAAAGATATGGTGCAGGGTACCCACCGCAGCTCCACAGCGCCAGCACCATGGGGGAACTAATGGGTTTAAAGTATGAAGGAGAGCCGGAGTATGATACCAATGCATCAACAGCTTATACTGCGCTTCCCTAAACGTAATGCACTGAGATGATTTCTGGGCCCGAGACCATACAATCCGCCACTGTTCCTGGGAGATGGGTTTACCCACCGCCTCCTCCCATTTAAGCATATAGCGGTGGCTAACAGGAGAGCCTGTAGTTTGTGAGGTAAGAAGTTGGTAAATAGAGGATATAAAGCCCCTAGTGGACGTGCCTGCACGGCAAATCTTTTCAAAAGCGGTGGGGAGTGACACCTTAAGAGACCCATGGAGGGAGCGGACAAAGTGAACCACCTGCAAGTAATGGAACCATTCAGTACTTGGCAGGTTTTGATTAGCTGTAAGATAAGCAAAGGACCTGAGTTCCAAGGTTCCAGGGTCAACCATATCAGCAATCTGGTAAAGGCCAGCTTCAGACCACACTTTAGTCATGGCAGAAGTCAGGCTCTCCGGGAGAAGGGGGTTGTATAGTATGGAGACCATAGATGAGCGCGGGGACATCAGGGAGAATCTAGTACGACAGGTAGACCAGATAGATCTAGTAAACCGAATGGGGCCCAACAGGTACGAGGCAGGGGGGGGGTGGGGGGGGAGCTGACCCACAGAAGCGCGTTAGGATGCATGGGTGCCAGCCATAGCTTCTCTATCTGCACCCATCTGGTGTATGCTGGCATAGCCGCCCCGAATGGGATATGGCGTAAGTGGGCCGCCCAGTAATAATGTAACAGATGTGGGACAGCCATACCCCCAGACCCCCTATCCGCCAGCATAACAGATCTAGGTATTCGGTGTCGTTTTGCTTTCCAGATAAACTGGAAGATAGCTTTCTGCAGGTTCCGTAATTCTCCTCGAGGTATCGCGACTGGGAGCGTCTCGAAAAAATACAGTAGCTTCGGGAGGAGAGTCATCTTGACCGCAGCAATTCTCCCCAAAAGGGAGATAGGCAAGGGTTGCCATTTGTCCAATAGGGCTCTTAGCTCACAAAACAACCGCGGGTAGTTTGCCGAGTAGAGGGTCGCATAGGAGGTGGATATATGGACTCCCAGGTAGCGGATAGAGGACTCCCGCCACTGGAAATCGTAATTACTGCGGAGGAGAAGGAGAAGGTCCCGTGGGATGTTAAGTGGGAGTGCCTCAGTCTTCGCGGGGTTCACCTTATACCCTGAGAGATCACCATAGGTCTCTAGCGAGCGCAGCAAGTTTGGAAGGGTAGTATGAGGGGAGGTGAGAGTGAGGAGTACATCGTCCGCGAAGAGAGATATCTTAAATTCCTTATCTTGGACCATGATCCCCTTGATATTAGGGTCTCGCCTAATCTTGGCCGCTAGCGGTTCAATGCAGAGGGCAAATATGATGGGTGACAGGGGGCAACCCTGCCTAGTGCCATTTCGAATAGGGAAGAAGGGCGAAGATGCATGGGGAAGCTTAATTGCTGCTGAGGGTAAGGAGTAAAGGGCCTGGATAGCTGTGAGAAACGGTCCCGTAAGCCCGAACGCCTTAAGCGTAGTATGCATAAACGACCAATTTATGCGGTCAAAAGCCTTTTCAGCGTCCAGGCTCAAGAGAAGGGCCGGGGTAGAATAATGATTGGCCACCTCCACCAAATCCACAGTCCTCCTGGTGTTGTCACCACCCTGACGACAGGGGATGAATCCCACCTGGTCCTTATGGACAAGCAGAGGGAGCCAAGCATTCAGTCTATTGGCTAAGAGTTTGGTGAAAAGTTTCAGGTCCGTGTTCAGCAAAGCAATCGGTCGGTAGTTAGCACAATCCTGCAAGTCCTTACCCGGTTTAGGGACCAATGTGAGTAGTGAAGAGAGCATAGTCGGGGGTATAGGGGAACCTGAAAGGAAGGAATTGAAGAGGGACAATAGATGAGCAGAGAGTTCACCCTGGAAAACCTTATAATAATTGTAAGTGAACCCATCTGGGCCTGGGGCTTTCCCATTTGGGAGTTCCCTCAGGACCCCCTCTAGTTCCTCCCTGGTGATGGGGGTGTTCAGGGAGGTTAAGGCCTCAGGAGGAAGGCGTGGGAGACAACAATCCTTTAAATAGTCTTCCAGTAGTGTTAAGTCATCCCCAGGGAGTAGTGCTCGTGGGGGGGGGGGGGTAAGTCATACAGCTTAGAGTAGTAAGAGTGGAACGCCAGCGCCACAGCATCAGGGTGATGTTGAAGAGTACCCGCGGGGTCACGGACAGAGTGTGGTGTGGAAGAGGCCCGATGATCCCTGAGGGTTCCTGCCAGGAGGGTATGAGATTTATTACCTCGTTCAAAAAACCTCTGACGGGTATAAAGGAGAAGTCGTTCCACATGGCGGGTCTCCAAATCACGGAGGTCCGCCCGGGCCAGGACCAAACGGAAAAGAACCCCCAGGGATGGATGCGCTGCCAAAGTCGTCGTAAGGGACCGAATACAGGCTTGGAGGAGCTGTTCCTGGGCCTGTCTGTCCCTTTTAAGCCTAGAAGCCAATGCGATACAGCATCCTCTCATGACCGCCTTATGGGCTTCCCAGAGAATGGCAAGAGAGTCTACCGAGCCTAAGTTGTCCCTAAAATAATCTATCAAGTGTGTGCGCATGGTCTCGAGGGAGGTCGGCGATTTGAGCAGTGTTTCGTTAAGACGCCAATGACATTGGCGAGTAGGCACTGGAGTCGTAGATAAGGTAACCACGACTGGGGCATGATCAGACCAGGTGAGAGGGCCAATGTTCGTGTCCCTAAGCAAACGAAGAGCGGGAGCATTTCCAAAGAAGTAGTCAATGCGGGTGTGAGTGTTATGAGGGTGAGAAAAGAAGGTGTAGGAGCGCGCCGTAGGATTGTCCACTCACCAAAGGTCATACAAAGAGTGGGCGCGGATCAGCCTGTGGAACTCCCTTGCAAGTTGGGCCAACCTATGGGGGGTTGGGCCCTGGGGTAACGCCAGACGATCCGCCCGTTCAGAGAAGACCATGTTAAAGTCTCCCCCCACCAGCCAAGCTGATGGTGGGAGAGCGCGCAGACAGGAGAATACCCGGCGCAAGAACGGGATCTGCGCTGAATTGGGGGCATAGACATTGCATAAAACAATTGGGGCACCATAAAGGAGCCCCTCCAAGATAACAAACCGGCCACCTGGGTCTATGTGGGAAGTTGTCACTGTAATTGGGCAGGATCGAGAAAGAAGGATAGCCACCCCCGTTCTGCGTCGATTGTGGAAGGCCGAAAAAGCTACGGGAAAATAATGCTTAGCGAAGGCAAAAGTACCAGCGCGGTCAAAATGAGTCTCCTGAAGAAACGCCACATCCGCTCGTAAGGAGCGGAGTTCTCTAAGGACATGGCGCCTTTTAATGTTGGAACCCAGGCCCTTGACATTAATTGTCACGCACCTAACCATTGGGACCCAGGATTGGAGGACAGTGGCGGATTGCAATAAGCTCACCCATCTCACATGACGCTGGCAAGTTTCCCTCGGAGAGGCAAAAGGGCAATCCACAAACAGGAACCCAAAGTCGAGGCAGGGTCTCTAGAACAGGGAGGGGGGGGGGAAAGAGAGGGAGGGAGGGAATCAAAAGACATCATAAATGACAAAGTAAAAATAAAAACAGTTAAACAATACTTTGTGGGCGAGGCTAAGTCACTCGCCTGGGGACCAATGAGGGCAGCCAGAGGTCCAATCAGGATCAATGGCCGCACAGTCCAAGTATCCCCTTAGGGGGGAGAGCGTGGACAGGAGGTCGGAGGGGAGGCGGTGGATCCCCAACCACCAGTAAAAAGAAGGAAGGAAGGGGAGCCACCGGAACCCCACCCCGCCCCACTCCGCTAAAACAATCCAATAATAAGCATAATAGATGAGACCCGTAGACCTAAAAAAGAAAAAAAGAGAAGCAAACATAACATTAAGGCATGCAGATTCCAAAGCACCACCGAGAAAAGGGAGAACGTCTCAAGGGGGGGGCAGCCTCCTCAGGGATCAGTCTCCAGCCGGGGCCTCCGAGTGGTCACCACCGCGGAGGATGCATGACGTCGTCTGGGCTCCAATCGTTGCCAAACCGGTGGTGGGGGAGGGGGTGGAGAGAACAGCTCCCAGTCTGTTAAATCCGGCAGGGGAACATCCAATAGGTCACAGAAGAGAGGCAAATCCGCAAAGGAGCGAAGCGTAGCGGAGCGACCATCCCTACGAGCAATGAGAGCAAACGGAAATCCCCACCGGTAAGGAATTTGGTGCTCCTGAAGAATCTGGAGGAGGGGTCGGAGATGGCGGCGTTTCTGGAGGGTGATTAGCGACAGATCCTGATAGAATTGTAGTGGAGCTCCCTGAAACTCGAAGTCTTTGAGTTTGCGCACTTTGCTCATTATAGCCTCTTTAAGGGTGAAGTCGTGGAGGCAGCAGATGACATCACGGGGTGTGGCGGAAGATCCTCTGGGTCGAAGGGCTCGATGTGCCCTATCAAACTTAATTTTGTGGGACGGGGGCTCCTGCAGTATAGTGTTGAAGACAGCCTCCAGCAGAACAGGCAGATCCTCAGGTTGGTCAGCCTCTGGGAGTCCCTTGACGCGTATATTGTTGCGCCGGCCCCTGTTGTCAAGATCCTCCAAGTGGCGTTGCATGTCCCGTATAGCTGAACCCTGTTCAGTGGTAGTATCATGCAGTGAGGCAACATAGTCCCTGGTAGTGTCATGGTCATTCTCCAGCGTGTCCATTCGGTTAGCAATGGAGTGTAAATCAGTGCGGAGGGTAGCAATTTCAGATCGGAAGGATGCTGTGATTTCCACAACCATACTTTTAAGGTCTTGTTTAGTAGTAAGTTGAGGAAGAAGGTCCGCCATGGATGATGGTGCTGAAGATGGGCCTGGGATACAGCTCTGGGGGTACAGGACTGGAGGGGGGGAGCCATAATCCTTGGGAGTGCGGGGCGGAGGAGCCCCTACGCCAGCGTCCCTCACCACGCCATCCCCCTCTGAGCCATGGAGGGGGGGGGTGATGGGGGAAGATAGTAGGTGGGGGGCCACAGAGACCAGCTCTGTGGCCACAGGCTGCAACTCATCAGCGGTGCAGGAGGGAGCAGAGCCACTGACCTCAGAACTCCTTGAGAAGCTGGAAACATCCGGGGTCCTCTCATGCCGCTCTGCCAGGAGTGCTGGTGAAGCAGAATGTAGTTGCTGGGACATCCCAGGGTGAGGAGACTGTGGGAGTACTCGTGCTGGGGAAACTCTGGGTTGCCCAGGCGCCGACAGGGATCTCTGTTGAAGCGGCGCTCCGCTGGCTGACAGGGGGAGCGCGGGAGGAGAGAAGCTGCGCTGCGACCCCTGTGCCTGGAGAGCGGAGGAAATCCAAGATGGCCGCCCCGCAGCAGCCTGGCCCGGTAGAGAAGGCCGCTGGGCCAGAAAGGCGTCCAGGGTGGCCCCCCCAGACCTCTCCACGGGCGCTGGGGTGCCCGGGGCCACCCTCCTCGGTAAGCGCTTGCCCATACTGCGCTTGCTGAGGGGTCCACGGGTCTCAGTAGCGAGCGGAGGAGCGGAGAAGGACCTGCGCGCGTGCTACTCCATGCACGTCCAGGCCACGCCCCCCTCCCATAGACTTTAATGAGTTGGCTCCAGTCTATTGCTGCCTATGACCATGGCTATGCTGTAAAGCGTATCACAAAATGCTGTTAAAAGACCCGAGAAGAATCTCAGGCAAGATGGCTGCCCCCATAATCATGTACAGAAAACAAAATTTTAAAAATCTACAATCAAAAAATAAAAACAGATTAGAAATATTGAAAACTTAGAAATTGGAATTGATAAATTTCACTATTTGGTTTTAATGCATAAATAAAATAATAGGTGATCCGTTCCTTTTAAGTTACTGTTGTGCATTTGTCGTTTCCTGCCCTTTGTCTCCAGTAGTTTAGCTTTTCCTTTCTTACTCAGGGTCTTTGCATATAGGCAGAGTACTGACTGCTCTGCTGTTGTATCTAAGCCTATCATGTGCAGTATTGCATGCTAGGTGATGTATCTACGTCTACTTAGCCGATGTATCCAAGCCCATCCGGTGTAATATTGTCTGCTGAGTCAATGTATCCAAGCCTGACATGCCTGATTCTCTCTGCTCAGTTGCTGTATTTAATCCAAGAATTTGTTAATTCTTGAAAATTTTTTAAAAAGTTTCTAATGTTTTTGTATCAGCCACAGATGAAGCCTCCTGGTTTCCTCTGCTGGCAGTCTCAGAGTTGTTGTGTGAGTTGCCGTGCTCAGCGTGTTTACATGTTGTCATTGGTTCGGTTCATTTCATTACTTATGTCTCAGCTGTTCTTTCACCAAATGATTTGATGCTGCCCCAGATCAGAAGCTTCCTGTGTGCGGTGGGAGGAGGATACAAGATCATAACCCAAGGAGAACGCACAGCGCCAGGAGCAGAGACATCTGTGCCCCAGATCCTACAGGTAAGATCTACAATCACTTTGACAGTTACTTTATAGCAAATTTTATACTTACAATTTATTCTTTTGTTGTAGTTTTTTTTCTACATTTTCTAAATTCTTAATTTTTTGTTTTATTTTAATTTTAATTCTCTACTTTCCTTTTTTTTTTTTTTTTTACTTAGTTAACCTTATATTAGATTTTTATTTCCTAGAGAAATTTTATTTTGTTTTTGATTTTTTTTTTTTACTAAAATTCTTCAGTTACATAGACAGGATAGAAAAAAATTGCCAGAATAAATTTGAAAAACTTGCAGTGTTTTATATATTTTACTACAAATTGACAAACTTTTCATTTATTTTTATTTATTACAATATTTTACATAAAAATGCAAATTTTAGCAAACATTGTAAAGCACTGTTTAAGATGATGGTAATTATATATTATATATAAAATTATTATATTCATTTAAAAAAGTCATATATATATATTTGAATTAATGCAAATTTTATTAGAAATTGAAGATCACCAATGACCCAAAGATCTGCATGTCATGCAATTATCTAACATAAACTTACAAATTTTTCTTTTTTATTTAATGTGGCCAAATCCGTCCTTCCTATGTATATATCCAGGGGCGTAACTATAGGGATTGCAGAGGTTGCAGTCACACCCGCTCCAGGAGGCTGAGTGGTCCCAAAGTGTTAGGAAACTAATACGATTATTTTTAAATAAAAGAAAAAAAAAATTGCAAAAAAAGGAAATAAAAATTGTAAAAAAAAAAAAAAAAAGTTATGTGCACAAAAGGCAAATTTGATCTCACTGACAACCCTGATATGGCGGCTGACCTCACATACAGGGTGATGTCACACTGTAAGCTACAGAGATGGTCAGTGGTTCTTAAGTTTACCCAAAAAGGATATTAATAATAATAACGGTAACTATAAAAATTACTTTAAACTTCTACAATGTACGCCACCGTATTCCATAGCTCTGTAGGTCCTCTATGCAAACTTGCCGCAAGGTTAAGATCCAATATATAGTCTTCAATTTGGGGGTTATAAAAATGGAATATAGTGATTTATTCTATTTTATATTATTTTAAATCAAAAATTACAACATTTTTTGAAAATTAGTATTTGCATAATTGCACGCCTTCCTCCAATATTGCATATATATAGATGATCTGTTATTATTATTGTTATTTAATTACCAAGAAAATGTTACAAATATTTAATTTGGAGTCTAACGTGATTCCACAAAGGAAACGCAGGAGATCTTATGATTTCTAATGACATGTACAGAGACTGTGCTGTATAACCTGTGACGTGGTCCGCACTGTGGTTGGATATCATCCTGGGTCATACAGATACAACCACTATAGTCAGGTATACAATACTAATTATTAATTTATGTCTTATTAAACATTTTATAAACAAAATACCAAACAATATATAAAATATATTCTAAAATTCAAACATAAAATCATCTTCTAATTTTACAGGATTAAAATTTTTTACATTTTTTTTTTTTTTTCTTTTAAATCATAGCACATGTGACACAGAGATGTAACTTGCAGCTTCTGGGCCCCAGTGCAAAGTCTGTAAGAACTTTTCACAGCTATCACAGGCTTTTATAGCACTGGTTTTGTCATCTTTTTGGCCACTTGGGTACCTGGGCTCAGGTGCAGGGTCCGAGACGTGTACCGTATTATAGATGACATAGGGTATCGGTATGGGGTCTCCCTTTATGTTTATAGTGCTAGTTTTTACGTGATTCTTAGGTTATTTTTCTTTGCATGATTGAATTTAAAAGTGAAACAGATCAATGTCCGCTTCCTGGTTACCTCCAGAAAAAAAAACTCATATGACTCGTCTCGAATTGCAATTTTTAAAAAAAATTCTAAATGAACGTTATCTTTTGTCCTTTTGCTATTATTCCTTTATCTCACGGTTGTAACGTTTTATGTTAAGGCTTGTTTATTTGTATGACTAGGTCGGGGTTAGGAGAGGAGGTGTTCAGGGTGGAAAGTGTTACATACATGGTGGGGAAATTCATTCAGAAACTGTTAGGGGTTCCTCGCATTTTGTCTTTAGCAGTTCATATTAATTTAAGAAAAACATCCTAAGAATGTTTATTTATTTTTTTTAGTCTTTTAGGACAAATGGTTTTACAAGTTTAATTTAGAAAAAGCAAAAAGTTTCCCCGGTAGTTACAGGCGTGATGTCAGTGCAAGGCGAGGGCTTCTTCTATGAAGGATCGTCCTAAGACATTTTTGACAATTATTTTGTCCCGTTGACCTATCACAGTATCCTAAAGTTTATCTATGTTATGTACATTGATCTGCCATGATGCCATGGTAATGTGCGCACTTGTGTTTAGGGTGGGGTAAGGGTTGCGTTCTCTACGCCATCCTTTTAGGAGGGATGGGCAGATGTTTAGGACAGAAGGACTCTCAATGAGAAGGTCCAGGGTATTGGTTCTTATAGTACAGTGTGTTGTGATGTATCTCAGAAGAAACTGGATCTGTATGGTCGGAGCTTTCCTTAAGGGTCAACGCCCTTATGGGCAGCAGCGTTGCCTGGATGGTGGTTGTCCACATTTTTTATCATCATATTGCTAGTTAAGGAGAGTACGATACTACTCTGCTTGGATTTACTTAAAGTTATCTGTGACCAACTCTGCTGTATTCACTGTATTCAGGGGATCTGCAGGGTACTATAAATAAAGTTTATTGACGGGCGCTCACGACGTGCTCATATTTTGCAATATATTTGTTTATAATATAAAGTACCATAATGTGTATAGATATTATAAACAGGTCCTGTGTTCCTTCAATAAACTTTAGTGACACAATCTTCAACATCCCCTTTAAATTGTATGTTTTTCTATCTATTGGGTCTTCATGTCCCAGTTATCGTACTGATATAGGTGTATAAAAATGTATCAGCTATATGCACTACTGTCTTTGCTATTTACATAAAAGGGATCATCGGGATTCTTTAAATAAAGTTTATTGAAGGGCATTCATGATGTACTCAGGCTTTGCAATATATTACGATTGGTAATATGGTAGACCCCCCCACCCCGTTTCCAAACTGTGTTCAATAAACTTTATTGTACTTTACTTGATGCCCCCTGTGTTCACTACTTCTGTTGGTCTTGTCCATATATTAAAGCTGACCCCCCCATACACAACATTATTGGTTCGGCTGAGCATGCAGGTGTTTACGATAGAAAGAGAAGAGAGTACACCTCTATCAGATACCTCTCGTAGCGGTTTATCATCCTTGAGAACAAATAAGTCAGCTATGTCTTTTCCCTGACATCTAATGTTCGGGTAGCGTCGGGGCACCCCCTTACAGCAATACATCGCTGGCTGTAGCAAAATTGGCGGGGTTAACCAAAATTCATTTTTTATGTTTGGCCAGCTGATAATACAGAAAGAACCTGTTTTAGTCCAAAATTTGGTAGCCAATTTTATCCGGTGGTCGATGTCATGGTTAATAAACTTAAAATTACTAAGAATTGGCTGATCTTGTTGAGGTCGGTATCTAATCCTTTCCTAATATAGTAATAAAAGAGTGGCCGAAAATGTCAGATGATGAAAGTCCAATTGTGAAAAAAAAATTTAAAAAAATTATATTTCACAAAACTACCCTAAGAAAAATTTAGTTTCAAGAGTTGGAAAACCCCGGTCAATGATGACGTTTTTTTTTTAATCATAATATCTAAATAATTTCCTTACAAAGCTCAGAGGACTGGAGAAAACCAAAAAGTTACCCTGGGCTGTGAGAGGACGGTATGTTTTTTGATCTGATGGGACATCTCTTGCCAAAAAATACAGGGTCCTCAGATAAGATAGTAGTGTGGTAGCCACTTGTGCTTGGACAGGTCACAGCTCTGCCCAAATTCTGAGCTTTATGGATCTGTATAATGGAAGTTATAGAAGTCTATTGACCCAAAATATTCCTCTGTATGGCTCCAATTTCTTACTAAGATTTTTAATGACAAATTGTATTGGAATGTCATATTAAATGAATATCCAAAAACATACTACCCTTAAATCATAACTTTTAATACGTTGACAATAAAATTGTAGTCATAGATGGTGACCCAAAGTGTTAACTGTACACCCGTGAGTCCCTACACACACTAGATACAAGATATACAAATGTGTACAATACACTTACATCTATACCCAGTAGAAAAAAAAAAGTCTTGGTGGTCCAAATCTCCCACAACTAACAAAATGGAGCATTCCAAAAACAACGCAAAGCTAGTAAGTCTTACCGGTCCTGAAGTGCCGTAGAGGGACCGACATGTTATGTTCAATAGGATCCAACCATGAGCGGAAAAAAAATAAAAGATTTTATCCATCCTTATCTCTATACATACAAGGCACCTACTGTATAGTATACTCAAGACATCTGACAAAGCAATGCAAATTTTTTTTTATATATTTTTGTCTACGCTGGTCATCTCACATCACTTTATCTTGAGATATATCAAGTCACGAGGAAAGGTAGGACAGGGCACATCGGTATCCGTGATACACTGCCATACAGAGGCATCATATGGTGGCAAACAGAGTGTTTGTGCTTCTCTAATACAGAGTCGTAGGGATTCCCTGTGCTGCCAAACTGTGCAAAAAAACTACCGTGTGAATGAGTCATTATCGCGCATTGTGACTGTCTGAAGATAATTATCCAGAGTCATTACTGTCACTTGCTTATTATCAGTGGTAATGAGGCGTTAGTACATTAGTGAGACACATTCCCCTCCGATAACACATCGCCATTGGACCAATTGAACCATTCTTGGCAGTAGTGACTTACCAAATAGATACGGTCTTATTAGCATCATGTATGTCACATCGCCAAAATAGGGCCTTTGTAGAGGTGTGAGAGTCCCTGCTGGACCTCCATAAGACTAGGAGTTCATACAGAGGCTTTATGTTGGATTTTGTATGGATCCGGCAAACAAAGTGTCATAATCAGACTACGTACGTACAGAGATATTGTCAGCTTTGCTCCTAGGGGAGAAAATTTTCGTACAGGGCTTCTGGATGGCTTCATACTACAGAAACCATATAGGCTCCATGCACAGGGCCATGCAGTGTACACGGGCACTTAGATTACATGTATATGGTTGGAACATTGGTCTCTTAAGAATCTGAATGTCTTTTTGCTGCAAATTGGAGTGGATCCTATCACAAAAAGTAGGCAATGTTTCTTTTTGTAAAATGATGTGATCTACACCCATTTTGGCCATAAATTGTATTTGAGTTCAGCTTTATGATCCTGACCCATAATAAAGCAGTATTAGCAGGTCCTACAGGATCAGCGTCATTGGTGACCACATTTTTTTACATTATGCCGGATGATAGGATGACCCGCAAATGTCTCACCATTGATGTGACTGAAATTTGATGAACCAGTTCAGAAAAATTTATTGGGCCTGCAAAAAACATTTCTCTATGGAAGCCTCTTGCTCAAATAATTCACAATAATGTTAATTCTCACTTTCTGAGGCAGCGAATCTCATTGTATTGGCCTGTAGGCTATCTAGTGTTACAATGACCCCCCTTGATTTGGGTTAACCAGACGCAAACTTCCATAGCGCTGTATTGGGATTGAAGATCATCTTGGAAGATCCCAGAGGCCTGAATGTTGCGTCTGAAATATGGACACATTAATGAGGTCAGATTAGGCATATCCCATAGTGTATGGGGCCATACTGTGCCCCTGATACCTCATATTTTTATATGTATCAACAAAAACTACAGTTCACCCCATAAAACATAAGCCCTCACAGCTTTGTAGACAGATATAGGAACAAGTTACTGGTGATAGAATATGGCAATGCAAGCAAATTGTGTCTTGAAATTTGGTATTGCCATGATCGTACTGACCGACTGTATAAAGTTAACATGTTATTTTTACCACACAGTGAATGCCATAAAAATGATTCCCAAAAACAAACTGCACTTCACCTCAAAAATAATTATTTTATATAGTTTCCTGATACATTGTATGTAACATTAAATAGTGTCATTAAAAAATACAACACAAAAAACAAGCCCTCATATGGCCATGTTATGCTTCGTTCACACCTGCGCTTCAGTCCGTCCGCTGCCAATCCGAGTGAAAATCTCGGGGAACTGGATTGGCATCGGATACAGACCGGTCAGCGACGCATTGGTTAAAAACCCATTCATTTGAATGGATTTTTAAAGTAATGTGCGGGTGTGCGCTTACACCCTCTGCGCTGCGAAGCCGTTCTTTTCATCGGAAACAAAGTCGGACATGCAGGACTTTGTGTCTGACGAAAAAAACGGCTTCGCAGCGCAGAGGGTGTAAGCGCACACCCGCACATTACTTTAAAAATCCATTCAAATGAATGGGTTTTTAACCAATGCGTCGCTGACCTGTCGGTATGCGATGCCAATCCCGTTCCCCGAGATTTTCACTCGGATTGGCAGCAGATGGACTCAAGCGCAAGTGTGAACCCACCCTATATAATAGGTTTGGCTCTTGGCAAGAAAGGGTGAAAAAACTAAATATCAAAAATTTGCCTGTGGTTACATCCTTAATTTTGTGCATTTCTCGGAAACCTAAAAATCTTGACACAAATGTCTTAATTTTGTCAGTTTGTCATAACAGGTCCCCACGTATGAGGTATCGCCGGCTGCTCCTCTGCAGGGATCTCCTCCTGGTTCACCATGAACCTACTCACATCCTCTGATTAATAAGTCATCACCATGTGAAATACACACAGAGAGGAACCTCTCAATGATGTCATCAGGAAACTAACACACTAACAATTCTACTGAATGCTGATGAGTCTAAAGTCTAAAATTATTTTTTAAAAGAGACAAAATATATTTAATAAAGACAATTGAAATGTGTCAAAAAATATAGAAAAAATTGTTAAAATTGAAAAAAAAAAAATAGGAAAAAATCAATCCAAATTTATAATAACATTTATCAAAATTTTTGATAAATTTTCTGATGGTGTACAAGAATTAGAGTAGACCTCTGTGGTGAAATGAAGTTGGCCATGATATGACTTGAGGACTGGGGACGCAGCTGCTAATCCACTACAATGTACAGTAGCAACTTCACCAAATCTCATCCATGTTCTCCGACTAAAACCCCTAGGCCCAATTATACAAATGTTTTTGTAATGGCCTTCGCACGGCTGTTTTTTAAACATGTATTTCAATTGAGCTATTAACAAGGACATTTTTTTGATGGTTCATATTGAAGGACCTTCATAAAATAGGAAATGTCTATTTCTGGCCGTATTTCATGGATCCCTCATAGGCTCAAGGCCAAGTGGGATCAATGAAAATGGGGGCCCCACAGATGCAAATCACCATGGACCATTTCATGCATTTTTCATGGCACGGTCATGTGAATTTAGCCTTAATACAAACTGACCAGCATTGCAGGTTCTAAACCCACAGAATGTGAATTATTGCTGCAAATTTTACCCTCGGCTTTGCAGATATTCCTGCAGGGGTGGCACAGAAAAAAAAACAAAAAACATCTTATTTTGGTGCTTTATTTTTTGCTGCTGAATTCCCTTGATACGTCTGTCACACGTCCTCAGCCTAATTGTTTCATGTGAGGAAGAAAATCTCAAGGGATTTTGTAATATGTAGGTATATTTTGAAGCACATTCACATGTGGCAAATTTGTTGCAGAATTTTTTACTTTTACATATAATTTTTTACGCACCATTCACATGAATAGGGCAGGGGCTACAAAGTGATTTTAGTGATGACTCCTATTGCGCGACCAAAGATCGCTGAGGATCCCTGCAACGCCTGCACTAATGTAAGTGAATGGGGTCACGTTACGACCCTGATTTGGCAAAAAGAATGACCACTGCTTGATCTTTTTAAGATTCAGTCGCAGCTACATCTGGGTTGCAATGGTTGCAGGGCTACACAGAAATCTTTGGAAAAAAAATCACCATGTGGCCCCAGCCTAGGTCTTGTAGAAATCACGTACGTGCTGCAGAATAATTCCGATCACCTTTTATGTTACGCACCATGATAGCTCACGTACGCCGGCCATAAATGTGTCACTCTGCCCCTGGTCAGAACAGCGCTCCGATAATTTGATGTGATTGAACCTCTACAAGATTCAGAATGAATTTCCCCATGGAACAAATTACCATTGTCTGAGTAGTCTGAAACCATTTGTTATAGCAACATGCCCTTAAAGGGTGTGAATACTTTTATAACCAACTTTTTTTTATTTCCGCAATGTATAAAGAGAAAAACAAATCCAAGAATTTGCATAGATAGATGTTTTGGAGGAATAACGAAAAAAAAAGTTGAAAAAGTTTATACGTCTACCAAAGATATGAGGATCAGTCATCAGACAACCACCTATGTTGTGCTACATGACAATTCTAGCTCTGCTATACCTGTATATGTTTAAAGGGGAACTTTCACCACCTCCGCCAACTCCAGCTCTTTGCACCCTTCAACAGGCACCACTCCACTGATTCTGGTACAGCTGGAATTTTTTCTTTAGCCCCCACCGTTCCTGAGCAATAATTTCTGTACTATTCAGCACTAGTATGAAGTCTACAGTCTGGTGGGAGGGTCCAAAGGCTGGAGCAGGAAGACAAGGACCGCCCACCAGAAAGTATAGAGCATACTTCTGCTGAAACTAGCCGCAGTGATTGCTCGGAAACGGTGCACGCTAGACAAAAAATTCCAACGGCACCAGAATCAAAGAAGTAGCGCAAATTGAAGGGTGTAAAGAGTTGGAGTTCCTGGAGGTGGTGAAAGGTCCTCTTTATGCCAAATTCAGGGGTAAGTGCAGACATCTCTTCTATCTCCCTCCCTCACATGTCACCTGCTAAGTTTTAGAGAGCTGTTTGCAGGACTCTAAAGCTTTATTCACGCAAACATGAAAATGGCCATGTGACATTGGGGTGTTTATCATGATGGGATTTTTTTAGGCCACTTTTCAGACTTGTTTAATTTTCTAGTTTGGCTTTTTATGAAAAATGTAACAAAATGTCACATGCTGGTTCCGACAATTGTCACATATGTGCTCCAAAATTTTTGTTGCATTTTTTAAAGCCAAATTAGAAGTGGGGCATGCTTGTGTCAAAATTTTGCGACTTTAAAAAAAAAAAAAAAAATTAGCTGAGCACAGGAAAAAGACACAAAGTAGGAAAAATCATGCCAGAAATGATAAACCGGCGCCATCACTTTATCTAGGGTTATTCACGTGCACATTTTTTTGGCAGTCCATTTTTACTGGTGAGCCACAGGCAAAAACCATACAATATCGGGCAGTGCCCTGTGGACATTTTTGCCTTCCTGTGATATAAAGGATAAGGTTGTACATACCATGTAGCTGCTATGGGGCTCCAGAAGAAAAGGGCCCCAACCCTGGCTTGGCCCTTCCTTTCTTCTATTAGATGTGCAGGACTCACCACAAGGGTCATAGTGCGGGAAACAAAACCTGCAAGGCAAAGAAATTAAAAAGATACATTACATTTTCTGAATAATATCTTATAATTTTTTACATTTTGAATTATAATTCTTGGGAAAATTTTTTTTTCAGATTTAACAACTGTCCTTTAAGAATACAATTTATGTATTTTTTTTTCCATATTTTATTATAGTATTTGAATATACTTCATGTAATTTTTTTCCATTAATTTGAATACTATTTGTCCAATACTTTATCTAGTTTTTATCCATATTTTTTTATTATAATTGAATGATATTTTATGTATTTTTTACCCATTAAATTTGAATACTTTGTCATTTCTTGAATAATATTAGAATGATACTTTATGTATTTTTTTCCATAAATTTGAATACTTTTCGAATGAAGCTTTATGTCATTTTGTTTCCATAAATTTTGGAATGATATTTTAGGTAATTTTTTTTCCATAAATTTAAATACTATTTGAATGATATTTTTTGTCATTTTTTTTATCCATAATTTGTATTACAATATTTGAATGATATTTTATGGAATTTTTCCTTCCTTCTGATTCTAGTCTGTAGGTAAATCAATATGGGATGATATATTGACCTTGGCGAAGATGCGTACAGCTGGTGGTCCGCTCGCTATCTGATACTGATGAGATCCCGCTGTGTTAATTGCTTCATGAATATTGTTTGTTGCAGCAGAGCTGATTATGCGCACGCCGCTCTGAGGGCTAAACTAATGTTGTGTTTTCATTAGGGTATTAAGTAATGTTTACAAGCAGAATTATCCTGCAATTACAGATCGGAATCAGGGATTGCGCTGAAGTGATTTGGTGCAAGGAGGAAATTGGAGATAATTATTTTCTTTTTCTCCCTTTACTTATCCTCAGTGATGTAAGACTGCGGTGGTGCCGTATACTGGGGAAGTAGAACTTATTGCATCTGCACCGTACCCACCGCAGAGTCGTCTGCAGAGAGACAAAGGGGGGATTTATTAAGACTGACATTTCCTACTCCATTCCTCTTAATCAATTCCTCCACAGGCATGAGATGCATCAGAATTAATAGGCGGTTTCTCGTAAGGCCGAGGCCCCACGTGGCGTAAATGCCGCAGAAAGAAACGCAGCATTTTACAGCGACAGTGTAGTGGATGAGATTCTAGCGAATCCTATCCCCACGCAGCGGTAAAATACACGCAGCGGACATGCTGCGATTTCCAAAAACGTTGCGGTTTTGGAAATCGCAGCATGTCAATTATACCTACGGAAATGCCGGTGGTTTCCCTATAGGTATAATTGAAGCCTCTGTGAACTTTCTGTGAAAAGCGCTGTGGGAAAAACCGTGATGCGTTGCCGCCAAGGTTTTTCCCGCAGCGCTTCTTTGCTGCGGGTCGCTATGTGGGGCTTTAGCCTAAAGGTGTTTTCCCATGAAACAAGTTATCCCTTATCCATAGGGTAAGGAATAAACTTGCAGATTAGTGGATGTCCAAGCGCTCAGACCCCCCACTGATCAGGAGCACGGGGAACTATCATCCCCTGGTCTTAATGGTGCGGTGGTCGGGCAGCATACACTCCATTCATTTCAATGGGAGCTCAGGAGGAAGACGAGCACTGTAGTGTTGTGTGCACTGTCTGACCACCTCTCCATTCAGACATAAGTCTCCCATTCTGTTGATCTGTAGGGGTCTCAGAGATCAGACCCCCACTCATCTGCAAGTTATCCTTTATCCTATGTATAGGGGATAACTTATTTTGTGGGAATACCTCTTTAATAATTCTGGCCCATCTCTCGAGGTCCTGTGCACCAGAAATGAAATCTAGAACAGCCAGAAATGGGTCTAAATTTCATAAATTCCAAGTATAACTTACACCAGGTTTCTGGAGGAACCCCTAGTATTAAGGCTAATTCTAGGAGTCTAAATACAACATGGAGTTTAGTCCGGTAAATCTGGCTCATCTGGCACGGACCAAGTTTCATGGGTGAAACTCAATAGTGTGAACCTCGGCTAAGGCTTCATGCACACAACAGTGAAAAATGGCGGTGTGGCGGATGTTTTTAAAACCCATTGATTCCACGTGTCTGTTTCTTGATGGTTTTTCTTAATGGACTGTCAAACAATAAGACATGTCCTATTTTTGTCAATTTTCATGGATCCATCAATAGACTTAAGACTTTGAGGTGAAAAAAAAATGTACGTCGCATCTGTTTTTAATCCACAGGAACAGAATTTGGAAGACCACCTCAAATTCCTCTCTAAATTCCTCTGTGTGAATTGCTCTTAAGTCCGGGGGCCCCACGTGGTGAAAACGTGCGAATCCCATCCACACAATGCGGGAAAATACACGCAGCGGACACGCTGCGATTTCCAAAACTATCTCGTTTTTGGAAATCGCAGCATGTCAATTATACCTACGGAAACATTGGCGGTTTCCCTAAAGGTATAAGCGCTGCACTTTTTTGCTGTGGCCCGCTACCTGGGACCTTAGCCTAGGCCCTAAAATTTCATGCACACGACTATATTTTTTTTTCCTTATAGTATCTGTAACTTCGGATCCCTCATTACAATAGTATACGGACCTATCATTTCTATAGCCCAGTGTACACTGCGGTATTTTTTATGGATCAGTACCTGAGCCACAGAAAAAATCCACAAAATACAGAGCAAGCCCTGGTGCTGTCCGTTTTTGCAGTTCTGTTCTAATGATAAGGTCCAATGAACAACGGATTGCACATGGATGCCATCTGTGTTCCCACAAACATGCACACATATATGTATATGAACAGTGCCACTGTATTTAGTCTATTTTGCCTTTATTGGGCAGGACCAAATACAAAATTCCTTGAGCGGAATTTGACTAATTCTGCGCCAATGGAAAAGGTGCATTTTCCACCTCCCATTCATTTTAATGGGAGTTCTCAGCCGGAATCCGCATGAAGAATGAGCAGGACACTTATTTTTTCCACTAGCTGAAAAAAAAAGAGATACTGCCTCCCATTGAAATGAATGGTGGAATTTGAGGCGGATTTTGAGGCAGATTCTGCCTCAAATTCCTCTGTGTGAACACCCCCTTAGGTTGCCTTCACACGTACCACAGATAAAACCTGCCTGAGAATCTGCATGTCATACCTTTGGAGGCAGCTTCGCTGCGACATTGCTGTGAATTTCAGATGCGAACGAAATCTGGAGCAATTCCACATGTAAATCTGCATCACCGTCCCCATTTGTGGTGGATTTGTCCATGGTGTAGTATTCCTTATGGCGTCACACAGGATCCCTGAGGCTCCATGTACTGTGGTGCACCGTATATGTCACATGATGGAGAGATCGTCCTCTATAGGTGGCACTTCCAGGAGATCACATCCATAATGTGGGGAAATGTTTATCCCCAAATAGGAAGGAGAGACGCCAGATATCTTAACAGATCGCACACAGACCCATTAATTTCTATGGCCCCATGCGCTTAACCATGATTTTTAAGGGTCTGTGTGGGGGCCAAGCCTTAAAACTCAGCGCAGGTCCCATACCTGTATGTTTGCCGCTCGGTTTCATGGATGCCATCTCTTTCCATTTCTCGCAGGCCTTTACTTGACAACGGTCATGTATATCAATCTGTATTAGAGGTATGAAAGGAAAAATTGTCTTAGTTCTCCATAGCAACAGATTGGTTGCTATGGGCAGAGGCAGTTCTTTGTCTACACAGTTTCAGATATTTGCCCTCATATTGGGGCAGATTTATTAAACTGCCTAAAAACAGAACAGTCTTAGTTCCCCATAACAACCAATCACAGCACAGCTTTCATTTCTCAGGAGCAGAATACAAAATGAAAACCGCGCTGTGATTGGTTGCTATGTGCTGTGATTGGTTGCTATGGGGAACTAAGTCAGTTTTAGACAATTTTAATAAATGGACCCCATTAAGTTTATACAGAGGATTTATGGTTATACACAAGTCTATAGACAGGATATATACGGTATATGGGGTCGTCCAGGATATCAGTTTTTATGGCCTATTCTTAGGAAAGATTTTATGGCCCAAGGATTCACAGTCATTCCCATAGAAATGAATGATGGCGTTGCGAACCCTTTCAACCATTACTCTATTTAGAGGGGGGAACCAGAACCCTTTTTCTTGTGATCGCTGGGGGTGCAAGTGCTTGAACTTTTGTAAATGTATGTCCTATACTCCAGTCACATCCAGAGCTGCTCTCAATATTCTGCTGGCCTGCAGTTAGCGGGAATCGGCGCACTGTGCAGAATCAGAAGACAATTACATAGATAAAGGGATTGTCTGAGAGTTTTTGCTATTTTGGAACATTTTGTTATTTGGACCACCCTCTTGGGGGCCATTCACATGGCAGAAAATGAAGAGAAATTCCTCTTCATTTACCAGCGCCGTTTTCCGGCCATCGACTACCCACGATGGGATGTCAATGCAGGGCAGGGCCGTTGCGGCTTTCCCAGATGAATGAGCCTACACACTAGGGAGTTTCAAAGCGCAGACTCAGCCGCAGCATCTGAGGCAAGACTGAGCAGGACGTTTATATTTTCACAGTCCTGCTACAATCTCTGAAAAGCAGCTCAGGATATGAGTATGCCGCAACCCAGGAGGATGGGAGTAGTAGTGGCGGATGACGTGTCACCAGCTAGGCCAAGCACACTCAACCTCGCTCCCCAGCTCCGCTCCTAGGCCGGACACTGCTGACAGGGAGTCCTGCAACACTACCTGATGATGGTGGTAGTAGTTTCCCCCAGTGACCTCTCTACTCTGAGCCAGTGTGATGATGGTGGTAGTAGTTTTCCCCGGGGACCACTGTACTCTGAGCCAGTGTGATGATGGTGGTAGTAGTTTTCCCCGGGGGCCACTGTACTCTGAGCCAGTGTGATGATGGTGGTAGTAGTTTTCCCCCGGGGACCTCTCTACTCTGAGCCAGTGTGATGACGGTGGTAGTAGTTTCCCCCAGTGACCTCTCTACTCTGAGCCAGTGTGATGATGGTGGGTAGTCCCCCAGTGACCTCTCTACTCTGAGCCAGTGTGATGATGGTGGTAGTAGTTTCCCCCAGTGACCTCTCTACTCTGAGCCAGTGTGATGATGGTGGTAGTAGTTTCCCCGGGGACCACTGTACTCTGAGCCAGTGTGATGATAGTGGTAGTAGTTTTCCCCGGGGACCTCCCCTCTACTCTGAGCAGGTGTGATGATGGTGGTAGTAGTTTCCCCCAGTGACCTCTCTACTCTGAGCCAGTGTGATGATGGTGGTAGTAGTTTCCCCCAGTGACCTCTCTACTCTGAGCCAGTGTGATGATGGTGGGTAGTCCCCGGGGACCCCTACCTGAGCAGGTGTGATGATGGTGGTAGTAGTTTCCCCCAGTGACCTCTCTACTCTGAGCCAGTGTGATGATGGTGGTAGTAGTTTCCCCCGGGGACCACTGTACTCTGAGCCAGTGTGATGGTGGTGGTAGGTTTCGGGGTACTCTGAGCCAGTGTGATGATAGTGGTAGTAGTTTTCCCCGGGGACCTCTCTACTCTGAGCAGGTGTGATGGAAGTCGGAAGGGTCCTGATGGTAAAGTAGGAACGGCTCAGGCTGCCAGATGTGCAGTGAAACAGGATAATGTTTTACTCAGCAACCGAACGGCAATACAAGAAGCAGCTTCCAGAATGGGGGTTGTAGTACTCAATGTCCAACTCCCCAGCCTTGGTCTTAGGAGGTTGCCCAGGGATGTTTAGGGCTCTAAGGATAACTCCACTCCAACTACAACTCCTCTCATGCGCCACTCCCAGCTGGGGACTGTAGTGCAGTGTAGTCCTGACAGGGATCTGGTTACCTTTAGATAAGGTGTAAAGCCAACTCCTCCTGTCACGGTGCTCCACTGCTCCTCCTGGCACACAGTCCAAACTCCTGACAGCTGAACTCCCTTGCTCAGGGCTGTCTCTAGATGAGCCTTGGGCTGTGTCTTCCTCCTAGGGGCTGTCTGGAGACTGTTAGGCCTCAGTTGTCAGTGCTGGCACAGTCCAGACTAGACTGAGCTCTAATAGTTCCCTCAGTCTTCCAAACCCTTCCCAGGGGTCTGTGATAGGCCAGGGCTGTACCAAGGGAAAGTTATGAACACTGGGGAGGAACCACAGGGTAAAAACAATAGGAAAAGCTGCAAACATTGTATACAAGTGACACAGAACATAGAACACAGAGGACGGGACAAACCAACATAACCCAGAGGCACAAGAGACAAACAATAAAAGCAGGAGCCCTCCGGGATGCTGCAAGTAGAGCAGAGCTTTTAGCCCTCTGACCACTCAGCTCTACTACCCCTGAATATTCTTGTCTGATCTTGTAGTTATGGACGCAGCTGAGCGGGATGTAATGCATCATATACAGAGCAGCTGCGGTGAATCCAGATTCCTGGCAGCTGCTTCTCAGTGATGTTGTTGCTGCTTGTGTGGTCGGGGCTACATGGCGACTTTCAGTCTTGTGCAAATCGCAGTAACATTACAGTAAAATTGTGACGGAATGGTAATTGTTTCCACTGGAAATTTTTTGAACACTTTTTTCCCCATAGCAAACAATTGTGATTCCAAGTTTGTCATGATTTGCGCAACCTCATGAAAGATTTTCTATAGTGTCATGTGAATAAGGTCATATCAGAAGGAACTGCTTATAGGGCAAGTGTGTATTACAACCTAATAAGACAGACTTGCTTTTGAGAGCTCAGGGTGAGAATCCTTCTTTCCGAGTTGTTAACACTTTCTGTAGTGACAGATCACTACATCAACACAAAGCTATACAACAGTCTGGGAGAGTGAGGGACCCAGGGGCATAATTTAAGGGGGTGCAGAGGCAAACCTCCCAAGATTCATTTAGTTTTGGGTTCAGGTGGCTCGGAGGCAGTGGTGAACCTAGCCTCTTTGCTGCCTGAGGCGGACTATAGAAAGACGCCCCCCCCCCCCAAAAAAAAAACAAAAAACTGAGTTTCCATGCTACTAGTTTAACACTCTGTTATCGTCGCACAATATACACAATACACAAAGTTATAAAACAGTTTTTAAGAATTCTTCTTCCTGTATTACTTCAGTATCAGATCAACAACACGGCATTAACAATGAAAGTAACTTCACACATCTTCTGCTTGGTGGATGGACGAGCCCACGTGGCCCCCATTCTCTATAATAGGAGCCCCGCAGATAGCTGAGTACTGGACTTCGGGTATCTTTGGCTCTCCCATTGAAGTGAATGAGAGCCCCGCGGGTTCATCCATCCCCCTAGTGACACACCTATATATATGGCTGCGGCCAGGCTGAATTCCCACCTAGTGGGGTGAAAAACCCAATTCTCAGGCTCAGTGGGGGTCTCAGCAGACAGACCCCCATCACTCAGGTATTTATCCTCTATCATTTAGGTGAATACAGGGCAGTAACATTCTGTGACTTACAGGTGACGTCTCTGACTAATCGGTCACATTTCCCTTCTCTTCCCTCTGGACCGCCATGACCACTTCTTCCAGTCTCTGTAAAGTTTGCAACACAGACATCTTTGGCTCCTCACTTTTCCAGGCATCCACATTGTCCTCACCTGCACAAAGCCCCCATCCTGCTGCTACCCCCAATTATATAATATATGATATAACCCCCCATAATGAATAATACCCCCAAGTGCATCTTTATTTAATAATATCTGTGTGTACCCTGTATAAATAGTGCCCCATATTAATAATGTCCGTGTGTACCCTGTATAAATAGTGCCCCTTATTAATAATACCCCAGATGTTAACTAATTAAAAGGTTTTCCAGGTCATTAATAAAGTAATCAGTGGGGTTCAAAAACCCAGGACCCCCACTGACCAGCTGTTTGAATGGTACCTGTGTAAGCGCCGTGACCGCTTCTCTGTTTACATAGTGTCATTCATCTCATAGCGGCCATGTAATGTAACTGCAGCCTCGTCCTGTACATGTCTATAGTATGTGACAAGGCTACAATTACATCACACGGTCACTATAAACAGACAGCGTATAATATAAACAGGTGCCATAGCCCATGTTTATAGCGCCCCATTTACACACACTATAAAGTTCCACAGCAGCCCCTGCACACAGTATTACACAGTGTTATGGCCCGCAGCGGCCCCTGCACACTGTATTATGCCTCTCAGCGGCCCCTGCACATGGTATTATGCTCCATAGTGGCCCCTGCTCACGGTATTATGCCCCGCATTGGCCACTGCACACGGTATTATGTTCCGCAGCAACTCCTGCACACAGTTTTATGCCCCATATTGGCCCCTGCACTGGTATTATGCTCCATAGTGGCCCCCCTTATGCTCTAGGGCCCCGCACCCGGTTTCTAAGGGCCCCCACTTGTATTATGCTCTATAGTGGCCCCAGCACACGGTATTATGCTCTATAGTGGCCCCTGCACTTGTATTATGCTCCATAGTGGCCCCTGCACATGGTATTATGCTCCATAGTGGCCCCTGCACTGGTATTATGCTCCATAGTGGCCCCTGCACTGGTATTATGCTCTATAGTGGCCCCTGCACAGGACGGCCCAGAATGCCTTAGTGGCCCCTGCACTCGGTATTATGCTCTATAGTGGCCCCTGCACAGGGTATTATGCTCTACAATGGTCCCTGCACAGGGTATTATGCTCTATAGTGGCCCCTGCACTCGGTATTATGCTCTAGAGTGGCCCCTGCACAGGGTATTATGCTCTACAGTGGTCCCTGCACAGGGTATTATGCTCTATAGTGGCCCCTGCACTCGGTATTATGCTCCCGAGGGCCCCGCACCAGTGGTCCCTGCGGGACCCAGTGGTCCCTGCACAGGGTATTATGCCCCATAGTGGCACCACCCATGAACTATTATTATACTCTGGGGTCTTTTCAGACCCCAGAGTATAATGATTGGAGACCCAGGGGAGAATACAAACATAAAAATCAGAGTTACTTACCTATCCTGGACACCGGTGCACACCTCGCAGCTTTCGGCCCTGTTTAATTGCGCACACACGTCACGTGATCAGGCTGGCGACGCGACCTGATGACGTCACCACAGGCCTCAAGCCTGCTCGGAGTTACATCGGATCGCAGGAGGTGAGTAACACTGTTTTTTATGTTCCCTCACCAACCCTAGGCCTCCGATTATTATACCCCGGGGTCTGAATAGACCCCGGAGTATAATAATAGTAGTATTTGCGGCCCGCGGACTCACTTACCGATGCCCGCGGCCGCTCACAGCGGCATCCACTTCCCTTTCTGCGGCCCATAGCAGAAGGGGAAGCGGGGGCGGCCACGAGCAGACGCAGGTAGGTAAATAAATAGGCCCTGACCTGCCGGGGATACTCCAACAGGTTACGGCCTATTTATATAGATAAAAAAAAAGCTATACTCACCTGCGATGCCTTGATGCAGCCGCCGCCTCCTCTTCTTGTCTGCGACGTCTGTGTCTCAGCGTAGGCGGCGTGATGACGTCATTGTATCGCCGCCTGCGCTGAGATGCGACGTCTTGTAAACCAGCCCAGGACAGGCCCCGCTCAGCTCTGTTTTTTTTTTTTTTTAAAGCGGCCTGTCCCGGGCTGGCTTACATTAAATAGTAAAATGCCGCCCCCCGGACAGTGCCGCCCGAGGCGGCCGCCTCACCTCGCCTCATTAGCGGTGCGCCCCTGCTCGGAGGCAGATTCATTTTGGGTCGAGTAAGTTTGGCTAGAACCAGAAGTGACATTCTCTTCAGACCCCAGAGTATAGTAGGTGGAGGCCCGATGAGGTGTAAAAAAAATAAAAAACATTTAGGTTGAGGCCCCATGTTGCGAAAACACAGCATTTGTGCAGCTGCGGAAACTCCACGGCAAAAATGCTGCAATTTACAGTCCCTGTAAAATTAATGGTATTCTGGCTAATCCCATCCAAACATTGCAGGAAAAAAATCTGCAGCGAAAAAGCCGCGTTTTTTGAAAATTGCAGCATCCGGTAACGCTGACGTTTTCTGCATAGGTATAATAAGGTTAGGAAGTCTGCAGAGGAAAACGCAATGAAAAATGCTGCAAAAAAACCCCATTTTGCTGCATGGGGCCTCTTTTGGGCCTCCTTGCAGCGTTCAGAGCTCCCTCTTGGTCTCCTTGGTGATGTCATGCGCCTGGGGTCACCACTGAGGCCTGTGATTGGTCCACAGTGGTCACATGAGCATCTGCCCATGTGACTGCTCTGGCCCAATCACAGGCCTCACCTGTGACCCCGGGGGGAGGCCCAAAAAAAAAGAGGAAGGTGAGTATAAATGTTTTTTTTATTTTTTACACCTCCCCTGGGCCTCCACCTATTATACTCGGGGGTCTGAAGAGATCCCAGAGTATAATAATTTACCGCAATGCATATCGCAGCGGCCAGTTTATTGCATTCAATATGTATCCCAATTGTTTGATTTAGTTAAAAACCAAACAATTTGGGATACTTGGGTCCAGCCCGGCTTGTGGTGAAGCGCTCCGCCCATCTCTGGAGGAGACCAGTACTATAAACAATATACTATAATCGGGGGACCCGGTACAGATTTTGCATTGGGGCCCAGGAGCTTCTTGCTGCGTCTCAGACCCTGTAAGGGCAGCCATATTGGTTGTCAGTCACCCAGCTTTTCCCGAAGTTGATAACAATTGTATAAATTTGACAGAAGAGGATGATAACCCTGTGTAATAACGTGTGTATCCGCCGCTGTCACTTCTCGTCACAGTGTGAACTCCCCTCCATCTGGCTAACAAGCCCGTACATAAGCGCTGACCGTAAATCTCAGATTTCTCAGTTATGTGCTGATCTGTGATTCTGGGGAAGAGACGAGTAACATCGAGCGCGGAGTCCGTCACCGTGTAGGAAATAATAACCCGACACAGGGCGACATTCACAGAACAGGGCACCCCTCCCACGAGCATTTAAAGGGCCACACCCCAGGTAAAGAGACACAACTCATCGAGCTTTGTGATCCTTTTGACTCGCCGTTGTTAACCCTTCTATGGATCCTTTTATTCTTTCCAAAGTCTTTTTTTGGCATTTGCATCATCTTTTTAACCTTTTTGGGCACTTTTATATAATAATATAAGGCAATAATCAGACATAATATAATAAGTAGATCGGGCACCTTGAGGCCCCATTACATGATGATGATTTGAGAGCTGCCACCTTGTCTGCCAACTGTTAACCCCTACAGTGCCACCATCAATCCTGCAGACAGTCTATTGTTAATGCTGTTCTAGATTTCTCTGTATAGGCAGAATATATAGAATAAGTACTATATGTAATCATATGGCACGTATAGAAAGTGTAAAAATAAAAACTCATATACTGCACCAATGCAAAAATAAAAAGTTTAAAAAAATCTAAAAAACATAACATATAAAATGATAAAAGTTACCGTAACTGTACATTTTGTCACGTGTCCTATAATGAGGTCCCTGCTGCAATACGGAGGTTCACTTTAACTCTCCTTGTGCGGTTTTTGACTTGTATCTGGTGCCCTCTACTGCCAAGTCTCGGTATAGCAGCCCTGCCCTGTGAGGACACCAACATCTGTATTTAAAGGGTAACTCTAAAACACGAAATTTTGTCAAAATTTATAACACTAAAGGAAGTGACACGGTCAAATTGATACTCACTGACCTGATAAAATCCTCTCCTCGAACCAAAAGTAAATTTTAATGGTTTCAGTCGCTTTTGTATAGCCTTATTAGGGTACTGTACATTGATAGACTGTATTTCTATTTATTAGCAAGCCAAGTATATTCTGGAAGGCCCCAATATCCATTGAACCCAGAATATCTTCTGACAGACTCCCTGCGGGTGGATTGGACTGTATATAAGCAGTGTATATAGTGTCACATACAGTGGCGCACGTAGATGGATGTATACATCACACAGGACTTCAGTCGGGGGGGATGTGGTGGGCTCCCGGCAGGTTTGATCTTCACCATAGATGTGCTCTGATTTACCGACGGCTTCCGAATGTCTTAGAAGAATCACAAAAATTTCCCTCCCCCCCTTAAATCCTTTCCAAGACCCTCACCACATGTCGCAGCCGCAGCTCAGATTTCTACCCTATGTGCGCACATCAGGCCGCGATACTTGTGAAACATTTTTCAAAAACATTTTCATTTTAAAAGTAAAAAAAAAAACTAGGTTTTATTTTTACGCCCCTGGTGTCATTTTTGTCTTCCAAATACATTTTGCTATTGGGGCGTTTGGGAGACACCGCGGTTGTTTTAATGGTCGCCATATTTGTCGTCACCCCGTAAATTTCTGATTTTGAGGGTCTTCTGGATGGGGGGTGAGAAATCTGTCTCGTACACTTCTCTCCCACTCCTTCCTGTTGACAGAAGATCTGAGAAGTCTTCTACGTATCCAGGAATGAGAGAAGGATCCTTTGTAGTGACGTCTTATCTCGTGAGGATCTTACCCACAGAAGCCGCTCGTCTTTGGGCCTGACCTCAAAAACACTGAGCTCAGGATGGCAATGCTCAATGTCCTCCAGGTGTATGAACCACAAGGGGGCGGCGCTGTACGGCTCATTCACGACATACTGTGACAGGTTCCGGAAAGTTCCATAGTCCAGTATCACAAAATGTTTTGAGGTCAGGTTGGATTTGCCCTGAACATCACATTTTCAGCAGTGCTGATGTTGTAGTAGCAGTGTGCGGTGGTATTAGGTGAGCACTGTATGGCAGTATTATCGGAATATCTTGGTGGTAGGAGTGAGTAGTTTATAATATTATAATTCGGAAAGTATGCAGTAGAATTAGTTGAGTACTATATGACAATATTATTTAGCTAGATAAGTGGTATTATAAGGTTGTGGCGGTGTTATATGTGCACTGTATGGTAATATTATTTTGCCATCTTGGTGGTGTTATTGAGGAGTGTGTGGTGGTATTATCTGAGCACCATATAGTATTAGTATTTGTCTATCTTAGTGGTATTACTGAGGAGTGTGTGGTGGTATTATTTGAGTACTTTATAGCATTATAATTTGGAAAGCAAGTAGTGTTATTAGTTGACAATATGATTTGGCCAGATTGGTGGTGTTATCATACATGATGGTATTATTTGAGCACAGTGTAGTAATAGTATTTTGCCATTTTGGCGGTATTATGGAGGAGTGTGGGGTGGTATTATTTGAGCACTGTATAGTAGTAGTATTTGACTATTTTGGTGGTTTTATTGAGGAGAGTATGGTGGTATTACTTAGCACTTTATTGTAACAGTATTTGGTTATCTTGGTGGTATTATTGGAGCACTGTATGGCAAGATTGTTTAGTATGGTTATTGTGCACTGTATTGCAGTATTATGTGAGCACTGTATGGCAATAATGTTAGGTATGCTTATTGTGCACTATATTGTGGTATTATTTGGGCACTACAATATATGGTAATATTGTTTGTTATGGTTATTGTGCACTATATTGTGGTATTATTTTGGCATTAGCTCATTTTTAGTTGTCACCACGGACCCTTCCTCTCTTATGTATTATAATCAGTCAGTATGTGTGATATTGTGGGTGTCACATGGAGGTTGTGTTATATTATTGGGTTTTGTATAGTGGTGCGGGGGTCTCAGCTAGGAAAGGGGCAAAATGAAAAGTGTGAGATTCGGAGGTGAGAGGTAAATCAGAGCCTATAACTGGGGGAAGATCAAACCGACCAAAAGCCCACCACATCCCCCTGGAGAAACCTGCTACGTAATACACAGACACCTACACAAATAGGACTGCACTGATATAGCCAGGAGAAGTTGTACTGTGCACTCATCTATAACTAAAGAGTACAGAGAGATACTAAGAACCAAGTCCAGGAGAAGTTGTACTGTGCACTCATCTATGCCTATAGTATACAGAGAGATACTAAGAACCATTACCAGGAGAAGTTGTACTGTGCACTCATCTATGCCTATAGTATACAGAGAGATACTAAGAACCATTACCAGGAGAAGTTGTACTGTGCACTCATCTATCCTATAGTATACGAGAGTACTAAGAACCATTACCAGGAGAAGTTGTACTGGCACTCATCTATAACTATAGAGTACAGAGAGATACTAAGAACTATAGCCAGGAGAAGTTGTACTGTGCACTCATCTATGCCTATAGAATAGAGAGAGATACTAAGAACTATATCCAGGAGAAGTTGTACTGTGCACTCATCTATGCCTATAGAATACAGGGAGATACTAAGAACCATGTCCAGGAGAAGTTGTACTGTGCACTCATCTATGCCTATAGAGTACAGGGAGATACTAAGAACCATGTCCAGGAGAAGTTGTACTGTGCACTCATCTATGCCTATAGAATACAGGGAGATACTAAGAACCATGTCCAGGAGAAGTTGTACTGTGCACTCATCTATGCCTATAGAATAGAGAGAGATACTAAGAACCATGTCCAGGAGAAGTTGTACTGTGCACTCATCTATGCCTATAGAATAGAGAGAGATACTAAGAACCATTACCAGGAGAAGTTGTACTGTGCACTCATCTACGCCTATAGAGTACAGGGAGATACTAAGCCTTTTCTCCTGGAGAAGTTGTACTGTGCATGTATCTACCTGCTCTCCAGTATACAGTATATCTTCTTTAGGCTGATGTCACTTGTGTGTGTGTACTGTGCCTGCAGCCCCTTCCCCCGTTTTCCTGTGGTCTCCCCGCAGCAGCAGGAAATATACAATGGTTTTCATCTATGCATCCTGGGAAATAGGATAATACTAGGTATGGGTAGGGGCGTGTGGCGCCCACAAAACCACTTCAGACCCCTCTTCTCCAGCTCCGACACTTCAAATCACATCCTCTGTATGTGCAAGAAAATAAATCATAGCGCCTATGTCTCGCCACAGGTGACTGCGGGCAGTGCGCATGATACGGGCTCGGAATTCTTTTCATTTTTATATGATTTGTATGTACTAGACCTGCTCGTACCATCATAGGTTTCATCATTCAACTCTTTATGGACCCTGAATGGCAGGATATATAACCCCTGTGTTATCTTTTCTACTGCTCAGAGTATGTGTCAGTCTTTACTACAGCTCTGGAATTATATTCGATGACTTACAATAACAGCACAAGCTTCCCCTCATATAGGGGTTATGTTTTACTTTGTCTTCCATTCTAGCCTTCTTTTCTACATTACCATCCACTCTCTTACACATTAAGCGCTCTGACACATTCACACATGGCAGGAATTGTGTAGCTAAATCCTCCCCGCCCCAGAATTGCAAATAAATTGCACAATCTTAGCATTCCCTGCCCATTCATAGCAGGCTATCATTAGAAATTCCAACTAACTAACTATAGGAACAAGTATACAATAAAAACAGATCTGACAGTCAGCTTGCTGATGGTTTCCATGTAGCCAGCTTTTTTCTTAATGTTACAAACAAATGAAAAAAGAAAAAGAAAAGAAAACTGCAACATGTAATGAAGCAATATAACCTAATGAGCTTGTGGTCTATGCAGCCAGTTATAGGTGGGGTTACACTTTATATTGTAATCTAGTTTGGAAACGTAATAATTTTAGGTTTGGACTGATCATTTTTCATGCATTTTACTTGCAGCAGTGAAAGCAACAAAAAAATCTCAAGAAACAAGACTGCTCCTCGAAATGAAGGAGAAACTACGAAGGTTCAGCCTTTGCCTCCTATTTTGTCAGGCCGGTAAGTCATCAATATGCATTAAAGTCGGAGCCCCACGTGGCGTACAGCGAATCCCATCTATACATTGTAGAAAAATATGTGCAGCGGAAACGGTTTTGGAAATCGCAGCATGTCAAGTATACATATGAAAATGCTGATGGTTTCCCTATAGGTATAATGGAAGCAGAAAATAAAACTCTGTGCACCTTCTGTGAAAAGCACTGTGAGAAAAACTGTGATGCGTTGCCGCTGCGGTTTTTCCCACAGTGCTTTTTTGCTAATCACTAATAGGACCGCCCACTTGACGCCTAAGCCCAGACTGAGCAGAGGTGGAAATTAATAAAACACAAGTTACAAACTACTCATTCTTCTCCCACAAACTTATATATCAATCTGCTCAGCTCCTGCTACTCTATAACATGGCGCCCTCCAATTAGATTTTCAATATGACAAGTCCCTTTAAGGCTTGTCGTTGGATAAAGTCAATGCTCTGCATATATTGTAGCCCTATATGTCATGTCAGTGACCCCTTCACTCTTATTTGAAGGTTTCGCCCTAGTAGTCAGTGAAAAAATTTTCGGTGAGGTTGGGAAGAAAATCTCTCTGCCTTGCCGAGACTCAAGAAATGAAGAGGCTCAAGACATTCAGTGGAACAAAGACGGAGAAGTGCTTGTGAAATACAACAAACACGGGAGATTACGTGGCAAGGCTGCAGGTAGGGACAGTGTGGAGAGGTTTTCAAAAATGCATGAAAATCGCAGCATGTTAATTTTAGCTCCAGAATTACAACTCGTTTTTGCTGTTTTACTCCCACGCATTTTATAGCAGCGTTTTGCATACATGGAACTTTAGCCTAAAGGAATTTTCCAGGACTAAAATATTGACCTATCCGTGGGATAATATCATTAATATCAGATTAATAGACAGGCCAGTGACATCACGTTCATCGGTCAGGTATCCGGTTTACAGCTCAGTCCCAATCAAGTGATATGGGCTCAGCTGCAATACCAAGCACAGCCACTGTACAGTGTATGGCGCTGTGTTTGGGGACAAAGTGGGGAAGAAGCCACAGTACTTAGGAGTTTAACATTCGACACAACTACGATCAATCTGATATTGATAACTTATCCTATGGATAGCCCATCAATATTGGAGTCCTGGAAAATCCCTTTAAAATCAATAATGGAGCCCATCAAAGATGCAGGATGACACTGCTGTGATGACAGGAAGTGAATAACAGAATTATTATAATTTATTATCATTATTATATCATAAATATTTTATACTATTATTATTATTTCATATTATATTATCAATATTTTATATTATATGATCATTATTTTTATTATATCACTATCAATATATTATACTATATTTTATTATACTATTATTTTTACTTTTATTATATTATCATTATTTTTAGTATATTATTATCAATATTTTATTTATTTTTTTATTCCATTAAATTTTTACAATTTCATTATTAATTATTATTACCATTATTATTTGAAGTATTTTATTCTCTATATTTTTCTATTATTTTTATTTTATTTCTGTAATCCTCATCGTGATCCCTCTGATATAACATCTGCAGGCAATGATCGTTTCAATGTCCAATTCCACACCTCATGTAACTTGGAAACAAATGCTGTACAGCTCATAGATTCCGGCAACTTCACGTGTCTAATAAAAGGTGTGTCAGTGAAAACTGTGGAGCTCATTGTCTTTGAAGGTAAGTAATGAACTTTTCTTCTTTTAATAGCTATCCCTCCACTGATTCCAGCACAGTTGGAATTTTTTCTCTAGCCCCCACCGTTCCTGAGCAATCAATCCTGTTAGATGTGGTGCGTGATAAGTTAACTAGACTCCCTAATCTCAAGTAGGTGGTGTCAGGCAGGAGCAGACAGGGGGGCGTGACTCAGAGCCTTCTTTCCTGCTGCTGCATGACACCACCCACTTGAGATTAGGGAGTCTAGTTAATTTATCACAGACAACTAACAGGATTGATTGCTCAGGAACGGTGGGGGCTAGAGAAAAAATTCCAACTGTGCTGGAATTAGAGGAAAGGAGCCTATATAAGGGTGAAATGATCTTGAGTTGGTATAGTGGTCATTTTTTACCATCTTAGTGACCGATAGTTTTGTTTTAGTCTTGGCAGAACCTTCTGACACCCTCATCATGACCGAAAACCTGAAGCTGAGCGTTAAGTCTCCTGTCAGGACTTTTGATGTATCGTGGCTGAAAGATGGCGTAAAGATCAGAGATGGCCCGAGACTGGAGATGACGAACGTAATGATAGAGCAAAGCGGGACTTACACCTGCCATATCAAGATGAAAGATGGAGTACAAACTCATTTATCAAAAACTATCAGTGTGAAAGGTCTCACCATCTTATTATTCTCTAAAGGGGTCAGAAGGGAAATGAATTTATGGTGAATCACATTTTGTCCTAATGGTGTGCGCCGTGATATAGAGCAGGAGAAGACGAGAAGATTGATATGAAGGTCTATGGGGAAAAAAAAAAATCTGCTAAACTTCACATTAATAATTCAAATCCTTTCTGAGTCCAGTGGGCGGTTCCACTCAGTGACAACTGTCAATCATTAGGTAGGACCGCCCCCCTGGATCTCTAAGGCCAGAATCAGCACAGATTTCAATGAATAATAAACAAGTTATACTGAATCTTTTCCAATAAAGCTATATATCAATCTGCTCAGCTCATCCTGCCCTATAATATGATGTGCACCCATTTTCAATATGACAGGTTCCTTTAAGACTCCACCTCTGGATGATACTTACTTCCGACTTATTGTCAGCTTTTTAAGGTCAATTCTATTAGAAAATAAGTCAGTAAGTCACTGTAACGTCTGAAGTCTTCTCACGCAAGGATTCTGTTCTGTCCACCCCCATGCTTTACACTGCAGTTGTGCTTGTTCTATCAAATTGTTAAACTAGATCAAATTTGTGATTTTTCCACTTCTTTCATCTTCAGGTTTTAAACCAACTCCAGCCATTGTGTACGTGTCTGGGAAGCAGCCCATAACCCTCCCTTTCATCTTTAACTTTAAAGTTCGGGAATCTCCTCTGCAGGACGGGATCAGTGCGATAGAGGGAGACGTCAAGCATATATCAAGTACTAATAAAACTGTAGAAACACTCAAAGTCACTTCAGGGGCCGCCTGCTGGCCCACAAAATGTGAACCAAAGGCCGACCCAGAGGACTTAAGTCTTCCCATCCTCCGTCCCAAAATTGGCCGTTATCACCTGGAGATTGTTCTACAGATTTCCAAGAGAACTAGGACACTACAAAAAGACCTGTGCGTGGCCAATCTTACAGGTGAGGCTGTCAGCATTGTTAGGATCATTTCAGCTGAGAGTTGTAGTCCACCAGCATCTTGAAGGGACCCCAGGGAAGAAGCCATGGATCTAAAGCCTTAAAATTCTGGAGCTCATGTGATGCTATATTTTTTATCCCCAGTGTCCACGTCCCACGACAACATTGTTAGAGAGTCCAATGTCACGCTGCTGTGTAGTGTCAACTGCATTGGGAAGGATGGCAGGCTCTGCTGGCATCATGTGAACAAGAGCTACGAGATCTGTGGACTACCAGGAAAGGAGACACTGGCCAAAAACATCACGGTTGTACCGGAGACGAGCGGAAACTGGACCTGTGGTGTATTTACAGGGGAGAAAAGACTCGCTAGCGTCAACCTGACACTGGGTATGTGATCTTATAAAGAATCTATAAAGTGAAAGCAGAAGGTGATAAGAGAGTGTTGTTATAAACAGGGGCATAACATGGAAACTCCGGGGCCCTAGTACAAACCTCGCAACAGGGCCCCACCTACAATGTGCATTTGATAATACTGGTGTCTTCTTATGTCGAACATATGAATACAAGTAGCATCTGCCTCACCCTCTAGGTGTATGTAGTTCCCCTTCCACTGCTTGCAGGCTTGACATTTACATAAGGTTCATAACAGACAGGGAGGAGGATGCAGCTGCAGCTTCTCTCTCTCTTTCTGAGACTGTATGCTGTGAGAGGGGAGGGAGAGCTGAAGAGAAGTGATCATTGGCGGAATCAGAGCACAGTTCTTATACACGTTCATGTCGCCCTCTCCAATCATTATCAGTCATGAATATGGACAATAAATCCTGTATCTGTTACCCTCTTCCCTCAGAGATGCCGCTAGGTTTCCTGTCAAGCCCTCTCTTCTGGGTGACCGTTGTGGTCGGAGTGATCGTGTTTCTTGTAATTGTGACCATCCTGACAATAATGATCGCCCGGCATCGTAGAGTGGTACGTAATCATTTTTCCTGTTAGAGCAATCTTCTCATACAACACAAGATGACATCACTCAAAATATGGTGGAGCTGATTGCACAAATGGCCCACCGGGCAGTGCCGGAGGTGTCCAAAGTTTGGTCCAGTCTCTTAATTGATTTTCTTCTTCCTCATCTTTTAGAGACGCGCACGTTACAGGGCATGGTTAATAGAAAACTTGCACCACCACAGAAGATGTGAATGTGATTATAAAGGGTAAGTGTCATTTATAATCATGTAAATTCGCTTAAAGTTGAAAAAAAAAAAAAGGTTTTCTGGGCTGGGGGACATTTTGGATACTGATCCTGCAGATAGTGGGGGTGGGGATTCAACAACCAGACCCCACACAGATGGTTTTGGCTGCTATACTATACTACAAATGACTACTATAATACTGCTCCTATGTACAAGAATATAACTACTATAATACTGCTCCTATGTACAAGAATATAACTACTATAATACTACTCCTATGTACAAGAATATAACTACTATAATACTACCCCTATGTACAAGAATATAACTACTATAATACTGCTCCTATGTACAAGAATATAACTACTATAATACTACCTCCTATGTACAAGAATATAACTACTATAATACTGCCCCTATGTACAAGAATATAACTACTATAATACTGCTCCTATGTACAAGAATATAACTACTATAATACTGCCCCCTATGTACAGGAATATAACTACTATAATACTACTCCTATGTACAAGAATATAACTACTATTATACTACTCCTATGTACAAGAATATAACTACTATAATACTGCTCCTATGTACAAGAATATAACTACTATAATACTGCTCCTATGTACAAGAATATAACTACTATAATACTACTCCTATGTACAAGAATATAACTACTATAATACTACCTCCTATGTACAAGAATATAACTACTATAATACTGCTCCTATGTACAAGAATATAACTACTATAATACTAGTCCTATGTACAAGAATATAACTACTATAATACTACCTCCTATGTACAAGAATATAACTACTATAACACTGCCCCCTATGTACAAAAATATAACCACTATAATACTGCTCCTATGTACAAGAATATAACTACTATAATACTACCTCCTATGTACAAGAATATAACTACTATAATACTGCTCTATGTACAAGAATATAACTACTATAATACTGCCCCTATGTACAAGAATATAACTGCTATAATACTACTCCTATGTACAAGAATATAACTACTATAATACTGCTCCTATGTACAAGAATATAACTACTATAATACCACCTCCTATGTACAAGAATATAACTACTATAATACTACCCCTATGTACAAGAATATAACTACTATAATACTACCCCTATGTACAAGAATATAACTACTATAATACTACCCCTATGTACAAGAATATAACTACTATAATACTGCTCCTATGTACAAGAATATAACTACTATAATACTGCTCCTATGTACAAGAATATAACTACTATAATACTGCTCCTATGTACAAGAATATAACTACTATAATACTGCTCCTATGTACAAGAATATAACTACTATAATATTGCTCCTATGTACAAGAATATAACTACTATAATACTACTCCTATGTACAAGAATATAACTACTATAATACTGCCCCCTATGTACAAAAATATAACTACTATAATACTACTCCCTATGTGCAAGAATATAACTACTATAATACTGCCCCTATGTACAAGAATATAACTACTATAATACTACTCCTATGTACAAGAATATAACTACTATAATACTACCCCTATGTACAAGAATATAACTACTATAATACTACTCCTATGTACAAGAATATAACTACTATAATACTGCTCCTATGTACAAGAATATAACTACTATAATACTGCTCCTATGTACAAGAATATAACTACTATAATACTGTTCCTATGTGCAAGAATATAACTACTATAATACTGCTCCTATGTACAAGAATATAACTACTATAATACTGCTCCTATGTACAAGAATATAACTGCTATAAGACTGCCCCCTATGTACAAGAATATAACTACTATAATACTGCGCCTATGTACAAGAATATAACTACTATAATACTGCTCCTATGTGCAAGAATATAACTACTATAATACTGCCCCCTATGTACAAAAATATAACTACTATAATACTGCTCCTATGTACAAGAATATAACTACTATAATACTACCTCCTATGTACAAGAATATAACTACTATAATACTGCTCCTATGTGCAAGAATATAACTACTATAATACTGCTCCTATGTACAAGAATATAACTACTATAATACTGCTCCTATGTACAAGAATATAGCTACTATAATACTACCTCCTATGTACAAGAATATAACTACTATAATACTACTCCTATGTACAAGAATATAACTACTATAATACTACCTCCTATGTACAAGAATATAACTACTATAATACTGCTCCTATGTACAAGAATATAACTACTATAATACTAGTCCTATGTACAAGAATATAACTACTATAATACTACCTCCTATGTACAAGAATATAACTACTATAACACTGCCCCCTATGTACAAGAATATAACCACTATAATACTGCTCCTATGTACAAGAATATAACTACTATAATACTACCTCCTATGTACAAGAATATAACTACTATAATACTGCTCCTATGTACAAGAATATAACTACTATAATACCACCTCCTATGTACAAGAATATAACTACTATAATACTACCCCTATGTACAAGAATATAACTACTATAATACTACCCCTATGTACAAGAATATAACTACTATAATACTACCCCTATGTACAAGAATATAACTACTATAATACTGCTCCTATGTACAAGAATATAACTACTATAATACTGCTCCTATGTACAAGAATATAACTACTATAATACTGCTCCTATGTACAAGAATATAACTACTATAATACTGCTCCTATGTACAAGAATATAACTACTATAATATTGCTCCTATGTACAAGAATATAACTACTATAATACTACTCCTATGTACAAGAATATAACTACTATAATACTGCCCCCTATGTACAAAAATATAACTACTATAATACTACTCCCTATGTGCAAGAATATAACTACTATAATACTGCCCCTATGTACAAGAATATAACTACTATAATACTACTCCTATGTACAAGAATATAACTACTATAATACTACTCCTATGTACAAGAATATAACTACTATAATACTGCTCCTATGTACAAGAATATAACTACTATAATACTGCTCCTATGTGCAAGAATATAACTACTATAATACTGCTCCTATGTACAAGAATATAACTACTATAATACTGCTCCTATGTACAAGAATATAACTGCTATAAGACTGCCCCCTATGTACAAGAATATAACTACTATAATACTGCGAAACTACATAATACTGCCCTATGTACAAGAATATAACTACTATAATACTGCTCCTATGTGCAAGAATATAACTACTATAATACTGCTCCTATGTACAAGAATATAACTACTATAATACTGCTCCTATGTACAAGAATATAGCTACTATAATACTACCTCCTATGTACAAGAATATAACTACTATAATACTGCTCCTATGTACAAGAATATAACTACTATAATACTGCTCCTATGTACAAGAATATAACTACTATAATACTGCTCCTATGTACAAGAATATAACTACTATAATACTACTCCTATGTACAAGAATATAACTACTATAATACTGCCCCCTATGTACAAAAATATAACTACTATAATACTGCTCCTATGTACAAGAATATAACTACTATAATACTGCCCCCTATGTACAAAAATATAACTACTATAATACTGCTCCTATGTACAAGAATATAACTACTATAATACTGCTCCTATGTACAAGAATATAACTACTATAATACTGCTCCTATGTACAAGAATATAACTACTATAATACTACTCCTATGTACAAGAATATAACTACTATAATACTGCTCCTATGTACAAGAATATAACTACTATAATACTCCTCCTATGTACAAGAATATAACTACTATAATACTACCTCCTATGTACAAGAATATAACTGCTATAATACTACTCCTATGTACAAGAATATAACTACTATAATACTACTATGTACAAGAATATAACTACTATAATACTGCTCCTATGTACAAGAATATAACTACTATAATACTACTCCTATGTACAGGAATATAACTACTATAATACTGCTCCTATGTACAGGAATATAACTACTATAATACTACTCCTATGCACAAGAATATAACTACTATAATACTGCTCCTATGTACAAGAATATAACTGCTCTAATACTGCTCCTATGTACAGGAATATAACTACTATAATACTGCTCCTATGTACAAGAATATAACTACTATAATACTACTCCTATGTACAAGAATATAACTACTATAATACTACCCCTATGTACAAGAATATAACTACTATAATACTGCCCCTATGTACAAGAATATAACTACTATAATACTGCTCCTATGTACAAGAATATAACTACTATAATACTACTCCTATGTACAAGAATATAACTACTATAATACTACCCCTATGTACAAGAATATAACTACTATAATACTACCTCCTATGTACAAGAATATAACTACTATAATACTACTCCTATGTACAAGAATATAACTACTATAATACTGCTCCTATGTACAAGAATATAACTACTATAATACTACTCCTATGTACAAGAATATAACTACTATAATACTGCCCCTATGTACAAGAATATAACTACTATAATACTGCTCCTATGTACAAGAATATAACTACTATAATACTACTCCTATGTACAAGAATATAACTACTATAATACTACCCCTATGTACAAGAATATAACTACTATAATACTACCTCCTATGTACAAGAATATAACTACTATAATACTCCTATGTACAAGAATATAACTACTATAATACTACTCCTATGTACAAGAATATAACTACTATAATACTGCTCCTATGTACAAGAATATAACTACTATAATACTGCCCCCTATGCACTAGTTTCCCTCTTTTCTCTATATTATCATCACTGATATACAGTCTTACCACTCACCTCCTCTGTCTTACAGGTTTGCCCCTCAGCGGCTCAGACAGAACGTATGATCAGATCTGCAGGATATTACACTATCATGGACTTTTGCTGTACATTGCTATATTTTTCTTCCTCCGCTGCACCATGTTGGCACATAAACTGTATTACCACCACATTGTGAGAAGTATACCGCCACCTCTTTCATTCTCATGTTCCTCATCCTTTGGATTTATTGTTGTTTTTAATGCCTTATATGTAAATACAGAAATCTTACTTTATGGTGACTCCGTCTCCAGTTTCTTTGACATCTTTATACTATATGAAGGTTATAAAATATTTGGTATCACCCTATAAGAAATAGACCCTAGTGGTGCGTCATTTGCTCCCGTCATCTACACATGAGGGATGTATGGGGCCGTTTGTCGCGTGAGCCTGGGCCTCCTGGAGGATCTTTTGGTACAACGATTGACCATTTCATCTTTAACATTGAGCTATTACCACTGAAGTGTAGGCACTGAAGCCCGACAGCATAGACCTTTTTGTCAGATCAGGTCAGTTTTTTGGATGAATTTCCCTGGGATTCCTCTGCTTGCTGTCAGGGAATGGAAACATTTGAAGCTTAAAATCCTTTTCTGCATAGTTGGCCATTATCCCAAATTTTTCACATCGAAAGATCCCCCTTGATTGGCTTTCACACAGTAGAAAGTCCCCCACACAGTATTCTGCCCCCTTTTATGGTCCCTAAATTAGGCAGTAACCTGTGGGATTATTCCATTAGATAATTTAGCTATTTTACTTACCAGATCCGCTTCAGCATCCAGGGGGCCGTACTATGGACGCTGAGTATCAGCACATGCTGTCCGGACTTTGTTCAGTGTCTAGACATGGTGCTCCCTGGACCTGGACAGGAGTCGGGATGGGGGAGTAAAATAGTGGCCACTACCTATTGGAATGATCTAGGTAGTGGCCGATTAAAAAAAAAAAAAAAAAACATTAAAAAAAACCACCATAATACAACTCACCGCTATAGGGTCCCCCTGATCTCTGGGTCCTCATGCAATTGCAAACGTCCTGTCTCATATTTTCTATTTTATTTATATTTATTATTGTATATATTTATTTTTATATTTTATTTACATTATTGTATATATCTATTTTTATATATTTATTACTGTATATGTTTTATATTTTGTTTATTTTGTATATTTTTATTACGGTATATATTTTTTTATGTTTATATTGTATATTTATTTTTATATTACTGTATATATTTAGTTTTTAAATTTTTTATACAGTGTAGATAAGACATAGGTTTAGGATTTATAATTAATTTTTTATAATTTGTATATGTTGTAATTAAAATTTCTAAAATTTTTGTATACCAAAGCCCTGAAATGTAGTGTCAGGTAGAGTAACCCCATATACAGTGTCAGGTAGTATACCCCATATACAGTGTCAGGTAGTATACCCCATATACAGTGTCAGGTAGAGTACCCCCATATAGAGTGTCAGGTAGAGTACCCCCATATAGAGTGTCAGGTAGAGTACCCCATATACAGTGGCAGGTAGCGTACCCCCATATACAGTGGCAGGTAGAGTACCCCATATACAGTGTCAGGTAGAGTACCCTCATATACAGTGGCAGGTAGACTACCCCCGTATACAGTGTCAGGTAGAGTACCCCCATATAGAGTGTCAGGTAGTATACCCCATATACAGTGGCAGGTAGCGTACCCCCATATACAGTGTCAGGTAGAGTACCCCATATACAGTGTCAGGTAGAGTACCCCCATATACAGTGGCAGGTAGACTACCCCCGTATACAGTGTCAGTGTCAGGTAGAGTACCCCCATATACAGTGTCAGGTAGAGTACCCCCATATACAGTGTCAGGTAGAGTACCCCCATATACAGTGTCAGGTAGCGTACCCCCATATACAGTGGCAGGTAGATTACCCCCGTATACAGTGTCAGGTAGAGTACCCCCATATACAGTGTCAGGTAGAGTACCCCATATACAGTGGCAGGTAGCGTACCCCCATATACAGTGTCAGGTAGACTACCCCCGTATACAGTGTCAGGTAGAGTACCCCCATATACAGTGTCAGGTAGAGTACCCCCCGTATACAGTGTCAGGTAGAGTACCCCCATATACAGTGTCAGGTAGAGTACCCCCATATACAGTGTCAGGTAGAGTACCCCCATATACAGTGTCGGGTAGCATACCCCCATATACAGTGGCAGGTAGATTACCCCCGTATACAGTGTCAGTTAGAGTACCCCCGTATACAGTGTCAGTTAGAGTACCCCCGTATACAGTGTCAGGTAGAGTACCCCCATATACAGTGTCAGGTAGAGTACCCCCATATACAGTGTCAGGTAGAGTACCCCCATATACAGTGTCGGGTAGCATACCCCCATATACAGTGGCAGGTAGATTACCCCCGTATACAGTGTCAGTTAGAGTACCCCCGTATACAGTGTCAGGTAGAGTACCCCATATAGAGTGTCAGGTAGAGTACCCCCATATACAGTGGCAGGTAGCGTACCCCCATATACAGTGTCAGGTAGAGTACCCCCATATACAGTGACAGGTAGCGTACCCCCATATACAGTGTCAGGTAGCGTACCCCCATATACAGTGTCAGGTAGCATACCCCCATATACAGTGGCAGGTAGTATACCCCATATACAGTGTCAGGTAGACTACCCCCGTATACAGTGTCAGGTAGAGTACCCCCATATACAGTGGCAGGTAGACTACCCCCGTATACAGTGTCAGGTAGAGTACCCCCATATACAGTGGCAGGTAGACTACCCCCGTATACAGTGTCAGGTAGAGTACCCCCATATACAGTGTCAGGTAGCATACCCCCATATACAGTGGCAGGTAGATTACCCCCGTATACAGTGTCAGTTAGAGTACCCCCGTATACAGTGTCAGGTAGAGTACCCCATATAGAGTGTCAGGTAGAGTACCCCCATATACAGTGACAGGTAGCGTACCCCCATATACAGTGTCAGGTAGAGTACCCCCATATACAGTGTCAGGTAGCGTACCCCCATATACAGTGTCAGGTAGTATACCCCATATACAGTGTCAGGTAGACTACCCCCGTATACAGTGTCAGGTAGAGTACCCCCATATACAGTGTCAGGTAGAGTACCCCCGTATACAGTGTCAGGTAGAGTACCCCCATATACAGTGGCAGGTAGACTACCCCCGTATACAGTGTCAGGTAGAGTACCCCCATATACAGTGTCAGGTAGCATACCCCCATATACAGTGGCAGGTAGATTACCCCCGTATACAGTGTCAGTTAGAGTACCCGCGTATACAGTGTCAGGTAGAGTACCCCATATAGAGTGTCAGGTAGAGTACCCCCATATACAGTGGCAGGTAGCGTACCCCCATATACAGTGTCAGGTAGAGTACCCCCATATACAGTGGCAGGTAGCGTACCCCCATATACAGTGTCAGGTAGAGTACCCCCATATACAGTGTCAGGTAGAGTACCCCATATACAGTGTCAGGTAGAGTACCCCCATATACAGTGTCAGGTAGAGTACCCCCATATACAGTGTCAGGTAGAGTACCCCGTATACAGTGTCAGGTAGAGTACCCCCATATACAGTGGCAGGTAGACTACCCCCGTATACAGTGTCAGGTAGAGTACCCCCATATACAGTGTCAGGTAGCATACCCCCATATACAGTGGCAGGTAGATTACCCCCGTATACAGTGTCAGTTAGAGTACCCCCGTATACAGTGTCAGGTAGAGTACCCCATATAGAGTGTCAGGTAGAGTACCCCCATATACAGTGGCAGGTAGACTACCCCTGTATACAGTGTCAGGTAGAGTACCCCCATATACAGTGTCAGGTAGCATACCCCCATATACAGTGGCAGGTAGATTACCCCCGTATACAGTGTCAGTTAGAGTACCCCCGTATACAGTGTCAGGTAGAGTACCCCATATAGAGTGTCAGGTAGAGTACCCCCATATACAGTGGCAGGTAGCGTACCCCCATATACAGTGTCAGGTAGAGTACCCCCATATACAGTGGCAGGTAGCGTACCCCCATATACAGTGTCAGGTAGAGTACCCCCATATACAGTGTCAGGTAGAGTACCCCATATACAGTGTCAGGTAGAGTACCCCCATATACAGTGTCAGGTAGAGTACCCCATATACAGTGTCAGGTAGAGTACCCCCATATACAGTGTCAGGTAGAGTACCCCATATACAGTGGCAGGTAGAGTACCCCCATATACAGTGTCAGGTAGAGTACCCCATATACAGTGTCAGGTAGAGTACCCCCATATACAGTGTCAGGTAGAGTACCCTCATATGAAATGCCAGATACAGTTGTTTCATTGATGGCCTTGATGAGAAGTCCCAGAAAGCCCCTTAAATCCAATTAATCCTTTTTTTCAGTCATGGCCGTTATAACTGCATGTACCGAGCCGCCTGATCAGCAGATTTCATTGCAGGTCGGTATATTTCGGGCGCCCCTCTGGGTATTTAGACATCCTTATATTTGCTGCAGCTCAGCAATCTCTCAGAACCAATCTGAGCGACGCGTCCGTATGATATTAAACCGAAGTAACAGGGTAACGTCTGGTCGGCCGCAACGCTGGAGAGAAGATCATCTCATCTGGCCCCTTCCCGGAGGGGTCTCATGTTCGGTGGGCTCAGAGGAGCGTGCACTGATCTCATAGATTGCCTTCAGTGTTATAATAGTGTGGGGGTTATTATTAGTCCTGGTTATTATCCCCATTAACTCATGATCAGGACACAAACCTAGACCACAACTACATGGGCAGTCATGTAGAGCTGTGTTCACACTATGCTTACAGTGTATGTTTTTTGTATATGCAAGAAAAGCTCTGGGTATTTATGTAATGTATAGTCGCCATAACTTCGCCAACGATACCCGCAGTCTACATGCCCTTCTAGATACCCTAGTAACACAAAGGTCGTCCACTGACGTCTCCACCAGCCCCATGACTATAGCAGCTGCAGTCGCAATATTAGGGACTTGTTCAGACCTTAAAGGAGTCCCTTTAAGGCGCCATGTTACCGGTCTGCATGTGCCAGTTGGGGGTATGAAAGCTCTTTGATCCCTGTGCAGTTTTTCTGTAGTGTAGACCGGCCGCGCTTGCTTTATGTTTTATTAATTTTTGTTCACATCTTCCCTGTGAGGACAGACTGACCTTGAATTGATTTATGACGCTGTAAAGGGACCGCCAGTAAAGTCCCCTGCCTGGGATGGTGACAACTTTATGGCATTTGGCGAGATTTACGCAGTCATAAAATGGAGGAGATGCCCTGCAGCGACCAATCAGAGCACAGCGTTCCCTAGTTCATTAACATTACATACCGCCCTACAGTGCTGAATAATACTTCTATACAATGCTCAGCGAGTCCAAATATTATACCACAATACAGTGCTAAATAATACTCCTATACAATGCTCAATGAGTCTAAATAATACCACCATACAGTGCTGAATACTTCTATACAATGCTCAATGAGTCTAAATAATACCACCATCCAGTGCTGAATAATACGTCTATATAATGGTCAGCGAGTCTAAATATTATACCACAATACAGTGCTGAATAATACTTCTATACAGTGCTCAATGAGTCTAAATAATACCACCATACAGTGCCGAATAATACTTCTATACAATGGTCAGCGAGTCTAAATAATACCGCCATACAGTGCTGAATAATACATCTATACAATGGTCAGCAAGTCTAAATATTATACCACAATACAGTGCTGAATAATACGTCTATATAATGGTCAGCGAGTCTAAATATTATACCAGAATACAGTGCTGAATAATACTTCTATACAGTGCTCAATGAGTCTAAATAATACCATCATACAGTGCCGAATAATAATTCTATACAATGGTCAGCGAGTCCAAATAATACATCTATACAATGGTCAGCGAGTCTAAATAATACCACCATACAGTGCCGAATAATACTTCTATACAATGGTCAGCGAGTCTAAATATTATACCACAATACAGTGCTGAATAATACGTCTATATAATGGTCAGCGAGTCTAAATATTATACCAGAATACAGTGCTGAATAATACTTCTATACAGTGCTCAATGAGTCTAAATAATACCATCATACAGTGCCGAATAATAATTCTATACAATGGTCAGCGAGTCCAAATAATACATCTATACAATGGTCAGCGAGTCTAAATAATACCACCATACAGTGCCGAATAATACTTCTATACAATGGTCAGCGAGTCCAAATAATACCGCCATACAATGCCAAATAATACTTCTGCTGTGTCTGAACTATGTCCTAGTCAGTCTGCTATGTTTGGACGCAGCAGATTGTGGACCCGCTGTGCTACCTAACTGTTTTGGCTTAGGGCCACCTCTAAGGGTCTTTCCCCACATACGGGGATCTGCACTGCGGTGAGGTGGTCACAGCTAACCATATACTGTATGCAACCTACACATGATGTACTTCGGTACATGGTCTTAGCAGACAGTATCAGTGCCAAGAAGACAATACAATATTACCTGATAAGCTTAGATACACCAGGGGGCAGACATTATCACACGACAGACTTGGATACATTGGGGAGCAGATTTGCGAAAACTGTCAAAGAGAAACCAATCACAGCGCAGCTTGAATTTTATATAAGCACTATAAGAAATGAAAGCTGTGCTATGATTGGTTGCTAATAAACTATTTTAGTTGCCCAACCAATCACAGATCAGCTTTCATTTCTTATACTGCTTATGAAAAATGCTCTGTGATTGGTTGCTATGGGCAACTAAAACAGTTGGCATAAATGTACCCGAATGGCTCTACAGACAGTATCACACATAATATACTTAGACACCTCAGCACAGCAGACTGTATCATACACAACAGGCTTAGAGACGGCAGGATCAGATATCATCCCAGATGATAGGCTTTAATACATTGGATCAACAGCCAGTATCAAACATGATAAATTAGATACAGCAGCTCAGCAGAAAGTATCACACATAATGGCCTTAGATACACCCGCTGATCAGTGAGTATCACAAATGATAGGATTACATGCATCAGCTCAGCAGACAATATTATACATAATGGGCAGGTTCATTATTATTTTCCGCCATATTCCGAAAACCAAAAAGGGGGTGTGGCAAGAGTGTGCTGGGGGCGGGACCACAGAAATCTGGCGTACATGATGCTGTAAATCTACGGCAGCTATGAGCTGGTATAGGTCCGACTCCAGGCGCACGCCCGGTGTAGGGAGTGTCTCATTTATAAGGCGGCGTGTGTCATGAATGAGGCGCACACTCCGCCGGCACAGGGGATATAAAACCTGGCACGAAAACCACCAGTCTTCATAAATCACCTCCAATATGCATAGATACAAGAGCTCAGCAAACAGTATCACATGTGATAGGATTAGATACATCAATTCAACAGTCAGTATCCCACATAATGCTGTTAGATACGTCTTTCCTGCAGACAGTACCATACATAGCAGGCTTACACTAGGTTCACACTAGCATTCAGGTTTCCGTTCCTCGGGTCCTCTTGGAGACCCTAAAAACAGAAACCCTATCCACTTAAAAAGCAATTACCCACCTGGTTTCCGCCCAAAAACCAGGTGGAATGGGCACGGTCTGGGCCCATCAAGATGCAGACCCCATTTTTAGTTGCTTCCTCTGCTGCTGTGTGACTTTTGGTTGGCCTTCCATCCAGCCTTCCTCTATCTCTTTGGCCTCCCGTCCAGCCTTCCTCTATCTATCTCTTTTACTCCCCTCCAGCCTTGCTCTAGCTATCTCTTTTGCCTCCCCTCCAGCTTTCCTCTATCTATCTCTTTGGCCTCCCCTCCAGCCTTCCTCTATCTATCACTTTGGCCTCCCCTCCAGCCTTCCTCTATCTATCACTTTGGCCTCCCCTCCAGCCTTCCTCTATCTATCACTTTGGCCTCCCCTCCAGCTTTCCTCTATCTATCACTTTGGCCTCCCCTCCAGCCTTCCTCTATCTATCTCTTTGGCCTCCCCTCCAGCCTTCCTCTATCTATCTCTTTGGCCTCCCCTCCAGCCTTCCTCTATCTATCTCTTTGGCCTCCCCTCCAGCCTTCCTTATCTATCTCTTTGGCCTCCCCTCCAGCCTTCCTCTATCTATCTCTTTGGCCTCCCCTCCAGCCTTCCCTATCTATCTCTTTGGCCTCCCCTCCAGCCTTCCTCTATCTATCTCTTTGGCCTCCCCTCCAGCCTTCCTCTATCTATCTCTTTGGCCTCCCCTCCAGCCTTCCTTATCTATCTCTTTGGCCTCGTCTCCAGCCTTCCTCTATCTATCTCTTTGGCCTCGTCTCCAGCCTTCCTCTATCTATCTCTTTGGCCTCCCCTCCAGCCTTCCTTATCTATCTCTTTGGCCTCCCCTCCAGCCTTCCTTATCTATCTCTTTGGCCTCCCCTCCAGCCTTCCTCTATCTATCTCTTTGGCCTCGTCTCCAGCCTTCCTTTATCTCTTTGGCCTCCCCTCCAGCCTTCCTTATCTATCTCTTTGGCCTTCCCTCCAGCCTTCCTCTAGCTATCTCTTTGGCCTCCCCTTCAGCCTTCCTCCATCTATCCCTTTGGCCTCCCTCCCCTCTCCCCGCCAGCTCCTGTGATGATGCTGATATTTCACTAGAACTTTCAACAATCCCCCAACTCCTTGTATTTAAATATTGGTGGAATCACAACTCCCAGCAAGCTCTGCAGTCTCAGGTGTAGGCTGTTTATTGGGGAATGAACAACAACTCCTAACACGTTCTGGCATCCTCTCCTTAGTAATAACAACTTATGGGCCACGAAATATTGTGGAACTACAAGTTACAGCAAATCTTGACATTCATTTGATGCTGTTCTGCAGAGCTGACAATCTATTGAGTAACAGTTTGAGATCAGGAGGTAATATTAACAGTATCCATAGCAGGATTGTAGCTGGTGCATGGTAGGGCATATGCCAGGGGGTGACATGGGAGCTAGGGCAATAAACTGAATCTTTGCCCCAGGTGAAGAAGAACCTAGTTATGACCCACAACACTCATGTCTCCTTGCTGAGATAGCAACTGTAGAACTGCAACTCTCAGCAATCTCTGCAGGATTATCTCATCTTAATGCAAGGTTCTCTGTAGAACCACAGGTCCCAGCATCTTAACAGGTTCTCGTATCCAGCTTTGTGATTTCTTATAGTTGGCAATCCATTACCTATTAAGGATATGAGAACCAGAGCTGTCATCTGCAATAAGCATCACCCACCCATAAATTTAGGAAACACCCTCAAATCCCTATCAATGGATAACTGGGCAGGAACATGAATGTCATTGCATTGCATCACCGTGATTGTGACTGATGATGTCATCAGTGGTGTGTTCAGGAGAGCAGGGGTGGGCGGGATGAGCGTTGGTGGTGGTGGTGGGGGGGACGAGCATCCCTGTGTGTGATGGTTTTCAGCAGGGCCACCGCCACCGAAATCAGTCCAGAGCCAGATACGGCTTATGAAAAGCTCGCTCTCCTAAATCACAGTGTAATCCTGTGAGGGGAAATTAATTCACTGCACAATCCCACCCCCCTCCAGCTTATCCCCCCACCACGATAGCCTCCCCCACCCCCCCATATGGTCACCCCTCAGCCCTGGGCATCTGTATGCAATGAGATACTGGGGTACTGGGGTTAGGATTATGGTGACCTCCGGGTCATGTACTGTCCATATGTCCCCTGCGCTCTGTAATCTCATCTCTGCTCCCATCTGTCTCTCTCCATCATTGCTGTCGATTCCATAAATCTGTCATATCCTCTGAGTGATTGACAGCCCTCCCACCATCACTTCTCTGCCTCCCCCACAAAGGCAAGGAAGGCAGCGGGTGGTAGGGGGCTGTCTCCTCTAGTACAGGTACGAACCGCCTCTGATACAATGCTGCAAATTCCAAATCTCTGAGAACTCTCAGATCTTCTGCTGCTACTTTGTATCCATCTCATATATAAGCCTCGAATATTATTGTTCCTGCACCTGCTCCCCTCTCTTTACAAGACCCCCAGTCAAACAGTAATCACACCATATAGATATAAGCCAGAATCCTGCTCACAAGAGCTAACACTCTAGGAGCCTTGGCGCGGTGCCTCATGCCTCACACCTCCTCTTTGCTTCCTTTCTCCCACCATCCCCTTCATCTTTCCTTCTCCATCCTCTCTCCGCCCTGTTGCTGTCCCTCCTCCCTCTCTTCTCCTCTGTACCCTGTGTTCATATACAGCTGGCTGCTGCTTGCATCCCCCTCGGGGTGTGTATGTGTGTGCGTGTGTGTGTGTGTGTGTGTGTGTGTGCGAGCGTGCTATGTAATGACACACTCAGTGAGACACACAGAGATACTTCTGTCTCCATGGCAGCACTAACTAGAAGGTAAGCCTCTGTCGCTCTCCCCTTTAACCATTTCCTCCGTATCCCCTATCCTTCACCCCTCGTCCGCTCACCTCAGCACCCTTCCTCTTCTTCTCCATCCCCACGGGTCCCCCATAACCTTCACCCGCAGTCTCTCACCTCCATCTGATATATTAACATCTATAAAGCGCCAGTTTTTGGAGAAATATCATCCCGTAAAACAGGAGTTATCACAAATAATCTACATGATGTGACCCCCGCTAATCCGCCTGTCAGTCTGGCATATGCTTGTCCATCCTGCCATCCCTCCTGTCATCTCATTGTGTCTCCTCATTATTCCGTATCACTTGTCCTCGGCTTTCAGAGACTCCCAACATCTGCTTTCTTCCTCCGCACTCCTTTCATCCCCACCGTTTCATCTCTTTATTCAGCGCCGTGTCCCTGACTCTCCCTAATTTCAGGTTTCTCGGTTACTACATAATTCGACCTATAATGATATTCCGCCGTCATTCCCTCTCATTTCTCCATCACTCCCGCCTTTATCATTGCTTCTATTTCCATACACTCCCTACAATTGCACATTCCTCTTCAGCCCCCAACACCCCCTCCCCTTATATTCCTAAATCCCATACAATCCTAATATATAATCCTAATCATCGCTCCATACTTTACCTGCAATTTCATATGATGACTATGGCAGCCATATACATTATTTCCCTAAAATCCCTGCCTCCCCATCATCCCCTTCTCCACCAATGCCTCCGCACTTCTTCCATAATCCTCAATTGCATCCATATTTTGTGCCCTATGTAATACAGTATTTCCATATTCTTCCATCTCTAGTCTTATATGTCCCTATACCTGTTGCATATGTGACTTTACCCTATACTGTCATATTACCATATATACCTGCTGTTACCTTATATAACCAGTTACCCTATATAACCTTAGGGCCAACCCAAATATAGGACCATTGCTTCTTTTTTTAGAAAATCCTTTTGTTAAACATAACCTCACTTTATTATTACCCCATTACCCTTACATTATGTAACCACTATCCACTACTTTGACCCTAAAGCATGCACCATGTGTAACCCTACAGCCTACAACGTACAGTATACATCTGTAAGCCTTATACAACCCTAGTACTTATAACCACTAGTACATGTAACCTCGGTCATCCTAAAATACCCTATAATACCCACCTGCTATATAACCTCTGCTATCCAAAAATACCCTATAAAATCTACCTGCTATATAACCTCTGCCATCCTACAATAACCCTATAATATACACCTGCTATATAACCCCTACTATAATCCTAAAGCATGTAACCTCTGCTCTTTTATTCTAACCCTACAGTATATAACTGCTATATACTTTTTGCCCCTTTGATGCAACTCTAGTTTGTAACCACCATCCCCCCATTAATGCATATAACCTCTGTCCCCATACGATAATCCTACTATATATATCCGCCATATAACCTGGCTGCCATCCTATGGCAGCCCTGGAATTTGAAGCTGTCACAAAGTTACGAAGTTAGAATTCTACAGTACATAACTACTTACCGTCTAGCATGTCATCAGGTAGATTATAACCATGACTTTATTGTATGGAACCTATGTCACCCTATTATGACCGCACAATACATAACTGTTGTAATCCTATAGAACGAGAAGACTCATAATTGTATGAAATCTCCATCACCAAATAAACCCTTCCATATGGTGTAACCCATCGTCATCTATTACAATCCTGTAACCTATATACCCTGCCACCCTACTATATATATACACTATATAATGTTTGTGACCTTACTGTATCCATGCTGCAATATAACCTACCATAACCCTACAGAATATATATCCTCTGTAACTATAATCATCCTAAAGTATATAACTATCACCTACTATAAACCTACAGTATATAATCGCCATCACCCTACCATAAACCTACAGTATGTTACCACTACCTATGATAAGCTCACTCATCCCCTACTATAAATACCCACCATCATTCTACCATAAACGTACAGTATATAACTGCCAACAACTACCACAACCCTATAGTATATTACTACCAACATCCTATTATAAATCTACAGTATAAAAGTATAAACTCCAACACATATCATAAACCTACAATATATAACCTCCATCTCCTACTATAAACCTACAGTATATAACCGCCATCATTCTACCATAAACCTATAGTACATAAACTTCAACACCTACCATAAACCTTACAACTTATAGCCACCATCACCTACCATAAACCTACAGTATATACTGTATCTGCCATCATCCTATTCAAACCTTTCAATATGTAAGCATTCTGCAATGACCCTTCAAACATTTCCATGCTAAATCATATAACACCATCACTTAATATAACAGTACACCATGTAATCTCAGTCACCTAATATAACAGTACAACGTAACCTCATTCACCTAATATAACAGTATACCGTGTAACCTCAGTCACCTAATATAACAGTACACCGTGTAACCTCAGTCACCTAATATAACAGTACACCATGTAACCTCAGTCACCTAATATAACAGTACACCGTGTAACCTCAGTCACCTAATATAACAGTACACCGTGTAACCTCAGTCATCTAATATAACAGTACACCGTGTAACCTCAGTCACCTAATATAACAGTACAACGTAACCTCAGTCACCTAATATAACAGTACACTGTGTAACCTCAGTCACCTAATATAACAGTACAACGTAACCTCAGTCACCTAATATAACAGTACAACGTAACCTCAGTCACCTAATATAACAGTACAACGTAACCTCAGTCACCTAATATAACAGTACACCGTGTTACCTCAGTCACCTATATAACAGTACACCGTGTAACCTCAGTCACCTAATATAACAGTACACCATGTAACCTCAGTCACCTAATATAACAGTACACCGTGTAACCTGTCACCTAATATAACAGTACACCGTGTAACCTCAGTCACCTAATATAACAGTACAACGTAACCTCAGTCACCTAATATAACAGTACAACGTAACCTCAGTCACCTAATATAACAGTACAATGTAACCTCAGTCACCTAATATAACAGTACACTGTGTAACCTCAGTCACCTAATATAACAGTACACCGTGTAACCTCAGTCTCCTAATATAACAGTACACCGTGTAACCTCAGTCACCTAATATAACAGTACAATGTAACCTCAGTCACCTAATATAACAGTACAACGTAACCTCAGTCACCTAATATAACAGTACAACGTAACCTCAGTCACCTAATATAACAGTACACCGTGTTACCTCAGTCACCTATATAACAGTACACCGTGTAACCTCAGTCACCTAATATAACAGTACACCATGTAACCTCAGTCACCTAATATAACAGTACACCGTGTAACCTGTCACCTAATATAACAGTACACCGTGTAACCTCAGTCACCTAATATAACAGTACAACGTAACCTCAGTCACCTAATATAACAGTACAACGTAACCTCAGTCACCTAATATAACAGTACAATGTAACCTCAGTCACCTAATATAACAGTACACTGTGTAACCTCAGTCACCTAATATAACAGTACACCGTGTAACCTCAGTCTCCTAATATAACAGTACACCGTGTAACCTCAGTCACCTAATATAACAGTACACCGTGTAACCTCTGTCACCTAATATAACAGTACAATCTGTAACCTCAGTCACCTAATATAACAGTACACCATGTAACCTCAGTCACCTAATATAACAGAACACTGTTTAACCTCAGTCACCTAATATAACAGTACACCGTGTAACCTCAGTCACCTAATATAACAGTACACTGTGTAACCTCAGTCACCTAATATAACAGTACACCGTGTAACCTCAGTCACCTAATATAACAGTACACCGTGTAACCTCAGTCACCTAATATAACAGTACACCGTGTAACCTCAGTCACCTAATATAACAGTACACCGTGTTACCTCAGTCACCTAATATAACAGTACACCGTGTAACCTCAGTCACCTAATATAACAGTACACCGTGTAACCTCAGTCACCTAATATAACAGTACACCGTGTAACCTCAGTCACCTAATTTAACAGTACACCGTGTAACCTCAGTCACCTAATATAACAGTACACCGTGTAACCTCAGTCACCTATATAACAGTACACTGTGTTACCTCAGTCACCTAATATAACAGTACAATGTAACCTCAGTCACTTAATATAACAGTACACTGTGTAACCTCAGTCACCTAATATAACAGTACACCGTGTAACCTCAGTCCCCTAATATAACAGTACACCGTGTAACCTCAGTCACCTAATATAACAGTACACCGTGTAACCTCAGTCACCTAATATAACAGTACAATCTGTAACCTCAGTCACCTAATATAACAGTACACCGTGTAACCTCAGTCCCCTAATATAACAGTACACCGTGTAATCTCAGTCACCTAATATAACAGTACACCGTGTAACCTCAGTCACCTAATATAACAGTACACCGTGTTACCTCAGTCACCTAATATAACAGTACACCGTGTAACCTCAGTCACCTAATATAACAGTACACCGTGTAACCTCAGTCACCTAATATAACAGTACACCGTGTAACCTCAGTCACCTAATATAACAGTACAATCTGTAACCTCAGTCATCTAATATAACAGTACACCGTGTAACCTTAGTCACCTAATATAACAGTACACATGTAACCTCAGTCACCTAATATAACAGTACACCGTGTAACCTCAGTCCCCTAATATAACAGTACACCGTGTAACCTCAGTCACCTAATATATCAGTACAATGTAACCTCAGTCACCTAATATAACAGTACACTGTGTAACCTCAGTCACCTAATATAACAGTACACCGTGTAACCTCAGTCCCCTAATATAACAGTACACCGTGTAATCTCAGTCACCTAATATAACAGTACACCGTGTAACCTCAGTCACCTAATATAACAGTACACCGTGTAACCTCAGTCACCTAATATAACAGTACACTGTGTAACCTCAGTCACCTAATATAACAGTACACCGTGTTACCTCAGTCACCTAATATAAGTACACCATGTAACCTCAGTCACCTAATTTAACAGTACACCGTGTAACCTCAGTCACCTAATATAACAGTACACCGTGTTACCTCAGTCACCTATATAACAGTACACCGTGTAACCTCAGTCACCTAATATAACAGTACACCGTGTAACCTCAGTCACCTAATATAACAGTACACCATGTAACCTCAGTCACCTAATATAACAGTACACCGTGTTACCTCAGTCACCTATATAACAGTACACCGTGTTACCTCAGTCACCTATATAACAGTACACCGTGTAACCTCAGTCACCTAATATAACAGTACACTGTGTAACCTCAGTCACCTAATATAACAGTACACCGTGTAACCTCAGTCACCTAATATAACAGTACACCGTGTAACCTCAGTCACCTAATATAACAGTACACCGTGTAACCTCAGTCACCTAATATAACAGTACACCGTGTTACCTCAGTCACCTAATATAACAGTGCACCGTGTAACCTCAGTCACCTAATATAACAGTACACCGTGTAACCTCAGTCACCTAATATAACAGTACACCGTGTAACCTCAGTCACCTAATTTAACAGTACACCGTGTAACCTCAGTCACCTAATATAACAGTACACCGTGTAACCTCAGTCACCTAATTTAACAGTACACCGTGTAACCTCAGTCACCTAATATAACAGTACACCGTGTAACCTCAGTCACCTATATAACAGTACACTGTGTTACCTCAGTCACCTAATATAACAGTACAATGTAACCTCAGTCACTTAATATAACAGTACACTGTGTAACCTCAGTCACCTAATATAACAGTACACCGTGTAACCTCAGTCCCCTAATATAACAGTACACCGTGTAACCTCAGTCACCTAATATAACAGTACACCGTGTAACCTCAGTCACCTAATATAACAGTACAATCTGTAACCTCAGTCACCTAATATAACAGTACACCGTGTAACCTCAGTCCCCTAATATAACAGTACACCGTGTAATCTCAGTCACCTAATATAACAGTACACCGTGTAACCTCAGTCACCTAATATAACAGTACACCGTGTTACCTCAGTCACCTAATATAACAGTACACCGTGTAACCTCAGTCACCTAATATAACAGTACACCGTGTAACCTCAGTCACCTAATATAACAGTACACCGTGTAACCTCAGTCACCTAATATAACAGTACAATCTGTAACCTCAGTCATCTAATATAACAGTACACCGTGTAACCTTAGTCACCTAATATAACAGTACACATGTAACCTCAGTCACCTAATATAACAGTACACCGTGTAACCTCAGTCCCCTAATATAACAGTACACCGTGTAACCTCAGTCACCTAATATATCAGTACAATGTAACCTCAGTCACCTAATATAACAGTACACTGTGTAACCTCAGTCACCTAATATAACAGTACACCGTGTAACCTCAGTCCCCTAATATAACAGTACACCGTGTAATCTCAGTCACCTAATATAACAGTACACCGTGTAACCTCAGTCACCTAATATAACAGTACACCGTGTAACCTCAGTCACCTAATATAACAGTACACCGTGTAACCTCAGTCACCTAATATAACAGTACACCGTGTTACCTCAGTCACCTAATATAAGTACACCATGTAACCTCAGTCACCTAATTTAACAGTACACCGTGTAACCTCAGTCACCTAATATAACAGTACACCGTGTTACCTCAGTCACCTATATAACAGTACACCGTGTAACCTCAGTCACCTAATATAACAGTACACCGTGTAACCTCAGTCACCTAATATAACAGTACACCATGTAACCCAGTCACCTAATATAACAGTACACCATGTAACCTCAGTCACCTAATATAACAGTACACCGTGTTACCTCAGTCACCTATATAACAGTACACCGTGTTACCTCAGTCACCTATATAACAGTACACCGTGTAACCTCAGTCACCTAATATAACAGTACACCGTGTTACCTCAGTCACCTATATAACAGTACACTGTGTTACCTCAGTCACCTAATATAAGTACACCGTGTAACCTCAGTCACCTAATATAAGTACACCGTGTTACCTCAGTCACCTAATATAAGTACACCATGTTTCAGTCTCCCAGTCACCATCTTTCTCCGGTTGTCCTTCCTTCTGCCCTCTGATGCTTATGTCATCTCATTCCCATGAGCAATAATTACCCATCTACAGGACTGAATGTGCCCTGAATTCTGAATGTTCTGAACTCAGAAATATAACATCACATCATATCTTTTAGACAACTTAACTTTAGGGTATGGTCACACCATGTTTTTTGCTTGCCGATCTCCTATTGTCTGCACCATAGTTATCCCAAAGTAAGGGCTACTGCTCCTACTATGGGGTAAATACCCCATCTCACTCCCTCTATTGTAATTGTACACAACCCATAAACTTCCAATCCTCCCCATGCAAGATATTGGCGTTCATATGAACCCATTCAATGGTTGGAGGTAAACCAAAACTTTGAATATGGCTGGGCACATTAAGCGACAACCCTCGTCCAGGCCTTAGGGCACATGGAAGATCCTTAAAGCCTTCATTTTTATTTGGGGTCCATAATATATGGCACTCAGATTGAGGAATCCATGTCTGATCCAAAAAGTTGTTGCACTTGACCATAAAGTAAAGTATATATAGGAGATAGATGGGGTGTAGATAACCGATAAGTAGGGATTACATGAGACATAGACACGTTATATACTGTATAAGAGATGAGTTTGGCTAAAATGATCTGCATAATATAGTTGACGGTAAATGAAGATTTTAGGCTGAAAGCAGCCTACTGGCATTGTGCACACAGAAATCTGTAATATACTTAGTATAATAAATCAGCCTTGGCTGGTAATATCCATTTGGCCACTTAAGCAGGCAGCCTGTCCTAGCTTACGACCCCCATGGCTCCGTCTTCTATTACTTTCCGGTTAGGTTAGGCTATTACATAAGTGCAGGCCGCTGGGACCATTGGCTGTTACCCTTATTAAAAGAGAACTTTTAATGATAATTTATAGTCATCGTTTCGGTACAACTCAATATTTGCGGTAGTAAATATCCATGAAAGCCTTCGCTGGCATCTCGGGTCCTGCCAAGGAGGAGGAACGATTGATGTCGGATCACAGGATTCTCCTGCCAGACTCATTCACACAAATACAAAAACCACAAGGCCCCGATTCTTACCTTGTCAACAGGATTAAACCTCCGAGACGCAGGATTGGGTTTGACAGTCCATAAAACAGGAATTATTTTATAGGCCGGTGAACTTATCAGATCTAATAGGAAGATCTCCGCACGTGCCAAAAAGCGCCGAGTGATTTGTACCTTTGGATAAGATGCAGATGAGCTCAGCACAGATGTGGACGATAACAGAATTTTTTGCTTATTTTTACACTAATTACATTTTTTTTCCATCCCAATTTGTGATAAACTTTTTATTAACAGTAGTCAAGAAGACACATGATGGCAGCGCGTGTTATATAGGTGTCTTGTGGCCTCCACCACCTATAGGATCTTTGTATTCTTGACTACAACAAACAGCACAGCCTTGAAGAGACCCCATCTTTCCATGAGGTTGGGGTCCCAGAGGTGGACAGTATATACACTACACATGTGCCCTGCGGATTTTGTGCATGGGTCCTAGTAATTAGATTTGCCCTTATAAGATGTACAATGTGTGACTGTTTGCATAAGGTCAGTTCGTTTGCTCGGTCTCCAGGAAGTCTGTTTTATAATACACGGTGGATCACATTTCTGCCAGCCTTATTTCCTAGAACCTACTGTGCAAATTAGGTCAGACGTTTAAGGGGGTCAGCCAAAATTATCTTCTTCGTAGACAAATATGCAAAGAAGATCCTATTGGTGAAGTCTATGCACGGGGACCACCTACAGTTCTATAAATGGAACATACCTGCTTAGGGATTTTTGTTACTAGAAGTCTGAGATAGAAGCTTCAGAGTATTGCCAAAGGGGTCTGATCTCTTTGTAGAGCCCTTGTAGTCCAGAAATCATCTCCTCGCATGTATAGAGGACTAGAATTCTATAGAATTCCATTTCCAATCTATCAGCCCCATAGACATCGAGTGGATGCCGAGGGTACATGCTCGAGCACCTCTCCATTGAAACTACTTCTCACTGTGACCCCGGTTCTAGCAATCGTTGGGGGCCAATATTACAGGTCCTGTGAACAAGTGATAAATGTCCATCACTAGACAACCCCTTTAGTGTTAATGTCTTGACAAGACAATTGTGCATCTTAAAGAGGTTTTATGAAACTATAATATTGACCTACCTTTAGGATAAGTCATCTAGTTCTGATCTCTGGGGACTGATTCTTGACACCCCTAGCAAATTAGCTAAATCACGAGGCTGTGTGGACTTCATTGGTTACCAGTGTCATTGCTGTACAGATCCTGACACTAGTCGATAGGGGCATCAACCAACCAGACTGGCCAACATTCTACAGAACAAGTGTCAGGAAGAATACTTTGTCTCATTAAAGAGACAGTCATATTATCATAGGGAGGCTTATTAGCCATGCATACTCCCCTAGGTATTCTGGGAAAAGGTATGCATACCTTAGGTTAGTCGAAGAACCCAAGTGACCCAACTGTCTAGGATGAAGTGGTACAGTAACGTCTCTAGGCATTAGTCCTTCCTAGAAGGATTCTTTACTCTTGTCTTTATGTTTTGTACTCTTACTACTCTTAATCTTAAGGTACACCATCTTTTGATTCAGTAGGAGAGAGACAGACTGACGTGCACTGTCATGATATTTTTCTCTGTCTTCCCTCAGGAGACGTTCTTCGGGGATTCCACGTCAAGCATCAGAAGTGGTATGAGCTCTCTAACAGAGAGTGACTGCAATTATCACAAGACTGTGCGCAATTCCCAAGGCACTGCCAGGGATCAGTGGAGAAAAAGGAGACACGCACATAGTGCAAGAGACAGCACATACGTCGCAAAAGATTGCAAGGAAAAGGAGTTGGCTTCTCAAAAGCAACACATATCAAAAAGACTCCAAGCCAAGACTGACTGTTCCTACCAAACATGGAGAGTTCTTTCACCAAAACATGGCAAATATATGGTAGAGCATAGGGACATCCAGTTGCAAAGACTAAACAGAAGTTAGAGGTGGATATATTGCTATAGTTTTGCACTTAAGTGGTGGACATGAGAAACCTTTAGCGTACTAAAGGTATTTGGAGATCAAAGTGGTGGTAGGGTGAATGGTGGGAAAGAGTGTTTGAAAGAAAGTTTCCAGGCAAGGGTAGAAAATATCAAGGGTTGAAGAGACAGTGCTAAGGAAGTAGCAACAAGGAGTAGACTCTTTTTGGAAAAGACTTGGAAGAACTAGCCAAGGAAAGTGTTCGATAAGTTACAAGGGTGGAGATTAAGGAGAAGTCCACTTGGTCGAAGTGCAGTTTAGGAAGACCAACTAAGGGATATGTTAATGTTTTAAGGTGTGGATAGCAGGAGAAGTGAGCAAGAAGGTTGGCAGTGGGAGTGAAAGCATCAGGAGACCAAAGTGGGTGTAGAGAAGGTTGTAAACATTGACCAAGTCATAGACTAAGTAGATATTGAATAGTTAGGTGACATAAAGGGTTACCAGGTGTTTTAAGGAAGAAATGTGGGTCACATTGTCAGAAGGTAGAAATAGAGTGGGCAGCTAAGAGAGTCACTTGGCTGGTCAACAATAGTTAAGATAGAATTTGAGGCTGGTATTTTTGGAAAGTGGTAGAGGAGGTGTCAAGGAGAGGTAGGAGTAGATTTTGGTATTTGAGGAATTTACTCTAGAAAGAAGCAGAAAAGCCAAAAAGGTAAAAAGAAAAACTCAAAGCTACAAAGAACAAAAATTCAAGAAGTAATTGACAACACAATATCAGAACCTTTGCTCAAAAAATGCCACGGACCCCCGATCAGGATGAGGCCGATGAGCTATATCAAAACAACTCTGTATCATGGTTGGCATGTGGTGCCCTCTCATTACTTGCAAATGCCTGGAGCATCCTGAGTCTAGCCAGCCGCGGCGGGGAGCGGGCAGCGCCCTCGCCCTCTGGAACTGCTCCTTTGTTTGCTGGCAGGAACACATCTACTCATGGCTGCCGTGCCCCTATCATTGTTTTCTGTGGTGCAGCTGAGAAGAAGACATTCTCCTGGTTATGAATGGAATGAGGGTCTGTGCAAGGTGTTTGTGTCCACGTATTACACACTCGCACTGTCCACGTGCTTGACTGTGGCCTGCCTCTCATATCATCGAATGTGGATGGTGCGCTGGCCTGTTAGTTACAGATTGGGTGGCGCACGAAGACAGGCACTGCAGGGGGCTCTTGGAATTTGGGCAGCTTCTTTTGTGCTGTCCACGTTGCCATCCATTGGGTGGCATGACAATGCCCGCCGGTTCTACACACGTGGTTGCCACTTCTTGGCTAGTCGGATTGGATTGGGTTTTGGGCTGTGCTTCCAGCTTCTATTGTTAGGTGGGGTGGGCACGGGGCTTGGATGTCTAGGAGTGACTATATACCACGCTTGTTGTTGTCCAGCATCTGGGAACAGAGGAGGGACGGGGGAAGGTGGGGCAGAAGGGATGCTGGAAGTACCAGCCATCGTAGTACAGGATGCTCAGGGAAAGAGACGCTCATCATTGGATGGGTCAGAGTCACCAAGGACGGCAGCGCAGGTCACCGGACTGGTTGGGGGCATTGTGCTGCTGTATGATGCACTGACTGGGCTACCCATATTGGTGAGATGGGGGAACTGGGTTTCATATTTTTACAGCCATGTATTTCATCCATGCCATAACATTGCTTTCCTAATCTTGTTTCCTAAGTGACCAGTTTAGGTCTTTAGGCCCTGTTCACATCACATTTAAGCCTCTATAGACTTTTATTGTAACTTTTTGGCCCTCTTCAGGTGAATGGAGGCCAATGGATAGACTTAGCAGGTAGGTCTGGGGTGTTTCCTGGCATACACACTAAGCGTAGCTCCATAACATGATGTGAACAATGCCTAACACTGATATGTGCTAGACTTTTCTACAGTTTCTGTACATTACAAGGGTTTTCCGAAATTTTTTGTTTATGGCTTATCCTTAGGATAGGTCATAAATATCTGATCAGTAGGGGGTGACAACTGACGTAATTTGGAGCTGAGCTGAAGTAACGATACAGGGGACAGAGCTATCTGATTCCAGCTCTGTGAACTGTACAGTACAGAGACTGAACGCAGTCCTAACATTGGATCCGCACAATGGCCGACTGTCAGCCCCCCACCAATCACATATTTATAACTTATCCTAAGGATAGACCATTAAAAAAAGTACAGAAAAAAAATTCTTTCATTCACACATGGTGTTATTATTTGATAGACAGCCAGATAATCCAATGAAAGCTATGAGTGCTCAATGTCAGTAGGCTGTAGGTCAGCCAAGTATTTCTGTGTTGGTAACTATTGTTAGGAACTGGTTACTATTTGTAAATATATTCTGTACTAAGGATCGGTCATCGATATTTGTAACCTGGAAAACCGTGCTAAGGACCATGCAGTATAAAATGGCATGATCTAAAGCTGGCCACTGCTATAAAGAGGATCTTTCCCACTGCCAACTCTTTACATCCTTCAATAGGCTCCGCTCCACTCATTCTGGTGCAGTTGGAATTTTTTCTCTAGCCCCAATTGTTCCCGAGCAACCATTTCTATTAGTTTCACTACCCAATATATTAATTACACTCTCTACTGTCAAGTAGGCGGTCCCAGACTTGATAGTAGAAATCCTGATCAGCATATTGGGTGCTGAAACACAGCACCAATTATTCAGGAACGGTGGGGGCTAGAGAAAAAAACTCCAACTGCGCCAGAATGAGTGGAATGGCGCCTACTGAAGGATGAAGAGTTGGTGAAGGTGGTGAAAGAGCCCTCGTAGGCCCTGTTCACATCTGTGTTCGGGTTTCCATTTGGGTAGTCTGCTTGGGGACCCCCTGAAAGGAAACCTGTACGCATAAAAAGTGGTTTACCTGGGAAACCCCGCACCCCATGGACTATTCTTTCCGCATCTTTCGTGTGGAAACTGAGTAGAAACCACATGGACCCCATTAAAGTCTATGGGGGTCCATGGGTTTCCCAGTTAAACAACTTTTTTATGCGTATAGGTCCCCAAGCAAACGCCCCGAACGGAAACCCGAACACAGATGTGAACCGGGCCTTAAATGAGTTATCCTTTATTCCAAACTTTCTTCTACAGACAGCGCCACACCTTTCTATGGATCGTGCCTGGTATTGCAATTTAGCTCCATTGAAGTGGGAATGAGTTTAAATTCCACACACAACCTGTGGACAAGAGTGGCGCTATTTTTTTTTAAAAGAAAGCAGTTCCTGCGCTCCTATCATGTGCTGTTTCTAATGCTTCTGTCTTCTTAGGTGCCTACTTGGGCACCATGACCTGGGTGCGACTACTACCTCTGCCCCTGCCCAGTGTGATAACCCCGCTACCATCTCACTTGTATTTTTCCTGGTAAACACCTCCTCACTTCTCTTGCATCTGCTTTTCTGTTCCTTATCGCTTATCTTCCCACTCACGGCTTCTCTCTCGGCTCCTCCGCTCTCTATTCCTCCACTAATAAGCTTCCAATTTGTACACGTTCCAAAAATTCACCCTCCAAATCTGTCCCTGGTAATTGACAACTCTTGTTTTCCTTAACTGGGATGTCAGTGCCAAGATTTGGGGTGAATTCGCACCTATAGCAGATAGTGAGGGGGGTCCTGGGCTTATACAGGGGCATAGCTATGGGGGGTGCAGCAGTAGCAGTCGCTGCCAGACCATAAGGCTACGGCTACAGGTTGCCCTGCGACTCCTTCACTAATGTTACTGAATGTAGTCACACTGTGACCCAGAGGGTGCTGAGACTTCTAGGTGAACATTGCTCACGTTTTTGGCGACTAGTAGTCGTGGTCGTGGCATACTAGGAGTTGCAATGCAACTCCATTAACTAATATTAGCAAAGGAGTCATGGGCAACCCGGTGATCTTTGGTCACGTGATGGGAGTCACAGCCAAAATGGTTAAACATTAAAGAGGTTTACACATGACAGCTCTTTATCCTAGGCACATGATAAGTCATACTGGCCAGCTGTCCCAATTTTGCTCCCAAAACAGCGCCACTCCTGTCTTCTGGTTGTGTCAAGTATTGCAGCTCAGAGAAAGACAGCAGTCATACATGTTAGGAAGCAGCACGCACCATTGTCATGAGTTTGGGGCAATTTGCATGCATCTTACAACACTATGCAGCAGTACTAGAGGTGTCAGAGGTTTCCCCTTTTTAGGGGGCAGGGGGTAGCTTTAGAGAGTGTAGTGATGGCAGTCGCTACCAAGCCCTGCGTCCTGGGAGGGCCCCAAGGGTCCCTGTGCCAAATAAAATATATAAATGGAACAAGCTATTTAGCGGCCCCATTACCGATTGTGCATTCGGGCCCAGAAGCTTCCAGTTCCGCCTCTGTTAGGCTGCATTCACACTGTGCTGTTAATACTGCACCAAAGCTGCACTAGATAAATCTGCAGCAGTTTTGATGCTGTTTTTTGCTGCCATTTCTTAATTTTACAGGTCAAACACATTAATTTATTAAAAACTGCATCAAAACCGAATGCAGAGTCCAATGCAGTTTTAACTGCACTGTGTGAATGCATCCCAAGCCTTATTTTGCAGCTCGTCCCTCCACTCCCCCCCTATCTTTACCCCTTTGCACCTGACCCCTTGCGTCCTGTCAGTCCTCCCTGGATACCTCCCTGGTTTAGGTCTTGGCTCTTCCTCGCAATCACGTTAATTATTTTAACAATGAGTGTAATAATCTGTTTCACTTAATTAGCAGTTTGGCGGCAGCTGCGGCTGCGAGGCGTTAACCCCCCGTGTGCCGCTCACTTCTACTACTTCACTTATTAACTGTCAGCGCTTCCATTACAATCTGAGCCGTTGAGATATTTGACCTCAAAGACCCTCCTGGGACTTGTAGTGTAATTACATCTGGAGAGTAGCGGGATTGCTCTAGGACGTGCGGCCTTGAGCCTGACATGTGACAGCGCCAGATTATTATTTGCCGGATGGACTGAAGATTTACGTCTGGGGAAATGAAGCCACTGTATCATGTCCACAAAACTGCACTACATCGTACCCGCCATGATGAGAATATTGAGGGGGATTTACATCAGTAAAGCTTAATCGTTGCATAATGAAACGTTCCGCGACTTTCTAATATTCTTTCCGTATCTCGGCTTCCTGTCAGTGAATAGGAACATTTGTTCAGGCCCTAAAGACCTGCAGGATTGCTACAATTGTATCCTCTAGTTTGACAAATTTTACCTGCACTGACACATTGAAGCAAACCATCCCTGCAGCAGTGAGTCTGGTGCTGCTTTCCATTCGTTCACAGCAAGCAGAGATCTTGAAAGTGTTATTGAAATGCGAAGGATAGCAAAAATTTAAGGAATTTTTTTAATGTAGTGATTCAACTTTGTTTACAAAAATTGCTTTAAAGGAGCCCAATAAAAGGTCTTTTATATTTATTATAGGTCTAGTAATCCTGGGGTACAGGGTGGAAACAGCAGCCACAAAAACTACCCCCAAAGTGCTCCTCAGAGGTCTGGAATACAGCTCCTCCCCTCTGCGAGCCTCTCAGCCAATCAGAAAGGAGTCACATGACCTTCAAACCGGCCCACTAGGAAACAGGAAACACTATCTGTCCTAGGTGGAAGTGACAAAATTTGAAACCTACAGTGGCACTTTTTGGGGTGTGTATTGGGCATAGTTGCCAGCACTTGGGGGTAATGGGCGGGAAGGGGTGTGGTGAACCACAAAAAGGGCAGCTTTGGTAAAATTAACCCCTAAAGTGGGCAGTTTGTATCCTGGAATTTTGTTGGCAACTATGATATTTGGGAACAATCACACTAACAAATTTAGTTTTCTATAAATGTCCTAATGGGATAATAACCATAAACACCCTGAAAATAAATGAGCTCTGCCTTTGTCAACCATGTCACAAAAAAACCATACTAATGGGGTTATAAAGGCACTGTCCACTGTGGACTATCCCTTTATGTTAGGAGATACCCGCCTAGACAATATGTTGATCCCATGTTTCCTGCTGCCAGGACCTCAGCCATCTGCCTAGCACCAACTGTTCTATTTCCCTACACTGCCTCCACAGGCAACATGAAGTATTACACAGCCCCCATTGAAACCAATGGGCTGTCCATACAATGTACGGACGTCTCGGGTCCTCCAGAGCCCTTCTCCACTCCTGAAGAGGGGATCGTCCTCTGTTATCTCCAGGGTATTTGGAAATGAGTTTCCTAAACTAATTTAAACTAAATGTTTCATTTTTCTTGCAGCAAAATCCTATTATTTTTTCTTCTTTATATTTCGTGTTTTTGCGCTTCGTTGATTGTTTATTGATTTTCTGGTGTAATTGACTCTATAGTAATAGAATGAAACGTTCCTAGAGGCGACGCCATCATTGATCTCCGATAAACAAGGCTATTCAGGATAGAGACCAAGCAAATGAGAACATACAGCACATATAATAAAGGAGACCCCTGACATTGAGGAAGCCCCCTTATTCCTGGGGAAGGAGACCCCTCATCAGGACAGCCCCTTTTTATGTTATTCCTGGGAGAAGCTCTGCCCGGCCATTCAGTTATAATGTAGTGTTAGTATACGGATAGCGCTGGAAACAGTGACTATCTGACTAGGGGTATCCTTTAGGATATCCTTATACCCTACATGAGTATATGAATATATTACTTTATGAGACAATCCCTTTAACTCATCTCATCAAAAAGCAGACTTAGCTAAAAAAAAAATGGATGGTGTCATCATAAAAGTTCTGTATTTCTAGGACATGAACAGAGACAGCAGAATCCATTAATACGCACATTGTCCCTGGTGGTCGGTGGTGTGTTTAATGTTTGCTATATTGTTTTGAGTTTGGTGGGTAGTCACGAAGGGAATATTACCAGGGATCTGGTGGGAAAGGGGTAAGTCAGGCGGAATGGTAGCCTAATCTGTCTAAATAATATTCACATTGTCCCTGGGGGTCAGTGGTACATTCAGTGTTTGCCATATTACTTTGTGCCTGGTGGTCAGGTGGGTAGGGGTGATAATAGGGGTTAGTGGAGGGGATTAGTAAACCCAATCTATAGGGGAAATATTAACATTGTCCCTGGCGGTTAGTGGTTCATTGTGTGTATATAGGCAGTGACAGAGGAGTGGTAAAATTACCAAGGGTCTGGAAAGGAAAGGGTTAAATCAAGGAAATTGGAATTCCTAATCTGTGGGGATAATATTATAACATTGTCCCTGGTAGTCAGTGGTGAATTCAGTGTGTGCCATATTGCTTTTTATCTGGTGGGCATTCAGTTAAAGGCAGTAAAATTACCATGGACCTGGTGGGAAAAGGGAAGATGAGGTTGGTATTCTTAATCTGAGGGTCTAATATCATATTGTCCTGGTGGCCAGTGTACAAAACAATGACATCTACCTCAAGTCAAAGAGTCACATTGCAGGAAGAGTTGACATAGGGACGTCCTGGCTGTAATTCATGGCACATATATAGAAACTCTCCAGAAATATGTATTTTATATTTTACCTCTGATACATTTCTCTCCATCATCCACCTGGCAAATGAATTTATAATGTCAGTTGCCATAGAAATCATTGATCACTATGGTAAACGCATCACGTAAACCCACTGATGTATCAGAAATAGACATCGATGTATCCAGGTGCAGCGGGCACTTAACTGTATATATGATGGCGGCACCAGTCATAATACCGCCATCCAGCTGTGTCCTCAGTGATGTGAAAGAGAGGAAATGCACTTTATGTAAATCCCCTGTGAACTACTGCCGCAACGTAAATCTGATCTACAGGGAACCTAAAAACAAAAAAAAAAAAAAATCAAAACATTATAAAAAAAAAAAAAATACATTAAAAAAAAATATTCTTGTACATAGGGGCAGCATTATAGTAGTTATATTCTGATGTACATAGGAGCAGTATTATAGTAGTTATATTCTTGTACATAGGAGCAGTATTATAGTAGTTATATTCTTGTACATAGGGGCAGTATTATAGTAGTTATATTCTTGTACATAGGAGGCAGTATTATAGTAGTTATATTCTTGTACATAGGAGCAGTATTATAGTAGTTATATTCTTGTACATAGTAGGCAGTATTATAGTAGTTATATTCTTGTACATAGGAGGTAGTATTACAGTAGTTATATTCTTGTACATGGGAGCAGTATTATAGTAGTTATATTCTTGTACATAGGAGCAGTATTATAGTAGTTATATTCTTGTACATAGGAGCAGTATTATAGTAGTTATATTCTTGTACAATAGAGACTGTACATAGGAGCAGTATTATAGTAGCTATATTCTAGTACATAGGAGGAGTATTATAGTAGTTATATTCTAGTACATAGGAGGTAGTATTATAGTAGTTATATTCTAGTACATAGGAGCAGTATTATAGTAGTTATATTCATGTACATAGGAGGTAGTATTATAGTAGTTATATTCTAGTACATAGGAGGTAGTATTATAGTAGTTATAATCTTGTACATAGGAGGTAGTATTATAGTAGTTATATTCTAGTACATAGGAGGTAGTATTATAGTAGTTATATTCTAGTACATAGGAGGTAGTATTATAGTAGTTATATTCTTGTACATAGGAGCAGTATTATAGTAGTTATATTCTTGTACATAGGAGGTAGTACTATAGTAGTTATATTCTTGTACATAGGAGGCAGTATTATAGTAGTTATATTCTTGTACATAGGAGCAGTATTATAGTAGTTATATTCTTGTACATAGGAGCAGTATTATAGTAGTTATATTCTTGTACATAGGGGGCAGTCTTATAGTAGTTATATTCTTGTACATAGGAGGCAGTATTATAGTAGTTATATTCTTGTACATAGGAGCAGTATTATAGTAGTTATATTCTTGTACATAGGGGCAGCATTATAGTAGTTATATTCTTGTACATAGGAGGGGCAGTATTATAGTAGTTATATTCTTGTACATAGGAGGCAGTATTATAGTAGTTATATTCTTGTACATAGGAGGCAGTATTATAGTAGTTATATTCTTGTACATAGGAGCAGCATTATAGTAGTTATATTCTTGTACATAGGAGCAGTATTATAGTAGTTATATTCTTGTACATAGGAGCAGTATTATAGTAGTTATATTCTTGTACATAGGAGGTAGTATTATAGTAGTTATATTCTTGTACATAGGAGCAGTATTATAGTAGTTATATTCTTGTACATAGGAGCAGTATTATAGTAGTTATATTCTTGTACATAGGAGCAGTATTATAGTAGTTATATTCTTGTACATAGGAGTAGTATTATAGTAGTTATATTCTTGTACATAGGAGCAGTATTATAGTAGTTATATTCTTGTACATAGGAGCAGTATTATAGTAGTTATATTCTTGTACATAGGAGTAGTATTATAGTAGTTATATTCTTGTACATAGGAGGTAGCATTATAGTAGTTATATTCTTGTACATAGGGGCAGCATTATAGTAGTTATATTCTTGTACATAGGAGCAGTATTATAGTAGTTATATTCTTGTACATAGGAGCAGTATTATAGTAGTTATATTCTTGTACATAGGAGCAATATTATAGTAGTTATATTCTTGTACATAGGGGGCAGTATTATAGTTGTTATATTCTTGTACATAGGAGCAGTATTATAGTAGTTATATTCTTGTACATAGGAGGTAGTATTATAGTAGTTATATTCTTGTACATAGGAGGTAGTATTATAGTAGTTATATTCTTGTACATAGGAGCAGTATTATAGTAGTTATATTCTTGTACATAGGAGGTAGTATTATAGTAGTTATATTCTTGTACATAGGAGGTAGTATTATAGTAGTTATATTCTTGTACCTAGGAGGTAGTATTATAGTAGTTATATTCTTGTACATAGGAGGTAGTATTATAGTAGTTATATTCTTGTACATAGGGGGTAGTATTATAGTAGTTATATTCTTGTACATAGGGGTAGTATTATAGTAGTTATATTCTTGTACATAGGGAGCAGTATTATAGTAGTTATATTCTTGTACATAGGAGGTAGTATTATAGTAGTTATATTCTTGTACATAGGAGCAGTATTATAGTAGTTATATTCTTGTACATAGGAGGTAGTATTATAGTAGTTATATTCTTGTACATAGGAGCAGTATTATAGTAGTTATATTCTTGTACATAGGAGGTAGTATTATAGTAGTTATATTCTTGTACATAGGGGTAGTATTATAGTAGTTATATTCTTGTACATAGGAGCAGTATTATAGTAGTTATATTCTTGTACATAGGAGTAGTATTATAGTAGTTATATTCTTGTACATAGGAGTAGTATTATAGTAGTTATATTCTAGTACATAGGAGCAGTATTATAGTAGTTATATTCTTGTACACAGGTGACAGTATAGATTATGTACTGTGTCTATGACTATGATAATACTGACAGTGGTTGCAGTTGCCTATTAGGATGGAAAATGTATAGTGTAAATACCATTTGCTGATCTCTGCTATTAATTATACCGCCACATTTCTATGATGCTTCTTTGTACATAGCTGATCTCCGCCTTGAGCTTTATTGTTTACTTTTTTCTTCAATAAATAATTTATGAGACTTTTTTCCATTACAACAAACATGAAGGTAAAGACTCGGGCAGTAAAGTGTAATTGCATTGAGTAATTTAGTTATTGCCTCTCTCATAGACTGTTACTGATATTATTGCCCTAGGCAAGTCTGCCAGTATAAACAATACACCTACAGGTCATAGGGTGGAAGTGCTTATTACCAGCTAAAACGTTTGGTGTGTGTATTTTTTATTATTTATTAGAGATATTTTTATCAGTTTTTTGCTTTTTTTTGTGCTGTAGGTGGTGAGTTTTATAAGTCTACGCTATGACAGTGCTCCACCATGGATGGTTCTGTGTGTGCTGTGGTGCTCAATGGCGCAGACTCTTCTCCTTCCATCATTTATCTGGTCCTGCGCCCGGTATCGGGCTGACCTACGCACCGTCTGGGAGCACTGTGCCTCCATGTTGTCTGACAGCGGGGATGAAGGTGAGACTGACCATTTCTAGTGAGTCCCATTCTAGGGGTAATTAATGGACATTGACTTTGTCGCCAAATGTTCTTTGTTAAACATATTTTTAAAGAATTTTTTGAGTGGTCTTTAAAATCTATTTTTAAAAAAATTCCCAAAAATCCTGCAGTTCTGACTTTGGCTACTAGGCCAAATAATATGCTGAGACTTTCTGTTTTCTGTAGGCCTGTTCTTTGCAGCAGTCTCCTCACTTACAGCACACTGATGGTCACAGCGATCATTTAAATATAGATAATACTCCACCAGTCACAATAGGTGATTGTACAGACTATCTAGTCCACCCTCTGCACAATGACCTCTGCCCAGGTCACAGAGCATGCCCCGTAAACTCTCCCATAGTCTTTGGGTCTTCTCCAGACCATTGTGTCTATGGCCCATTAACTTTCTATAGGAAATACTACTTGCGAAAGTATTTGGCCCCCTTGAACTTTTCAACCTTTTGCCACATTTCAGGCTTCAAACTTAAAGATATAAAATTTTAATTTTTTGGTGAAGACTCAACAACAAGTGGGACACAATCGTGAAGTGGAACGAAATTTATTGGTTATTTTAAACTTTTTTAATAAATAAAAAACTGAAAAGTGGGGCGTGCAATATTATTCGGCCCCCTTAAGTTAATACTTTGTAGCGCCACCTTTTGCTGCGATTACAGCTGCAAGTCGCTTGGGGTATGTCTCTAGCAGTTTTGCACATCGAGAGACTGAAATTCTTGCCCATTCTTCCTTGGAAAACAGCTGGAGCTCAGTGAGGTTGGATGGAGAGCGTTTGTGAACAGCAGTTTTCAGCTCTTTCCACAGATTCTCGATTGGATTCAGGTCTGGACTTTGACTTGGCCATTCTAACACCTGGATACGTTTATTTGTGAACCATTCCATTGTAGATTTTGCTTTATGTTTGGGATCATTGTCTTGTTGGAAGATAAATCTCCGTCCCAGTCTCAGGTCTTTTGCAGACTCCAACAGGTTTTCTTCCAGAATGGTCCTGTATTTGGCTCCATCCATCTTCCCATCAATTCTAACCATCTTCCCTGTCCCTGCTGAAGAAAAGCAGGCCCAAACCATGATGCTGCCACCACCATGTGTGACAGTGGAGATGGTGTGTTCAGGGGGATGAGCTGTGTTGCTTTTATGCCAAACATATCGTTTTGTATTGTGGCCAAAAAGTTGGATTTTGGTTCCATCTGAGCAGAGCACCTTCTTCCACATGTTTGGTGTCTCCCAGGTGGCTTTTTATGGATATCTTTGAGAAATGACTTTCTTCTTGCCACTCTTCCATAAAGGCCAGATTTGTGCAGTGTACGACTGATTGTTGTCCTATGGACAGACTCTCCCACCTCAGCTGTAGATCTCTGCAGTTCATCCAGAGTGATCATGGGCCTCTTGGCTGCATCTCTGATCAGTCTTCTCCTTGTTTGAGATGAAAGTTTAGAGAGACGGCCGGGTCTTGGTAGATTTGCAGTGGTCTGATACTCCTTCCATTTCAATATGATCGCTTGCACAGCGCTCCTTGGGATCTTTAAAGTTTGGGAAATCTTTTTGTATCCAAATCCAGCTTTAAACTTTTCCACAACAGTATCACGGACCTGCCTGGTGTGTTCCTTGGTCTTCATGATGCTCTCTGCGCTTTAAACAGAACCCTGAGACTATCACAGAGCAGGTGCATTTATACGGAGACTTGATTACACACAGGTGGATTATATTTATCATCATCAGTCATTTAGGACAACATTGGATCATTCAGAGATCCTCACTGAACTTCTGGACTGAGTTTGCTGCACTGAAAGTAAAGGGGCCGAATAATATTGCACGAACCACTTTTCAGTTTTTTATTTTTTACAAAAGTTTAAAATATCCAATAAATTTCGTTCCACTTCACGATTGTGTCCCACTTGTTGATTCTTCACCAAAAAATTAAAATTTTATATCCTTATGTTTGAAGCCTGAAATGTGGCAAAAGGTTGAAAAGTTCAAGGGGGCCGAATACTTTCGCAAGGCACTGTAGTATTTTAGGCTTAGTGGCAAGAGTTAGAATTGCAAGATTTTTTGGATTTTTTTAATATAGATATTAATTTGCAAAATTAAAAACAACATTATTAAAAATTCTTAAAAAATATGTTTAACATAAAAACGTTATTTAAACAATAGGAATAGGTCATTTCCTGGCGACAAATTACCTTTAAGAAGGGTTTTAAGGGTTTAGAAAAAGGGTTTTTCCCAAAAGCAGCACCACCCTCTCCTACAGGTTGTGTCTGGTATTGCAGGTCATCTGCAATAAAGTCCCTATGCTTGAGGTGCAATACCAGATTTATCTCATGGACAACAGTGGCGCTGTTTCTGGAAAGTGATTGCCTATATTCAAACATTATTTATAATCCATATTGTGTACTGGTTTACAGTCTGTATTATGCTCCAGAGCTGCATTCACAACTCTACAGGCTTCAGAGCTAAAATCTCCCAGCATCCTCTTCCTATTCAGCGCCTACATAGAACTTACTGTGATATAGGAAGAGCATTATAGGAGCTCAGCTAAGATGTCAGGGACCTGTCTGTCACAAGCTTGCTGTTTCCCTTGGTAATCAGAATTGTGAATGCAGCTCTGGGGTATAATCTAGGCTGTGTTTTAGAATTTCTGTCGTGAGTTACTTTTCTTGAGTAATTATCATTATTTCGCTTACAGACAGCGGTCGGGATGACTTTGCAGATGGCCGTCTGTGTGAAGTTCGCTTTGATTCCAATGGCGCCGCTATAAAGAGACCCCCACATTACCTGGGAGCGGACCTGCGAGATGGAAAATTTCTGCCAGTACGTCATGTACTTCTGCCCACAGACCGGAGCCAGTACCTACAGGTGCATCGACACCAGGTGACTTCTTCATACCTAATGTCATCTGCCAATGGTTCCAAATCTCATATACTCCAGGCTATGCCTAGTTTTCTCACACTAAGTTGTAACACACGTGACGGTATTATGTATCTGTAATGTGACCTCAGGGGTAATCTATAGGCCCATACTGTACCTCCAAATGTATCCAATTCAACTTGGATTCTGTAAGAAACCAATCGTAGAATGTTCCATCATATGAGATATAGCAGAGGTCAAAGCAGTGCTTGTAGGGTAGACTATGGTGCCACATTGAACCACCATATGGCAATATGTAGAGTGGATACAGCTCCATAATACACTTTGCTGTGTACATAGGACCTAATAGGAACGGGAATGTTGCCTGGAGATCAATATGGATGACATTAGTAGATTCAGATTTGGAGTAAATCATAAATTGTTTCTAGGGAGCATACATTTATAATACATAGCATATATAGGGCCAGTTTTATAAGAAATGGGGTCCTAGGCTTTAAGTAAAGTACCGCAGTACACATCATTTTTAGACAGGTTTCTTGTCTACATAATACCGCCATGTAGTGCCAAGAATATGCTGCCATATTTAGCCTACATCATAGTACATATTAGTGCTCAAGTGATGCTAAGGCCCCACGATGCGGAATCGCAGCTTTTTTTGTTGCTGATTTTGTCGAGGTTTTTTAAGCCAAAGCCAAGCATGTCTAAAAAGGAATGGGAAATCTTTAGGAAGCTTTTATACTTCTACCTTCTGTTCAATCCACTCCTGACTTTGGCTCAAAAAACCGCAGCAAAATCTGCAATAAAAAAAGATGCTTTTCCACAACGTGGGGCCTCAGCCTTAAAGAGTCCACATAATACTGCCATATAGTGCCAAGAATATACTGTTGTATACAGCCTACATAATGCCAAATACTAGTGCTCAAGTGATATGCAATATCTAAACTCCCTGAAACAGTTGACATAAGGCAACCAATTTCCAAATTATACCATCATATAATGCTGTGTGACATTTGTTTCTGATGTTCCCATCATGGAGGGTTCCCTAATCTATGGGGGCTCTCGGAAATTGTCCATATTTTACAAGTAAGCCCTGGACAGAGACATGACATGGCAGGACATCAAGTGCCTATAGCACTGTAATGAACCATAGCAGTTACATGCACACAATTGTGCATGAGAGTGCCCAGTGTTTTTCACGGCTATGCTCCAGAGCTGCTCTTCCTACTGACACCAAAAAAGAAAATTGCAAGTTGCAACCATAGTCGGCCATTTTGGAAGCTGTACGGTTTTACTGTTGGTCACCCCGTCACCCATCTGCATCACAATATACCCTAATACCACTCTGCTCTCCCCTTATTTCTTCTTTACCTGATGTTTTTTAAATATTTTTGTATGTTACCCCCATACTCCTAGAATAGCAGAAGTACCGACACTGTCCCCAAGAGATTATGTGCCAAAGAGGCAGCAATGCAACTGCTATGGAGCCCGGAGAGTGAGTGAGGGCCCAGCCTTGGCTAGACCCTTACCCTTTGTTATATGTGCAGGTCTCCCCTCTTCATAAGAACCCCATTCATACCCAACCCATTCAGGAAAAAAACAATAAGGATCTTGTGTTCTTGGTGGCAAATCCCAAGGCCATAAAGGGGGACTAGAGTCTCCTCTACAGGGGAACAGTGAAAAGAAGGTGGAAGGGAGTTTGCCCGAGGGTCGGTGAATTGTTTCCAGTGAACTCTTCACAAGTAATAACTTGTCTGACACATTGGATTTGCTCATAAGTTGACTACTTTGTTCTCTCTGCTCAGGTCCCTCTCTCCCGAAGGATGTCCCATGATGAACTGGACTTGTTTCCTCCTCGTTCCTCACCACTTTTGCTCAGGTGGTCTTCCTCGGATGACATACGAGGTGGGCCAGGATCTGTACGAGGAGGCAGCCCTTCCACCCCTCGACGAAGTCATGACATGCAACCTTGGAGTCGCCACCAGCTTCCAGCTCGAGGAGAAGTAGATGATGGTCTCAGCAGCCTGCACCAGTTCTTGCAAGGAGGAATGGGAGGGCCTTCAGTCATGGGAGGTGGCATCCACAACTCCTTCTTTCGAGACGAAATCACAGCCTTCATTGACGATACTCCCTGTCCTTCACCTCTTGGGACACCACACAGAGTACGCTCAACCCCAAGACCCTCTCCATATCCAAGAAAGGGACTGGAGGGAGGAGTGTCTTTGGCAGGCTTGGGAGAGAGACGTCTATCCCTTTGTAGCCCCCCACTTGTTGTAACTGAAACCCGTAGGTCGTCTTTGTCGGAAAGGGGGTGCAAAGTTGGAGCTTCATAAAGAAGAGTGTACAGGGTCTTTCACATTTACCTCCTTTGTATCGGTCACCCCTGAACTGAAGAAGGGGCTGCACATGGACCCTCCCTTTGAATCTGTTGTTCTCAGGCAAATCTGCTGTTTGTGAGAGGGCAAAGGGCTTCAGGGTGGCACCTACTTATCACTGCCTCTATCCCTCAGGCCTCCTATGATACCACTTTGCCCCCCCATAGACACACTACAAATACACTGGAAATATGAGCCAAAAGATGACAAAACAATAAATAGTGATTTGATTATAAATTGTCTGTGTTACGATCATGGAGCAAAAATACAACGGTATATACCGCCATATTGTCACATGGTGGTGACCTGGAAATACTCAAATAATAGGAAATGTCAATCATACAAAAAAGTCAACTGACCTGTTTACTCTTCTACATAGGAGCAGTATTATAGTAGTTATATTCTTGTACATAGGAGGTAGTATTATAGTAGTTATATTCTTGTATATGGGAGCAGTATTATAGTAGTTATATTCTTGTACATAGGAGCAGTATTATAGTAGTTATATTCTTGTACATAGGAGGCAGTATTATAGTAGTTATATTCTTGTACATAGGAGGCAGTATTATAGTAGTTATATTCTTGTACATAGGAGCAGTATTATAGTAGTTATATTCTTGTACATAGGCGTAGTATTATAGTAGTTATATTCTTGTACATAGGAGTAGTATTATAGTAGTTATATTCTTGTACATAGGAGCAGTATTATAGTAGTTATATTCTTGTACATAGGGGCAGTATTATAGTAGTTATATTCTTGTACATAGGAGTAGTATTATAGTAGTTATATTCTTGTACATAGCAGAAAGGTAGTTATATTCTTGTACATAGGGCAGTATTATAGTAGTTATATTCTTGTACATAGGAGCAGTATTATAGTAGTTATATTCTTGTACATAGGAGCAGTATTATAGTAGTTATATTCTTGTACATAGGAGGCAGTATTATAGTAGTTATATTCTTGTACATAGGAGCAGTACTATAGTAGTTATATTCTTGTACATAGGAGCAGTATTATAGTGGTTATATTCTTGTACATAGGAGCAGTATTATAGTAGTTATATTCTTGTACATAGGAGCAGTATTATAGTAGTTATATTCTTGTATATAGGAGGCAGTATTATAGTAGTTATATTCTTGTACATAGGGGGCAGTATTATAGTAGTTATATTCTTGTACATAGGAGCAGTATTATAGTAGTTATATTCTTGTACATAGGAGGCAGTATTATAGTAATTATATTCTTGTACATAGGAGTAGTATTATAGTAGTTATATTCTTGTACATAGGAGCAGTATTATAGTAGTTATATTCTTGTACATAGGGGCAGTATTATAGTAGTTATATTCTTGTACATAGGAGCAGTATTATAGTACTTATATTCTTGTACATAGGGGTAGTATTATAGTAGTTATATTCTTGTACATAGGAGCAGTATTATAGTAGTTATATTCTTGTACATAGGGGTAGTATTATAGTAGTTATATTCTTGTACATAGGGGCAGTATTATAGTACTTATATTCTTGTACATAGGAGCAGTATTATAGTAGTTATATTCTTGTATATAGGAGTAGTATTATAGTAGTTATATTCTTGTACATAGGGGCAGTATTATAGTAGTTATATTCTTGTACATAGGAGCAGTATTATAGTAGTTATATTCTTGTACATAGGAGCAGTATTATAGTACTTATATTCTTGTATATAGGAGTAGTATTATAGTAGTTATATTCTTGTACATAGGCGTAATATTATAGTAGTTATATTTTTGTACATAAGAGCAGGATTATAAACACTTTTCCAATGGCTTCCTCTCCCTGCATAGTTCATAATGCTTTTCTTTCTTGCATCTTTGTTTCAGTAATTTTTTATCCGCTGCAGTCGTCTCATCTTTGTTTTTCCTCTTTATGTCAGTGCAGTATAGAGAGCCGTGTGTTGATATAGCTTCATGTATCTATCAGTAGATATATCAGTAGATATATACATACTTATAGTTGTGTGCGCTCAGCTGGCGGTCATCTAGTCATAGACACTGGGCACACAGAAGTAAAGCCCTTGGAGGACTCCGTGTACTGTATTTACAGTTTTTCCTGTTGGGTTAGGCTTGGAGTATTGATTTCTTTATGTAGCAGGATGATGAATAGAATATTATTATATAGAATCATGTCTTATAGTCAGAGCCACCATGTTATATATGCTCGCCCTCGCACTGGCACATCTAACCATCGCCATGATGCCGCAGTTGGACCGTTCTGTCGCCATTTAACTTGCATTTCTTAGAATCTGCTGCACAAATATGTTCTGAATTGGCGTCCTCAACGTATCCATTGTCTGGATCCAGCTCCTGGCAGAAGTATCCGGACATCAGACGGCGTCTGTCTAGAGTAATTGGGGCTCAATTAGCTAATTGGAAAATGAATTGTTTTTGTCGTCTTCTGCTCCTCTGTGCATCCTCTGGGCCTCAATACCACATCCAATACCATAAATTTACTGAGAAAATTTTTTTTCCGTAGAGGCGCATTGTACAGATGGGGGGAGGAGGCGGTGGGGGCAGCATTTAGAATAAAGTAACGTAGAGTGGGGCTTCCGTTGCATTAGTTAAGGAGTCCAGGGAGACATGCGAATTGGTCATATGATGAAATGATGGTGTAACCCAAGCGTTTAGATGTTTAGGCTCTTTAATTGGATAATTACTGTCATAGCCACACCCACTTCTGTTGCCTATGATGTAATACTCTATGCTGCTCTGCCCATGACTGCCCTTGTGTACGTCATTAGGGTCCCCATGTTAGAAATCCACTCTATGGATGATTTATGGCCAATGAATGCCACCTCAGGCTAGCAGGGCACTCTATTCTGTGTCAGACTGGCCCACCGGGGTACCGGTGAATCCCCTGGTGGGCCCCGTGCCTTTGGGGGACTCTACCAGATCCCCACTGCTTTTTTTACAGGCAGTAGAGGTGCGGTAATGGCCCCTATTTACTTAGCTCTCCCCGCTCCTGGTCACGGCTTCTCCTCTTCCCTCTGCAGTCTCCAGGGGTCCCCCCCGTACGCCGCACATTACGTCATCGCGACGCACAGGGCCCAGGCTGCTGCGGGAAGAAGAAAGGCTGCGAGCAGGAGTGGGGAGAGGTAAGTGATGCAGCCAGGTTCTCCACGGTTTTGCAATCCGGTTAACAACCAGATCACAAAACCGGGAAGAAATAGCGCTGCCTACCCGGTTCTGCTACTAGTAGAGCAGAAAGCCACTGGCTTCCTGCTCTACCACTCACAGACTTGTAGATCACAGGCCACATTGAGCCTGTGGCCTACAAGCTAAGCTCCAATACTCACCTGACTGCTCTCCGGTGCCTCCTGCTTCTTCCTGTTCCAGGCGCATATGACGTCACATCAGTGCACCGAGATCAAGAAGGAACGGGACTATAGAGCAGACAGGTGAGTACTGACGTAATGCTGCCATGTGGGGGGACCAGTGAAGGGGCCACTGTATGGGCCATACAGTATCCTCTTCACTATCCCCCCCCATACAGTGGCCACTTCACTGGTCCCCTTTACTGTATGGGGACCATTGATGGGGCCATTATATTGAGGGGGGCAGTGATGGCGGACAATATCTTGTGGGGGACATTAAAGTGAAGGCGCCGGGCTGCTGTAGAGTGAATGAAGCTTTCTGCTTCCTGCCCTGTGTTGTGTACAAAATGGGCTCTGGCAGTGGCTCTGTACAGCTAATGGGGCCGTGTGTCAGCTCCGTACTGATCAGGTATTTATGGCCTAGCCTGAGGATAGGCCATAAAAAAATGAAGCCTGGACAACCCCATTAATATGCACCACACAGTTTAATGTCCCCCCCACAGGATGTTAGCCCCCGTCACTAAACCACCACCACCCCCCACATACAATACTGTATAATGTCCGCATACAGGGGACCAGTGAAGTGGCCATAAAAAAATTAGGCCTTTGAAGAGATTGTCTATATATTAGAGTGACCCCGGTGGAGGCCAGACAGGTGTAAAATTTAAAAAAAGGACACTCACCTGTCCCCAGCACCCTGTTGTCCCCTGCCCGGGTCTGTTCGGTCTCATGGCGGCACCTCAATTCTTGAAATCCTATACCTAATTGGTCGTAGCGGTCACATGAGGAGCAGGACTCCCAGCAAGAAGGCGCCGGCATGAGACTGAATGGACACTGGTGGCAGACATAGGAGTGCCGGGGATAGGTGAGTATGCTTTTTAATTTTTTTTTTTTTTTTAAACTTTACACCTCCTGCTCGCCACATGGGTTGCTCCAGTTCCTGAACAGCTTCGTTAAAGGATTTATCCATGTTTCTAATATTGATAGCCTGTCCTTAGGATAGGCCATCAATATTACATCTGTGGGGGTACAATAGCCGGGACCTCTGCAGATCATCTTTTCCAGGACAGAGAGGCTACAGGTAATGGCAACAATTCCAAACGCCACACTTGCCATACAGGGTGTAGCGGTGGATTTAGGTAGTGCAGTGGTGCACATCATATGGTGGGTGAGCAGCATTGCATTATTACCTGTAGCCGCGCTGTCTCGATACAGCTGATCTGCAGGGGTCCTGGCAGTGGAACCTAGACATCCCAGTCCGACACTGTCTCTATTGCTCCCCTTTGGGTGACTAGGAGCCTACAGATACTTTCCTGGTGTATATCCATTCTTACCAACTGTCCCAAATTTGCCAGGACAGTTCCTAATTTTTTAGGACAATCCTGGCAAATATTTATCCCTTGTATTGTCCAAGAATGTCCAAATGTATAGCATATAGTGCCCAAATGTGCAGCTCCAAGCAACGTCACGTCCTGACATTGCTTAGCACCGAGCATACAGCAATATCCAGCAGCAGACCTGAGGAGGATCTGGGATCATGGAGGGGCAATTGTGGGGTCTTATAGTATGTGGAGGAGGGGGCACTATGGGGGTATTATGCTGTTTATAGAATGGGGCACTATGGGGGCAATATGAGGTTCTTATGTGTGAAAGCACTAAAGGGAGCATTTTACTCTATGGGGCACTATGAGGGCATTATACCTTGTGGGGGCCACTAAGGGTACATTATACTGTGTGTAGCAGTCTTGTGTAAAATATGGAGGGTGCAGCATAGGAGGCCTGGCCTTTTATCAGACCAAATACTGCAGCATGTTATAATTTTTTTTCAGATCTTTTGACCTATATCTATTGGGTGTAGCAAACAAATACGGGGTGTGGGCTAAATATTTTTGGTGCACTATATGCGTCACTGGTCCCCTCACTAGGGAACTGTATATTTATGGGAAACCCTGCCCACTTTAAGCCACACCCTCTGTAAACCACACCCACTGCCTCAGGAAACAATTTTCAAATGTTGGCAACAATATATATGCCAAAAGTACGCAGACCTGCGCATAGCTGAAATTGTGAGATATAATGAAATAATTGTGGAATAGTGCACTATATATGACATTATAGTGCTATATGTGTACCTGCAGGGCAGTGACCTCCAACCTCTGGCTCTCCAGCTGTTCTAAAACTACAAGTCTCAGCATGCACCAGGCCCGGGAGCTGAACAGTGGCTTATTGTGGTGACCAGGTGTACAGTATATAGGTGTTGTAATAGGGAGAGAGGAAGCAACAAATGCAAAGTGTGAACATAGAGGAAGGAGGTAAATGGCACCAGAATACACACAGATATTCTCTATCACCTTGTACTGTGTCATAGAGCAGCCACTGTATACAGCATTGTCCTCACTATATACAGGGCACTGAGGGACTGGGAGGGAAACCAGCAGCGAGCCCCGCACACAGACCAGTACTGGGTGAACTGGTTTCGTTTCTTAGTGATATTTCCTGCTTCCTCCGTCACCAACAAAGCAGCAGGCGAGGCCAAGAGACAGACAGACAGCAAGCAAAGCAACGGACAGCCAGAGACTGACAGCAGTCACACGGAAGAGACGGAGAGCAGGAGCAGAGACAGTCCAACACATGAGAGACAGCAGCCAGCCAGCAAGAGACCACGAGACAGTCCAACAAGTGAGAGACAGCATCAAGCCAGTAAGAGACCACGAGACAGTCCAACAAGTGAGAGACAGCAGCCAGCCAGCAAGAGACCACGAGACAGTCCAACGGGGCAGGCCAACAGACAACACAAAAGTGAGAGACAGTCAGCCAACAACAGACCACAAGACAGTCCAACAAGTGAGAGACAGCAGCCAGCCAGCAAGAGACCACGAGACAGTCCAACAAGAGAGAGACAGCAGCCAGTCAGCAAGAGACCACTAGACAGTCCAACAAGTGAGAGACAGTCAGCCAACAGACCACGAGACAGTCCAACAAGTGAGAGACAGCAGCCAGCCAGCACAAACCGAAAACAAGTCAAAAAGAGGAGAAGAGATACAAAGTGACAGAAAGAGACAGACCACCAAGTGTAAAACAAAAAAACCTTAATAAAGACTGTAAGAAAAGAGAGCGCCTGTGAGCACAAAGCTAAGAGAGAAGACGTCAGGGCGAATATTACATCACTGGATATTATAGGAATGAGCGCAGAGGTGCAGCCCAGCGAGACCTCATCACCTGCCGACAACATGGACCCCAAAATATCCAGTCACCCCATGTACACGCTGGAGCCCCGGGCGTCCTTCACCCCTGAGTACATTAATCCAGAAATGAGGCAGAAGCCCCCGAGTGAGGACTACTTCATATTCAGGGTAACTGTGATGTTATCCTGTATTTGTTGGCGCCATCTGTATACTGTTATATCGCTATTACTATGGTATTCGACATCCACCGGTCTTATGACTGGTTTATCTCCAGAATCTTATCTTGGGTCTTCAGGCTTCTCTGTGACATCTTCATGATTTCTTTGGTTGTCTCCATCCTTTTCTTCCACCATTACTGTCTATTCCATTGGGCTGGATCTTCTCTGTCCATCTATGATAGTGAGCCATGGGCAAGGAGCGGGGTCCTTGAGGTCCACCAGAGGAGCTGGCTCTGAGGTCCATCCTCCATCTTTACAGAATATGGACATTTAGGGCTGTGCTAATAGTTCCCATTGGCAGGGTTAGATAGGACCACCAGGGTAACAGGAGATATAGCGGTGGGCTTGTGTACTGACAAGTAATGGACTCAGTGATCCAGCAGAAGACAACCCCATCTGGAGGCGACTGCGGAGCAATCACTGCTTACCAGGATCATAGAAGGGATTTTTAAGAATTTTGGAAAAATTTGGGGTTCAACAGAACATGGAATTTTTGGGGTTTGCCCATTATTATACTCGGGGGTGCCTGAGGTTCTTTGAGCCCCAGAGTATAATAATCAGAGACTGCAGAGTGTCAAAGCATCATGACATTGACACCCCCCATGTGATCACTGAGGCCCAACTGCAGGCCTCATCGGCAACCGGGAGCTGATGACATCAGGGATAGAGCCGAAACACACAGAGGAAGACCTTGGGAAGAAGACCAGACGCCACTGCATAGCCCAGGAGAGAGGACTATAAATCCCTGACCTTCAATTTTTATACCCTGGAGACCTGAAGAGACTCATGGGTGCTGAACCCCAAAAATGTTGGAAAATTCTTAAGAAAGTTCAGCATGAACCAGTTTGCTCATTTCTACTTATATGTGATCCTCCCATGATCCTAGTGACCAGTGATCGCTCTCAAGTCTCCTCCAGATGGTGTGGTCTTTTGTTGAACCTTTGGGACCCATTACTGTGTCAGTATCCTCTGGTACTCTGGTGGTCCTGTCTCACCCTGACAGCGGGAACTATTAGCACAACTCCTAAATGCATTCTAGTAAGGGTGTATTCACACTGTAGTGTATGTCAGAGGTTCTGTATATGTCATTGTATACCTCCCCAACAGACAGTGACCTTATGGATAAACATGCTGAGTGCACATTACAGATTACTCACCATACATGTAGATGCAGCAGAGCTGAGTTTGTCCATGTACATAGTTGCCTTCATAGTCACACCATGCTCTGGGGCTCACTCTCCGTTATAGTCACTTAGCACATAAACACACTTTCAGCTCTGCTTCATCTGATGCTCTTATTGCTTACAATAATGCTTTGAGCCAAAATTGGGGCAATGGTTGGTATACAGGAAGGACGGGCTGCCAGGTCTTCTTACTCCTGGCTTTGGCTCATGTGTATTTCTAGACTAAGTTCACCACACTGACAATGACTGAGGTCGAAGGATCAGCTGATGTCACCCATCTTTTTGTTACTCCTTAGCCTACGGTGGTGCAGCAAGCTGTGCAAGAAATTCAGTCCCACTTATCTCCAAAAGAAGACGGGAACATGAGGAGCTCCTGGATCCTGGCACAGTAATGTCTCACTCTCATTCCTTTAGTGTCCTAATAACTTCGTTACATTGGCCATAGATACATAGACAGTGTTGGAGGTTCCAGATATAATAATTCTGGGGGCCCACCCTCGTACAACCCCTTGGAAATAGATTATTGAACCCTTTAAATGTGGGTGTCTTCTGCTGGACTATTATTGTGTTGGAGGCTGAGCCCACTGGAGGATCCTCTGGTATTCTGGAAGGCAAGTCCAACACTTTCTATAGATCCAAGATGGATCCAAGATGCTAAACCCATGATTGGGTCAAGTGTCTCCAAACAATTGACACCTCTTCCGTAATCTTTTAGTGTAAAAAAAATTGCTGGTCCCTGCTGTCATGGTGAGCTCATAACGCCCCATGGATAATTCACATCTTGTTCCTTTCTCCTTTTCCTCCTTGTGTCTTCCCGATCACATTTCTCATTGGGTTGGTCTCTCGCAGGATGAGCCACTGGGGCACCGAGCGGGAAGTCATCGCCTTCATCTGTGACAGATCCCTACTGGTCTGTTACTATGACTTTGTGGAGCTCGGTCGATCTCATATGTTTCGTATCCCTCTGAATTACATTGACACGGTGACCTGGGGACCTCTGTCCTATCCCAAGATGGCTCTGAACAAGTAAGTGAGACATGGTGGAAACATTACAGGTGGAATTGGGGGAGGGGGGTCTTAGTACCTGGAAAGGCACTAACCACAAACCACAGGGAATGTGGACACTACATTTGCATATTTAGGTGACATTTTGTCTGACTCGGGGTTTATTACGTAGGAGATTTGGATCTCTGTATCATATGAAACAGTTCTGATACCCCACAACATCCCAAACCAGCAGGAATATTAGGGGTTAACCTAGGTTGCCCTTGATATCCATTTTTGTGCCTTCTCCTGGGCTGGTAACATCTAATATGGCTTCAAGGTCTTCACAATTTCCTTTTTCCAATGTTCTTGTCCTTCACTTTCTCCAGACGAGAGGGAAATGCGATCCAGATAAAGTGGGACAAGCTCAGGGAACCTCCATCTGTCCTCTCATGGTGGAATCCATGGACGGAAGATCTGTCCTACATCAACCTGATCCAACACCCTGGAAACCCGACAGACAAAAACCTGGGAGACATGTGTCAGGTGAGAGAAGACAACAGGGAACGTCATCTATATCATGGCTTCTTACAAAACTCCGATATGTTCTCAGTGCCCCCATATAGTGAGATATTTAAAGTGATATAAGGAGGTCAATGGAGACAAGAGGGACGTGGTGGACATAGCCACACAAGGGTGTATAACCATTAACCTCTTCTCTTCCAGCTGGAGAACTTCATGGAGCAGCTGGTGGAGATGGTGAAGCTGGCACATGAACACAGCCCGCTCCCTGGGCGAGCCAACGGCCTGCTGTTCCTCCAGAGGCCTGTGACCATAGATACGTCCCTCGGGCTTGTCTCTCTATTCAACCACAAGGTCCAGCTGGGTTATGCCAAGCCACGATGGAGATTTGGATTCTGAGCCATGATCCCTGGACAGTGACACTAAGGATAGACATGGACTTGGACATCTGGACTACTCAGATCTTCTTCTTTTTCCCACTTTGGCCTGATAGATCCTCCAGAATCTTCTTACTGATCGTATCTTGTATCTGTGTGTTATGTAGAAGAGTTTAGAATAAATCTATCAGATATGTGGAGTGATACATTGTGACACACCGCACTCCAGGGGTGACATCTAAGGGGGGTTGTTTTGTATCTTCCTTGATACTTTCTTTCCGTTCCTCACCATTATCATGACCAACGTTGGACTGGCCCACCAGGTACTGGAGGACCCTGCCGTGGGCCCAGGATCTAACAGAATAATGGGCGACACCCAAATTTAAAGGGTATTATGGATTGTTTGCTTGGGTCTTTTGGATGGAGGGACCCCAAAATCATCAGCTGAGGGTTTGCTAATGATAAGATAGAAGAAAAATTTTATATAACTTATCAGGGAACTGTAAATTAAAGGGGTTTTCTGGGACTTAGGATAGGTCATCAATGTAGGATTGGTGAGGGTCTGACACCCGGGACCCTTACAGATCAGCTGGTTGATTAGGTCACAGGGTTTAAGTGAGCGCTGTTTCCTCTTCAGTGAATACCAAGCACAGCGCCGTACATGGTATTGTGGCTGTGTTTGGTATTGCAGCTCAGCCTATTCACTTAAATGGGCTGCTGGTGTATCACGTGGCCATTGATCGTGACGTCATCAACACAGGAAAGAGACCACGGCACTTGTGAGCATCACAGCCTTTCAAATATCTACTTGGCAGGATTCCCTGATCACATATTTACAACCTATCCTAAGAATAAATCAGCAGTTGCAAGTTCTGGGAAACCACTTTAAGGCTAAGGCCCCACATAGCGAGCCGCAGACAAAAAATGCTGCGGAAAAGACCACGGCAGATGAGGGGAGGCAGAGGCGGCCCTGGAGAGTAACGGGCTCCATAGACCTCAGTATTATAAATGCCACATGGTGAGCACGGTGCAGATTCTGCACTAGGGTCCCAGGTGGCCCCTCTACACCCAGCTCCCCCACAGACCAATTATCTGCCAGGAGCAGGGGTCCAGTTCACCCCATTCTTGGGGCTAGTGGGGTCCCAGCAGAATCTTCCCAAAACATCCCATTTTTAACATGGTAAAAATAGCAAATTTTTTGTGCAAAACTTTGTATAATCAATGCCGGAAATTAAACATAATTAATAAACTCCCCCAATAGTTTTTGTGGCCATTTTAGACAATTCACGTTCTTTTCACATGTGTCTGTATGAACAGCCTGAGCTGTACCCAGAGCACGCCCAGACTTCAAAAAAAGCCTCAGTTTTCCTACTGACCAACATGTAACATCTGGATTTTTTTTGCAAAAAAAAAAAAAAAAATTCCAGAAATACTGTGAATCCTTCTGATGGCAGGGGGTGTCTAGGGGCTGTCATTAACCCTCGCCCACCCCTCCTCTGTACGCACTTACTTTGTAACTTGTTACATCTCTGGCTTGGTACATTGCATTCTGCATCCTCCATAGTTATTCCTCTCATTTGGTACATTCAGGGGTGTAGTTATAGGGGGTGCAGCAATACCACTAGTTACCGGGCCCTGAGGGGGCCCCAAAAGTCCCTCCGCCCCATAAAACATACCACTAGTCTATGTGGCTCATGGTAGGTACAGATCTTGTATTGTGGCCCAGCAGATCTGGTTACAATGTATTCAGCAGCTTCCATTATTATCCTCGGATTTGTTACATTTATTAATTGTAAGCAAAATAAATACATAAATAAATACATTGTATTCTGCAGCCTCTGATTTGTTACATTGTACATTATTCTCTCCTCAGATGTGTTACTCTGTATACTGCAGTATCTGATTATCATTATTAATCATTATTATTATTATAGGCAGCCTCCTCTTATTTGTTATATTGATTTCTGCAGCCTCTGATTTGTTACATTGTATTTTGCAGGTTTTGATTCTTATTATTACTATTAATTAATATTATTATCTGCTTCTTATTTGTTACATTGTATTATTCTCTTTCCTCTCATTCATTACATTGATTTCTGCAGCCTCTGGTTTGTTACATTGTATTTTGCAGGCTCTGATAATTATTATTATTATTATCAAGGACATGTTGATCCCATGTTTTATACTGATGGCCAGATTGGAGTCGGGAAGGAATTTTTTCCCCTGACATGGGGCAATTGGCATCAGCCTCATGGGCCTGAATCTGGATCAACACTGTAGGGATAGGTTGGACTTGATGGACCTGAGTCTATATCCAACCTCATCTACTATGTAACTATTATTACTATAATTATTATTATTATCTGCAGCCTCTTATTTGTTACATTGTATTATTCTCTTTCCTCTCATTCATTACAGTGATTTCTGCTGCCTCTAGTTTGTTACAGTGTATTTTCCAAGCTCTGATTATTATTATATTATTAATTACTATTAATTATTATTACTATTATTTGCAGCCTCTTACTTGTTACATTGTATGATTCTGTTTCCTGTCATTACAGTGATTTCTGCAGCCTCTGGTTTGTTACATTGTATCTTCTCTCTTATTTATTACACACAAGCTCTCTCTGTGTTTCCCAACCTTCGTCCACGTTGGCTGTGTTACCTGCCCCCTCCTCTCTCCTCCTCCTGCCCCCCTCCTCTGGCTGGGACTGTCAGATTTTGGCAGGGCCTCTCCTCCATCATGCAGGCCCCTGTGCTGCTCCTGAGCCTGGGGCTGGTGTGCTCGCTGACCCTGCAGCCCCCCGATGAGTTGCTCTGGGATGGGGTCTCTCTCTTCTCTAAGGGTGAGTGGTCGGAGGCCCGGGACAAACTCTGGGGGGCGCTGCGGACCCTACAGGAGGTGCGGGGAGCCCGGCTGAGGTGCGGGGAGGAATGTGGGCTCCCAAGGGCCCAACTGGAGGAGGCCGTGATGGAGAGAGCCGAGTGCCTGCTGAGCTGTGAGCGCCTGAGGCTGGGGGAGCCCTCCCTGTACCGCCTGACCCAGGACACTGAGAAGACCTTCCACAAGGGGGCGCTCTACAACTACCTGCAAGTGGCCCATTACAGGGTAGGTCCAGCGGGGTGCGGGGTCCTGATGCCTTCTATGATAGGTTTGCTTGCTAAGTGCAATGCTCTGCAGCCCATACTTGCACTCTGCAGGTTAGGGATGTGCACACGGCTGGGTGTAATGCTCTGCAGCCCATACTTGCACTCTACAGGTTAGGGATGTGCAGACTGCAGGGCTGGGTGCAATGCTCTGCAGCCCATACTTGCACTCTGCAGGTTAGGGATGTGCAGACGGCTGGGTGTAATGCTCTGCAGCCCATACTTGCACTCTGCAGGTTAGGGATGCGTACACTGCTGGTTGCAATGCTCTGCAGCCCATACTTGTACTCTACAGGTTAGGGATGCGTAGACTGCTGGGCTGGGTGCAATGCTCTGCAGCCCATACTTGCACTCTACAGGTTAGGGATGCGTAGACTGCTGGGCTGGGTGCAATGCTCTGCAGCCCATACTTGCACTCTACAGGTTAGGGATGGGTAGACTGCTGGGCTGGGTGCAATGCTCTGTAGTGAATTCCAGAGGTAGCAGTGATGAAGAGGTCTGATAGTCTGCAGTCCAGGTTTGCTTGGGGTTGGTTATGAGGTTGTAGTTTGTTTAGTTTTGGATGCAATAGTCTGCAGTGTAGTACAGGGTCTCTTGGTTATGAGTAGATTGCTTTGGATGAGGTGCTCTGCAGCTTGTTGTCAGAGGCAGTAATGAGATGCAATGCTCTACAGTCCATACTTACACCCTACAGGGTAGGCTGCTGATCCAGGTGCAATGCTCTGCAGCAAGAGGAGGGATATATGTAAGAGGAGGAAGCAGTCATGTCTTGTTCTTTGATGGGGGTGATTTTTTTGGAAAACTGTGCAGGAAAGTATCTAAGGGGTTAACTGCCCAGAATGCATTGCTGCCATGTAGGGGCTTGCACACGTGGATGTGTGTACATGGTGTGCGGGGGATGGGCGCGGCGCTGTCACTTTATCACTTACTGTAAATATTTTGAATAATCAGGAAATAAAATATAGAAGAACTACAAAAGTGGGAAAATCGCCCTCATAGGCTGTAGCGTCTTCATTCATCCTCCGCTGTCCGCTCATCCAGTTATTCCATAGAGATATCTGTTTTTGGGAAAGTTGGGTTTATAAGCTGACTCCTGAATGTAGACAGGTTTGCTGTTCAGGGGTGTGGGAGAGCAGGATGAAATCCTATGTGGGAGCTGTAGCTTGGTACCCAGCTTCCCCAGATACAGATATTTTACAAAAAATAAATTTTTTTAACCTCTTGACTGACAAGAACAACATTAGGAATCAAATTTACTTGTAAATTCTCAATTTTTTTTGGGGGGGAGGGGGGCAGGAGTGTAATAGTTATTAATACAATGGACATGATGACATGGCTGGATTTGTGGGATGGGGGTGTCATTGGTTCTAGGTTCTGACGGGATGGAGGTTTCATTGGCTTCAGGTTTTAGTGGGGTGGAGGTATCTTTGGTTTTAGGTTCTAGAGGTATGAATGTGCCATTGGTTCTAGGTTCTGGTGAGATGGAGGTATCATTAGTTCTAGGTACTGATGGGATGGAGTTGTCATTGGTTTTAGGTTCTGATGGGATGGATGTGTCATTGGTTCTAGGTTCTGGAGAGAGGGGTATCATTGGTTCTAGGTTATGATGAGATTAAGCATCATTAGTTCTAGGGTCTGGTGGGATGGAGGTATTATTGGTTCTAGGTTCTGATGGGCTGGAGGTATCACTGGCTATAGGCGCTCTATATAGACGTTTTGGTATGATGGAGACAACTCAGTATTTTTCTCACTTTCCCCAGCTGGAGGAGTTGGATGAAGCGGCTGCCGCTGCTTACACTTTCTATGTGAGGAATCCCCATCATGAACAGATCCAGGGTGACGTGACCCGCTATCGCACCATGAAAGGGGTTCTAGAAGAGAGCTTCCGAGACCTGGAGGAGCCGCCATACAAGGTAACACAGCCGACCCCCAATGCTACAGTTCGGAGACACTCCTCCATATTGACATGCATTGCTCATGGCTTTAACCCTTGCTGCTCCTACCTGACCACTATGGTGTCTTCTGTGTCCTCTTTCCCAGGTTCTGTTCGCCCAAGCGATATCTCTACTATCTCAGGAGAGAACGACCACCGCAATCCTGAGGCTGGAGGAGTCGCTGAGCTCCTTTCTGTCTACGCTCCATGATTGCCGGACCCTCTGTGAGGGGACTCGAGAGCGCGAGAACGAAACGCACCGCGACTTCCCTGAGGTCATTGCAGGTACCTGTTGATACCTTCTCTGCTGGCCCACAACCTCTTCAACCCATCCTTCGTGTCAACAGGCTGACCCCAAAAACATGGCTATTCATAGTCTCCGTAGTTTTCTCACCTTTCCCCTGCATAGCCCAGCCTTATATATTAAGTTTTGTGTTCCCATTTATACTCCATGCACACCTAAAGCTCCACTCTGCTGGCGTCCGAGCAGTGCATTGAGGCATTCAGTAGAAGTTTGAAAGCTGCTTTGGATGTGAATGGAGTAATTCCCATGAAATAACTACTAGCTGGATTACATTTTTGACCATTGCCCTTGTGTCCCCCAGAATATTACACACAGGTCCTGCAGTGTAAGCAGCGATGTATCCTGGACGTATCCCTGACGCCCGGGCAGAAGCGATCTCAGCAGGATATCCTCGTATCTCATCTGCAGCTCCTTCAGCAGGGATACGCTCAGCGTAAGTCATTGGCCCCTGGCTGGTACTTGTGGACAGCTATGCCCGGGGCTGATGGACAAATGAATGGGACTGAACCACATTACCTAGACCTAGTCCTGTGATGCTCACAGAGGGGCAGGGTTCGTTACAGAACAGTTATCTGAGCTCTCTTATCTTTACAGTCGGAGACTGGGAGTCGGCTGCACAGATTGCACGGTCATTACTGCTATTCCATCCACATAATGAAACCGTGCAAGAGAGTCTACGCGGATATGAACAGAAACTGGAAAGCACAAGTGAGATCAGACCCCGAGAGGTAAATCAAGAGATTTGTGTACATATAGTGCTGTAGAAAAGTATGTGCTCATGAGACGGGGGGCTGACAGACTACTTTAGACTCCAACAATATATGAGCTATAGGTGGAGTCACGGATTCTAGCTCTGCCCTGAACACCAGATCAGTAGATCAATGTTACACACTGGGCTCGAGTCTGTTGAAGCTGGAAAGTTCCTCTAATGTTTCCAGTTTCTATTTATTGGCTGTTCTGTTCTATAGGCGCAGATTTGAGGGTATAGGTTATGATTTGTGCTTTGTATTTCAGAATATTGCGTCGTACGTGCGGCAGGCGCTGTCAGAAAAGAAGTTGTTGTATTACGTCATGGAGAACCTGAGCATCGATTTTCAAGATCCGGTCAGGCACAAATTTTTGTTTCCTCTACTCATGGGGTTGTTGTGTAATGTTCTTTTATATACAGAGATGAGAGCTGAGCAGCAGTACCCAGCATGACCACTACGCAATGTGTGGCGCTGTTTAATGGTCTATAGATGAGAGCTGAGCAGCAGTACCCAGCATGACCACTACGCAATGTGTGGCGCTGTTTAATGGTCTGTAGATGAGAGCTGAGCAGCAGTACCCAGCATGACCACTACGCAATGTGTGGCGCTGTTTAATGGTCTATAGATGAGAGCTGAGCAGCAGTACCCAGCATGACCACTACGCAATGTGTGGCGCTGTTTAATGGTCTATAGATGAGAGCTGAGCAGCAGTACCCAGCATGACCACTACGCAATGTGTGGCGCTGTTTAATGGTCTATAGATGAGAGCTGAGCAGCAGTACCCAGCATGACCACTACGCAATGTGTGGCGCTGTTTAATGGTCTATAGATGAGAGCTGAGCAGCAGTACCCAGCATGACCACTACGCAATGTGTGGCGCTGTTTAATGGTCTATAGATGAGAGCTGAGCAGCAGTACCCAGCATGACCACTACGCAATGTGTGGCGCTGTTTAATGGTCTATAGATGAGAGCTGAGCAGCAGTACCCAGCATGACCACTACGCAATGTGTGGCGCTGTTTAATGGTCTATAGATGAGAGCTGAGCAGCAGTACCCAGCATGACCACTACGCAATGTGTGGCGCTGTTTAATGGTCTATAGATGAGAGCTGAGCAGCAGTACCCAGCATGACCACTACGCAATGTATATATAAAAAAATTGAAGAATATTTGCTAATAATGATAATTAAAAATCTCTTACTGTTTACAGCACATATACAGGTTCTACTATTTGTCTCCATGGTAACAGACTACAAACAAACTCCATGTAGTCTGAACCTGAAGTAGTTTTTTACAAAGGGGTCAAAGGGTGTGAAGTGACTGCAGATCAGACTACTGAGGATGGATTATAATCTGTAACCATGGAGACAGAGAGGTCAGTGTAGAATCCATAGACATGAAACAGTGGCATATTCTTCATCAGGTCTTTTTCTACATTTCCTATATTATAGCGGAGACCAGGCAGGTTATAAATACGACATAATGTTCTTCTCCAGATGGAATTGTCTACGTCCAGTTTTATAGATATGCCTCTCTGTGTTCTCAGGATCTATGGACCCCGGAGGAAATAATTCCGGAGAGTCTTAGAGAGAGAATCAGGTGAGTTCAGCAGCCAATCAGATCGCTGCTATATACGGTATATACTTTCTATTTACTGACCTGTGCCTTTAAATAATGAGATTTGGGTATATTTTTCCCTTTTTTTTGAACTAGGGCAGAGCAAGCAGCTGCAGAGGAGGCTGGAGGTGAGTATAGCGTGTGCTTGTGAGCGAGGTGTGAGGTTTTCTTGTGCCTCAGTCCAGACTTCTAGTGCTGTGACTATGGAATGCAATACACAGAAGTAGGTAAAAGGGGGCGATCTATGCCTGTAAGGACCTATGTCATGTGACCATGGCTGAGCACCAGCACCAGTGACCAATACATATCACTGGATGACACAACCAGTCCTAATATGATGATGTAACATGCGCCATACTCTGCAGGACAGCTTCCATACGAGGAGGTGAAGGTCACACTGACCCCAAGACAGATGAACGGGACGTCCCGAGTCACCCTGGATGGGGTCCTCACGGACGAGGAGTGTGAGTCTTTACTTGGTCTTGTGCAGGTAAGTGAAGGAGCAGAGAATTGGAGGAACAAAATACATTATAGGTGTGTTCTCCGAAGAAAGGAAGCTGCGCCTCTAGCGCCACCTGCTGGAAGGTAGCGATTCTTTAAGTCAATGTCTGACCCTTTAGACATGTCTTGGGTCAGACACTGACTTATAGGATAGCGGCCTGGGTCTAGTGAAGTGAAATGTAATGCCCATAGCAAAGAGTTGTTGGGGGTTAATGTCAAACTAAAGTATCCTGGGCTCCAGTGATGGCTTCAGGCCAGGACACAGACACCAGGGGAACTGGGAAGGGGCAGCGCGGGGACGGTAGGTAAGGTGAGTATTACATAGTTTGGGGTCTATGGTAAAATCCCCTGTGGTTTAGAGCAGTGAAGAGCTCTGCATCCTTGGTTGTCTAGGACATTGAAAGGGTTAATGTGGTGGTCTAGGCCAATGATGGGGTAAATATTTTATGCCAGCTTCCTCTTCCTTTCCTGTCAGCCTCATAGTTGTCTCTGTGATTGGGCAGAGCGCTTTGTGGGTGGCGCTCTGCCCAATCAGTTTGAGGATGGTTTTTATGTTGCCTGGATACCTGAGGACACTTTTTATATTGTATTACAATGCGATTGACTGTATTTGTGGTTATCTGTATATGTATTTTTTGTGCACCCAGGAGGCTGAAGCCTCTGGTGAGGCGCTGAAGAGGAGACGATCGCCCCACACACCTCATGAGCGAACCCAAGGCCTGACCATCCTGCAAGCCCTTCAGGTATCACCTAACGGACACATAGAGGTCCACCAAGATGGCCCTCGGGGATGTAAACTAAGGGTCCTTCAGCTAGGCTGTGAGTAAGGAGACAATCTATCCCCCTTACCAATCAGGGCTACCCCAAAATGGCTGCCACATTAATTACTGTAACTTAACCCATGACCATCTCTGAGACTGTTTGTCACCCAGCTTTCCCACAATCAGATACAATGGTAGATGTCATTGATTATTAATAGGTTTCTTTTTCCAGTTGTCCTTATCGGGATTGGTGGATCGCAATCGCGCGCATTTTCTGTATCACGCCACGGAGCGCACTCGTCTCCTGACCCAGTCTTACTTCGAGAAGGAGAAGTTACATTTCTCATATTCTCAGCTGGTGTGTCGGTTGGCCATTGAAGGTACCCGGTGTACACGGATGTCTGTGATTTTGGGTGTCCCCGTTTCTATCACTGTACCCCCCCATGTTCCCCTATTAACTATGTCTCCTCTTTTCACGCTGGGTCTCAGGAGAACAAGAGGGGCGCTCCGATCTCAGTCACCCTGTACATGCAGACAATTGTATCCTGGACCCTGAGGAGAAGGAGTGCTGGCGAGAGCCCCCGGCATACATCCACAGAGACTATAGGTAGGTGGACATCGCATGGTGCCCGTAACCGCAGAGTCTCAGACTCTGGACACACCATATTGGCAGATCTACCATTAAAAATGTGAAAACCGTTTATCAGTATCTTACTTCTATGCTGAGATATGATGGATTGAATCTACAGGCCCCAAAGCCTGAGGCTGCACTACTGAAAGATTTGGTTAGTTACATTCCTTTAAGCTGTAGGTCTTTACCTTCAAGCAGTCATAGCTCAGTATTGTTTTCACATGTTTATGTATAGCTATGGCCCATTCCAAAGCCTGAGGCTGCACTACTATGCCTGTTGTGTTGTCATGGAGACCTTGTGTGGGTTCATATCAATATACACATCTGTGTTCACACCTATATATACACATCACTGTCACTATCCTGGCCAGGGAAGATGTAGATGATGATAGCCAGACAAGGCTACCATGACAACACGGAGAGAAATCAGAAGGGGATTTTGCGGCAGATTTTTTCAGCCTCAGGCCTTAAAGCGCAGTCCGGTATTAGACAATATGGCTGCTCCCTTCTTCTCAGGAAGTGACATCACATCATTCTTATGGGACTGAGCTGTGTGACCGATGGACATGATGTCACTTCCTAAGAAGACAGCCTTTATTTCTAATCATGGATAACCCCTTTAAGGTTTAACACTTAAAGTGATTATACACATATTTGCCAACAGTCCTGGTGGTCACGGAACAGTAGAGTTTATGCCCATTAAATTGGGCAACATGTTGGGGCTTACAGGGGGTTATTGATGACCCATCCTTAAGATAGGTGGGGTCCCAAGTGTCGGGTCCCTGCCGATCAACTGTCTGAAGAGACCATAACGTTCCGATGGCCGATGCGGTCTCTTCACAAAAAACCAAGCCCAGCGCCATGCATTGTATAGTGTTCGTGCTTGGTGTTGGGGTTCAGCCCTATTTTCTTGAATGGGACTAAGCTTCTGTTGTGCCATGTGACCGATGAATGTGACATCACATGGCCTGTGAAGCAGTTCCTGCTCGGAAGCAGACGTCACCTTCCTTTTAAAGTGACTGTGCAGGATTACAATAACTTGTCTGCCTTCTTTCAGAAACAGCGCCACATCTGTCTAATGGCTGTGTCTGGTATTGCACCTCAGATCCATTAAGTGATTAGAGCTGAGCTGTCACACCACACACAACCTGTGGATAAGAGCGGTGCTGTTTTTGGAAAAAAAAAAGGCCATCGTTTTGATTTTAGTCTTATACGACGTCTTTAGTGATCATTTGTATATGGATGGGTTATATATACATCACCTATAGATCTGTGACTATGTATTCCATAGCGGGATGCTGTATCTGAATGACGATTTTCTGGGCGGTGATCTCTTCTTCACGGAGCTGGATGGGACGAGCGTGACGGTGAGTGTGAGACGTGTGGGTGCAGTACCGCTGACCGCCTGTAGGTGATGCTGATGATTTACTATAGTCAGACACCGGAGGCAATAATAGAACAAGGAAAAGATCCAAAAATATCCAGATAAATAAATCCTTCCTTTCTAATTCCGGAGATTTATTTCATTCATGTCTTATTTTATGGTATAATATGCAATAACGCAACATCCTTGAGACCAAATTCCGCAAATCCCGCTCCAAGAATTAATGGATCCACTGTGCAAAGCTGATAATTATCATAAACCTCTGGTCAGCTGACTATGTGAAAGCACATGACATCAGCACAAGAGCAGTGACATCATCACCAGGCTGGGACCATGGGCACATGTCACTTAAAGGAGCAAAGAGGCAGCTATATTTGGTTTTAGGGGGTGGCAAACTGGACCCAGAGGACAAAAGCCCCAGGGATAACATCAATTTAACATTCACTACTGTCTATAATGGCTGATAACAGGGAGCAATAGAAGACAGCCCAACAACCCAGCTGAAGTAAATATCCACATTTACTTTAACGCCTTCATAGTGCTCAGAGTTCCGTTTCTCCAGAATCTAAATTCTTCCTCCAGTAGAGGGCGCTTCCTGTATACTGTTAGGATTAACGTCAATGTACATATTAGTGGTGGCTGCAGGTAGACAGAATTGTATCATTGAAAGAGGCGCTGCAGCAACCTATATAAAACAGCATAGACTGTAGACGTAGATGACGCCTCCTGCTTGTCATAGGTTTCTCCGAAGCTGTGCGAAGCTGCGTCTCATAGGATACACTGGAGGTTCTGCACACAGCACTCACAGATGACAGGGAGAGTCAGGGGAGTCAGTCCCTCCTCTTCAGCAGCGCTCTCTGCAGGAAGAGGAGGGACTGACAGCTGCCAGGAGGGATTTGATAGGGGATGATGTAGTCTTATATTTCACAGTTACATCCTGACCTCCTGTGTACACAGCCAGCTCTGCCCTGGTGGTCAAACTACTGATCACATGACCCAGCTGCTGGTATTATGTGTCTATGTGCAGAGGGTTTGGAGCTCTGTATCAGCACACTACTAGACTGATATATTATGGTTGAATTTTGGACAAATGTAGGGCAAAAAATAAAATAATGAATCAAATGAATGTATATGAGTAAAGTCACCTGACTCTTCTCCATCCTACGAGCAGGCGGAGGTCCGCCCCCAGTGCGGCCGCTTGGTCCTGTTCGGCTCAGGGGGTGAGAATGCCCACGGGGTTCGTGCCGTGACAGAGGGCAGAAGATGTGAGATCGCGCTGTGGTTCACGGCATCAGCGGAACACGCAGAACAGGTAACACCAGTATTCTGTAGATGTCAGCGTGGCCTGTGCACCTGCAGTGTGTACGCGCGCCAGTCTTTATCTCCACGTACTGGAGGAAGTTATTTGCCCCCTGGGTTATGTTCCCATCATGATAGGACAAAAGACAAGCAAGAGCTTAGACTTTCTCAAAACAGCCATTTCTATAAAATATACAAGTTTACAAGTGTTTTTTTTTTTAGTTATCTGTGTGTGGGAAAGCTGGATGTCAGCCAATATGGCTGCAATTACAACTACAATCACCCAGCTTTCTTAGAATCTGCCAGTGTAGTCGCCATTGTGGATGGGGCAGAGTCTACAGAGCTCAGGGAGAAGGAATTGTAGTAAAATAATGGTGTTGTGCAGAGAAGACGACGTGATCTGCGTCCGCCCATTATTCTCCCCGCCCCCCACTTGATTCAAGGAAACCTATGACATCATAGTTTTTAGATGACATCATGAAAATCTTTCAAAAAGGGAAATGACTCAGTTTTTTTTTTTCTGCTGCACCAGATTGGACATGTGTGGTCACAAAGGGGTTAATAGACTACAAATAGGGCAAAGATGGCGTCCGGTACTGATGTCTCTTTATCTGTCCTTTAAAGGAAAGAATTCAAGCAAAGACAATAGTGACGGGCGAGGTCAGTGAAACGGAGAAAACAGAAAGCAAACCCTCCAGAACCAGGAGAGAGGCGTCTAGGACGGGGTCCTCCCGAAATGAAGACTCTGAGAAACCATCCGGAAGACAACAGAGGCGGAGAGTCGCCAGGAAAATCAGAGATGAACTATAGAGACTGTGACAGAAGGGAAGGGGTTAACGGACAGATCCTCTCACCGGTGCGGATTATGCAGGTGTGGCCTAGAGGGTGTCTAGAAGTATCCAGAGCGGCAAGAGTTAACGGCGGCCCAGTTGTTCATGGGTTGCTGGCTGTGAACAGACGACACATGGAGCAATATGGTGGCTCTGTGCAGGTCACATGACCCGACAAAGGGGATTTTTAAGATTTCTGTAAATGAGTTTAATCATTGTGAAATGAAAAGTTCTGCAACTTTCTAATATACTTTGTGTTACAAATCTTCACCATTGTCAAGAGGTCTGCTTGCTGTCAGTGAATGAGAACATTCTAGTTTACAGACCTGATACTTCTCACTAGACACAAGTGAACTGGTTCGTAGTGAGTTGGATTCATTACAACTTTTTGGGTTTGACTCTAATGAATCATTACTATACCCCAGAATATAGAAGAATAATAGACAGTCATAGTCACCTTCCCTCCTCTTATGGCCTCCTGGGTGACATCACAGGCTCTGAGGACCAATCACAGGCCTCAGATCACGTGTGACTTACTGATGTCATGATGTCCGTGAGCCCCATGTGATGACAGGGGCCCAATCGGATGTCTCAGCCGCTCTCTGGGGCTGAAGTTTGCTACAATGAAGCAGCACCAGGATGCCCTTGAGCCGGGGGTAGGTGGGTATCGGGATTTATTATGTTCCTTCACCTTCTCGGGACCTCCGATTATTACATTCTGGGGTCTGAAGAGATCTCACCAGGTAATAATAGTACAGACAAACCTTGTGAGCTTCTTCCATTGTTACTTCTCACAGATGAGAGTTTGTTACAATTGTATCTACAGCCAGACAATCCTCAGTGTGCTAAGCAGCCCGGTGTGCAGACTGATACATGTTCCCTGCACTGATACATTGTAGCAAACCTTCAGGACAGGAGAGCGATTGGTGCTGCTGATCGGGCTGGTTTCACATCTGCACCCGACAGATCATATTATAGGTACTGGGGTGCGTCGGGGACCGATTTTCTTAGCCGTCCGTGTGTCCATTGTTCTGGTCCTTTGACAGATAAGAACAACGGACACACGAATACAGATGTGAACATAGCGTTAGATGCAATTGTAACAGAGTCTCACCTGTGAGAAGTATTAGGTCAGGGATGTTTTCATTCACTGACAGCAAGCAGAGGTCTTGCACAAATTAGAAAGCTATGGGACTTTTTATTGTACAGTTTTTTTGGGGCTACAGTGGTGGCCTATCCTCAACATCAGAATGGTGAGGGTCCCGCACCTGTGCACCGGTCAATCAACTGTTTAAAGGGGCCGCTGCAACCTCTATCCCCTGTTGATGACATCACGTTCATCAGTCACCTGGTACAACAGCAGCTCAGTCCCATTCAAGTGCATGGGGCTGAGCTGCAATACCAAGCACCACCACTATACAATGTATGGCGCTGTTCTTGGTATTCAGTGAAGAAACCATATTGTGTGGCCTCTTCAGACAGCTGACCTGTGGGGGTCCTGTCAGATAAGGCCAGGTCATCAATAGTTAACTCTCAGAAAACCCCTTTAAGTTTTACAGTCACACTAAACCTACCGTCTCATACTAGTGCCGGAGCGTCATAAGAAGAGCGGCCGATGTCAGTCACACATACGGATGTTGGTCGGGTTGTCAGCACTGGAATTGGGATTCCCAATATTTTTAATATCTCAATGCTGCAGTTTCCCAGCTAGAACTGGCTGATAACAGAGAACTGTGCGCACAATGGAGAGAAGGCGGCAGGTTCAGTGTCCCTGTAAGTGGGTTATATGTGACCCCGGCATGTCCTGTCTGGATGGCCTGTTTTCCTCGGAACACGGGGGGGGTTAATGATGTGCGTTTTGTATTTTTCTAATAAAGCCTCCAGTTCGCTCCATGTCCTGGGGGATGAAGTGCATTACCGGCTCTGCCAAAATCCCAAGATGTTTGCTACACAATAAGGTGTTTGTGAGCGCGGCCTGGGGGGAGACGGGAGATGACTTTATATGGGGACGAGCCGAGAGAAAGAGAGACGTGGACAGAGAGAGACTCTCCGAGAAAATATGACCGCAGGATGACTTTATATGGGGACGACAGGCAGGAAAGAGATGGACAGAAAGAGACCGGCAGGAAAGAGAGAGAGACTGCACAGAGCATAGACAGAAAGTGTGAGACCCCCTAAGATAGCACGAGACTGACCGATACATAGAGATATAAGTCACTGCTGTCAGATGTCACAGTACAGAGATAATACACACAGTGATGTCACAGTACAGAGATAATACACACAGTGATGTCACAGTACAGGGATAATACACACAGTGATGTCACAGTACAGGGATAATACACACAGTGATGTCACAGTACAGGGATAATACACACAGTGATGTCACAGACAGGATAATACACACAGTGATGTCACAGTGCAGAGATAATACACACAGTGATGTCACAGTACAGAGATAATACACACAGTGATGTCACAGTACAGAGATAATACACACAGTGATGTCACAGTGCAGAGATAATACACACAGTGATGTCACAGTGCAGGGATAATACACAGTGATGAAACAGTACAAAGATAATACACAGTGATGTCACAGTACAGGGATAATACACACAGTGATGTCACAGTACAGAGATAATACACACAGTGATGTCACAGTACAGGGATAATACACACAGTGATGTCACAGTGCAGAGATAATACACACAGTGATGTCACAGTGCAGGGATAATACACACAGTGATGTCACAGTACAGGGATAATACACACAGTGATGTCACAGTACAGAGATAATACACACAGTGATGTCACAGTACAGGGATAATACACACAGTGATGTCACAATACAGAGATAATACACACAGTGATGTCACAGTGCAGGGATAATACAGACAGGAGATCAGAAACCCCGAATATTGATCCTACAATCAGTATCGGTGGTGTCAGTGACCAGTATGAGGTATAGGATATGTTATACAGATATTTTCTTCCTTTGTAGTCACTGGTGAATCGGCCACCATAAGAGAAGTTACCTATATACCACACACAGGCTAGTCTTATATATCCAGATATTAGTCAGTGTAAGCGGGCAGCTCACAGAGCACCAACAAGTCCATCAGTCGGTCTCGGAGGGATTATATCCGGTGCCCATATAGATTCTATTTACACAGATTTGCCGTATGCCATAAGGGTCTCCATAGTTCTTGTATTCTGTACCTGAACCAGCAGGCTCAGGATGGACATTGTTGTAGGTCTGTCCTATAGACGGAGTGCTGCACTATCTGGGATTGTAGGACACTGAACAATTTACACTTTGTATAAATGACATCACGTATACGATCAGGACAGGAGACACATCTGTGCTGCTGCCGCTGCTATGTTTGGCTCACAGGACTTTCTACACTGGATGCAATTGTAACAAACCCTCAGCTGACAGTGCAGACACTGATGATGATGTCTACATACCAGACTGCCAAAATCTAATCCTCTCATATTCTGTTACCAGGCTATGCCCAGATGGCGTCACATCAGAGCAGATGTCTCACAACACAGCAGCAGTGACTACAAGCTCTATAGAGGACTACTACACCCAGCAGGCTCACTATAGCCCTGCACTACACACCTAATGATTGTCCACCATGTAACAACACTGTAGATTTAGATACAAAATTTAGTCAAAAGTTTATGTTATACAGGGATCTCTGAGACAGCAAATGAGAGTGCTAATAGAGAAAGAGAGGGACAGAGAGGGAAACCCTGACTATGAGAGTGCTAATATATATATATATATAGAGAGAGAGAGAGAGACACACAGACAGAGGGGGAACTGCTGACTATGAGAGTGCTAATATAGTATATATAGAGAGAAAGAGCTGCTCACTGAGAGTGCTGATATAGAGCGCCACACACTGAGAGTACTGATATAGAGCGCCACTCACTGAGAGTACTGATATAGAGCGCCACACACTGAGAGTACTGATATAGAGCGCCACACACTGAGAGTACTGATATAGAGCGCCACCACTGAAACTGATATAGAGCGCCGCTGACAGTGAGAGTACTGATATAGAGCGCCACTCACTGAGAATACTGATATAGAGCGCCACTCACTGAGAGTACTGAAAGAGCGCCACACACTGAGAGTACTGATATAGAGCGCCGCTGACAGTGAGAATACTGATATAGAGCGCCACTCACTGAGAGTACTGATATAGAGCGCCGCTGACAGTGAGAGTACTGATATAGAGCGCCACTCACTGAGAGTACTGATTTAGAGCGCCACTGACAGTGAGAGTACTGATATAGAGCGCCACTCACTGAGAGTGCTGATATAGAGCACCGCTGACAGTGAGAGTACTGATATAGAGCGCCACTCATTGAGAGTACTGATATAGAGCGCCGCTGACAGTGAGAGTGTTGATATAGAGTGCCGCTGACAGTGAGAGTACTGATATAGAGCGCCACTCACTGAGAGTACTGATTTAGAGCGCCGCTGACAGTGAGAGTGCTGATATAGAGCGCCGCTGACAGCTGAGAGTACTGATATAGAGCGCCACTCACTGAGAGTACTGATATAGAGCGCCACACACTGAGAGTACTGATAGGCGCCCACACTGAGAGTACTTATATAGAGCGCCACTCACTGAGAGTACTGATATAGAGCGCCACTGACAGTGAGAGTGCTGATATAGAGCATCTCTGACCGTGAGAGTGCTGATATAGAGCGCCACTCACTGAGAATACTGATATAGAGCGCTGCTGACAGTGAGAGTACTGATATAGAGCGCCACTCACTGAGAGTACTGATATAGAGCGCCACTCACTGAGAGTACTGATATAGAGCGCCACTCACTGAGAGTACTGATATAGAGCGCCGCTGACAGTGAGAATACTGATATAGAGCGCCACTCACTGAGAGTACTGATATAGAGCGCCGCTGACAGTGAGAGTACTGATATAGAGCGCCGCTGACAGTGAGAGTACTGATATAGAGCGCCACTCACTGAGAATACTGATATAGAGCGCCACTCACTGAGAGTACTGATATAGAGCGCCACTCACTGAGAGTACTGATATAGAGCGCCGCTGACAGTGAGAATACTGATATAGAGCGCCACTCACTGAGAGTACTGATATAGAGCGCCGCTGACAGTGAGAGTACTGATATAGAGCGCCACTCACTGAGAGTACTGATTTAGAGCGCCACTGACAGTGAGAGTACTGATATAGAGCGCCACTCACTGAGAGTGCTGATATAGAGCACCGCTGACAGTGAGAGTACTGATATAGAGCGCCACTCATTGAGAGTACTGATATAGAGCGCCGCTGACAGTGAGAGTGTTGATATAGAGTGCCGCTGACAGTGAGAGTACTGATATAGAGCGCCACTCACTGAGAGTACTGATTTAGAGCGCCGCTGACAGTGAGAGTACTGATATAGAGCGCCACTCACTGAGAGTACTGATATAGAGCGCCGCTGACAGTGAGAGTACTGATATAGAGCGCCACTCACTGAGAGTACTGATATAGAGCGCCACTCACTGAGAGTACTGATATAGAGCGCCACACACTGAGAGTACTGATATAGAGCGCCGCTGACAGTGAGAGTACTGATATAGAGCGCGCTCACTGAGAATACTGATAGAGTGCCACTCACTGAGAGTACTGATATAGAGCGCCACTCACTGAGAGTACTGATATAGAGTGCCACTCACTGAGAGTACTGATATAGAGCGCCGCTGATAGTGAGAGTACTGATATAGAGCACCGCTGACAGTGAGAGTACTGATATAGAGCGCCACTCACTGAGAGTACTGATATAGAGCGCCACTCACTGAGAGTACTGATATAGAGCACCGCTGACAGTGAGAATACTGATATAGAGCGCCACTCACTGAGAGTACTGATATAGAGCGCCGCTGACAGTGAGAGTACTGATATAGAGCGCCACTCACTGAGAGTACTGATTTAGAGCGCCGCTGACAGTGAGAGTACTGATACAGAGCGCCACTCACTGAGAGTACTGATATAGAGCGCCACTCACTGAGAGTACTGATATAGAGCGCCGCTGATAGTGAGAGTACTGATATAGAGCACCGCTGACAGTGAGAGTACTGATATAGAGCGCCACACACTGAGAGTACTGATATAGAGCGCCACTCACTGAGAGTACTGATATAGAGCGCCACTCACTGAGAGTACTGATATAGAGCGCCACTCACTGAGAGTACTGATATAGAGCGCCACTCACTGAGAGTACTGATTTAGAGCACCGCTGACAGTGAGAGTACTGATATAGAGCGCCACTCACTGAGAGTACTGATATAGAGCGCCACTGACAGTGAGAGTGCTGATATAGAGCACCACTGACAGTGAGAGTACTGATATAGAGCGCCGCTGACAGTGAGAGTGCTGATATAGAGCGCCGCTGACAGTGAGAGTACTGATATAGAGCGCTTCTGACAGTGAGAGTACTGATATAGAGCGCCACTCACTTAGAGTACTGATATAGAGCGCCACTCACTGAGAGTACTGATTTAGAGCGCCGCTGACAGTAAGAGTACTGATCTAGAGCGCCACTCACTGAGAGTACTGATATAGAGTGCCACTCACTGAGAGTACTGATATAGAGCGCCACTCACTGAGAGTACTGATATAGAGCGCCACTCACTGAGAGTACTGATTTAGAGCGCCGCTGACAGTGAGAGTACTGATATAGAGCACCGCTGACAGTAAGAGTACTGATCTAGAGCGCCACTCACTGAGAGTACTGATATAGAGCGCCACTCACTGAGAGTACTGATATAGAGCGCCACTCACTGAGAGTACTGATATAGAGCGCCACTCACTGAGAGTACTGATTTAGAGCGCTGCTGACAGTGAGAGTACTGATACAGAGCGCCACTCACTGAGAGTACTGATATAGAGTGCCACTCACTGAGAGTACTGATATAGAGCGCCACTCACTGAGAGTACTGATTTAGAGCGCTGCTGACAGTGAGAGTACTGATACAGAGCGCCACTCACTGAGAGTACTGATATAGAGTGCCACACACTGAGAGTACTGATATAGAGCGCCACTGACAGTGAGAGTGCTGATATAGAGCGCCACTCACTGAGAGTACTGATATAGAGCGCCACTGACAGTGAGAGTGCTGATATAGAGCGCCGCTGACAGTGAGAGTGCTGATATAGAGCGCCGCTGACAGTGAGAGTACTGATATAGAGCGCTGCTGACAGTGAGAGTACTGATATAGAGCGCCACTCACTGAGACTACTGATATAGAGCGCCACTCACTGAGAGTACTGATATAGAGCGCCGCTGACAGTGAGAGTACTGATATAGAGTGCCACTCACTGAGAGTACTGATATAGAGCGCCACTCACTGAGAGTACTGATATAGAGCACCGCTGACAGTGAGAGTACTGATATAGAGCGCCGCTGACAGTGAGATTGCTGATATAGAGCGCCGCTGACAGTGAGAGTACTGATATAGAGCGCCACTCACTGAGAGTACTGATATAGAGCGCCGCTCACTGAGAGTACTGATATAGAGCGCCGCTGATAGTGAGAGTACTGATATAGAGCGCCGCTGACAGTGAGAGTACTGATATAGAGCGCCACTCACTGAGAGTACTGATATAGAGCGCCACTCACTGAGAGTACTGATATAGAGCGCCACTCACTGAGAGTACTGATATAGAGCGCCGCTGACAGTGAGAGTACTGATATAGAGCGCCACTCACTGAGAGTACTGATATAGAGCGCCACTCACTGAGAGTACTGATATAGAGCGCCACTCACTGAGAGTACTGATATAGAGCGCCGCTGACAGTGAGAGTACTGATATAGAGCGCCGCTGACAGTGAGAGTACTGATATAGAGCGCCGCTGATAGTGAGAGTACTGATATAGAGCGCCGCTGACAGTGAGAGTACTGATATAGAGCGCCGCTGACAGTGAGAGTACTGATATAGAGCGCCGCTGACAGGGAGAGTACTGATATAGAGCGCCGCTGACAGTGAGAGTACTGATATAGAGCGCCACTCACTGAGAGTACTGATATAGAGCGCCACTCACTGAGAGTACTGATATAGAGCGCCGCTGACAGTGAGAGTACTGATATAGAGCGCCACTCACTGAGAGTCCTGATATAGAGCGCTGCTGACAGTGAGAGTACTGATATAGAGCGCCGCTGACAGTGAGAGTACTGATATAGAGCGCCGCTGACAGTGAGAGTACTGATATAGAGCGCCACTCACTGAGAGTCCTGATATAGAGCGCTGCTGACAGTGAGAGTACTGATATAGAGCATCTCTGACCGTGAGAGTACTGATATAGAGCGCCGCTGACAGTGAGAGTACTGATATAGAGCGCCACTCACTGAGAGTCCTGATATAGAGCGCTGCTGACAGTGAGAGTACTGATATAGAGCGCCACTGACAGTGAGAGTGCTGGTATTATATAGTGCTAATAGATGGAGACTGGATACAAGGAGTTAATCGGGCTCAGTGGACTGATTTGCTAACTAAATGTTTCAGGTTTGAGTAACCAAATGAGCGGCCTCCCGTCTATCCTTGTGTCCCTCGCTGAAGTTTCAGTTGTCTAATCTCTCTCGTCTTTTGCTGTCTCTTGGCCTCCATGAATTTACTCCATTGTTTTTCCTCAGGCAGTAAGGCCGGTTGTGACTTCACCTCTTCCCCCCATAACAACACCCCTACTACAAGTTACACTGGATCTCCTCAGCTCCACCTCTCTGTTATACTTAAGCAGTGACTCCATCTTAACTGCATTGTCTATTGGAATCTGCGATCATCTGAAATCTACCTCCCGTCTCAACCGAGATGTGATATTCATAGGATAGCTCCAAGATGGCGGGTAGACTGTGTGCAGATATTTACTAGGCTACAAGATGATGGATAGTCCAGACATACGATTCTTTGTACATCACAAAAAGCTCTGAGCGCCAACCACTGTGACAAGAATATACAGTGTATTATGTAGCGTTATCTATCATAGCCGTAATACCAATATACATGGATCCCCCGATCACATCTGGCATTAGTAGAGGCCTGAATATACCAATGACTGGATGGGGGTGCCTAAAACTCAACCCATATACAAGTTTTTGAGATTTCTCGGCCGTGGCGTTTCTTGTTCCACCTGCCCTCTGACTCTGTGAGCCGTCCTTCTCCTTGAGAGTCTCTAGTTGATAATCTCTTTAGTGTAATCTGATGGCTTTTGCCGCTGTCACCCCCCCCCCCCCCCCCCCGACACACACTTATACATCCAGTATACACGCTAAGAGGCATGACACACATCACTCCACATGTAAAGATCTAAGTATCCAGCTAGTGAAAACGGATTAGTGACTGCAAACAAGTGCACCAAAAAGCAAACAAGAAACCTCTGACATTTCCCTCTAAAACAAAAAATCCCCACTGAGGCCGCGGCTCTATCTAGCGCTATCTGGTTTTTCTGGGCGACATTGACTTTATAGGAACGTGTCCCCAATTATTTTATTTATTTATTAAAACCTTTTTTTTGTAATCTGTTTTTATTTTCTGATTGTAGATTTTTTTTATCCATGACTATGGGGGCAGCCATCTTACCTGAGCTTCTCCTCTGTTAACAGCATTTAGGGATCTGCTTTACAGCATAGTCAAGGCCATAGGCAGCAATAGACTGGAGCCGACTCATTGAGGTCTATGGGAGAGTTTTCTAGGCATGCTCTGTGCGGGGAGGGGGAGGAGATAAGATATGACATCATCTATGGTCAATAGTGATGTAATGATGGGTCAGTGGTGTAGTCTATAGAGGTGCTATGATCTATTGTCATCCTGTCTTTGATGTAAATTAAGTGACTGCTGAAAAGAAACCCCTTACAGACATTGGTCTATTATTAGGCTTAGTGGTCAGAGTGAAAACTTGTGTTTTTTTTCTTTTAAATATAGAAAGTGACGAAAGTATTTTAAAAATTTCCAAAAATACCTAAAAAATATATATAACATAAAAACGTGGTTTAAAATATAGGTCACTTTTTTGGTGACACAGTCCCTTTAAGGAATTAGTTCCACTTCAACCATGTGCATCTCGGCCAAAGACAGTTAAGTAGTCCATGGACGCCTCTTCTCTTCCACCACCATGGTCCTGCCACGCCATGTCTATACACATCACCACCTGTGTGGTTAGCATTAACACCTGGGATGCATCCCTGCTTACTGACGGAGTCCAGTCATTGTGGATCAGACTCTGTAGGGACAAGAGGAATTGTAACGCCCAATTGTCTTGTAGTCCTGAGGTATATGTAGACTTTTAGTGGAATCCAAGTTACTATAGCAGACATGTCAGGAGAGGTGACAACTCCGCTATAAATCCAGTCACTCATAGATGGATTCGCTGATAGTAGACTTACTTGTTCCTCATCTTCTCCATCCTGCCCAGAGCACCATGACAACTCCTGACAACTACAACATTTGTTCCTGAGACATCTTTGGACTTTTGCTTCTACAGCCATCCCCAGTTTCTACAGTAAGGCCAATAAATTTGGACCCCAAAATAAATACAGACCCCCCCCCCGAACAACTACATAACCCAGGAAAGACCAGACCCCAAAATAAATACAGACCCCCCCAATCAATCCCAAAGTAAAGTGTGATCCAGGAAAGACAAAATAAGTAGAGACTCCCTAACCTATTACAGTGCCCAGACCCCTGACCCACCCTAAATAAATACCATCCCCCGACCAGATCCATGCACCTCTCCCTTCTGCCTCTCTGCCCTTGGCTTTAGGACCTGCACAGACACGGCCATGTTCCTTTATCTGTGCCTGATTCTCAGGACCTGCACACTTATGGTCATGTGACCTTATATCTGCAGGTCCAACTTCTGGTGGCCGAAGGGGAGGACAAAGATCGTAACATCTTATTTATCATAGAAAATGATATTTTTAAAGAATTTGCACCACAATAGGGAAAAAGACCCCCCCCCTCCTCCATTGAGTAAACAGGTTTTCCTTCTTTTACCCCAGGTCTTGCTCGGTCTGAAGAACCTGTTTGTAATTGACCTCCTCGGGCCTCACAGACAAAAGACTTTGAGGAATTTTCTAATGGTGACTAAAGATCATTGTGTGTGGGAGTTGTGGTTTTTAGCTGTATTTTAGACATGTGTATGATACCGAGCACCCTATAGGCTATCCTAGTGCAATGCAGACTGGGTTGTGAAGAAGCATCACTTTGGATTTGCACATTTGTCCTAGGTTGTATAAGATGGGATTTAAAGAAACAGTGCCACCCTTTGTACAGGCTGTCTCTAGTACTGCAGTTCATCCCCATTTAAAGAGAACCTTTCACCACCTCCACTAACTTGGCCCTTTTTAACCTTTAATCGGCTTCTCTCCAATCACTCCAGTGCTTTTGGAATTGCTTCTCTAGCCCCCACCAGTCCTGAGCAATTGGTGCAGTTAGTTTTGTGGCCTGAGATGCTAACTAGACTCTCTAATGTCAAGTGGGTGGAGTCATGCAAGAACAGGCAAGGGGACATGGCTGTGAGCTCTAATACTGTCACACCCCCTTGCCTGCTCCTGCCTGACACCACCCACTTGACATTAGGGAGTCTAGTAAGCATATCAGGCACCAAAACTACCTGCACTCAGGAATGGTGGGGGGGTAGAGAATTAAATTCCAGCTGTGCCAGAATCAGTGGAGGGGCGGCTATTAAATGATATAAAGAGCTGGACTTGGAGGTGGTGAAAAGGCAAAGCTGAAATGTCAGACACAGCCATATACAGGGGTGGCGCTGAGTCAGGGGCAAAAACAGACAAATAGTAGAGGAAATGTAGGCCTGGACTGTGAGAGGAAGGGAACGTGTTGTCAGAAGGGAAGCGCTAATAGAGAAGGAGCAGTGCCAGGAAGATCTTCTGGAGGACCGGCAGCATGTAGAGATGTAGGACAGGGCAGTAATATTAGAGGAGATGGGGGTGCCAGGATAGATATTTAGGAAAGGACAGGGTTGGCATGGATATAGGGCAGTGGTTATAGGGGAGAGGTAGGACAGGGTGGGCATGGATATAGGGCAGTGGTTATAGGGGAGAGGTAGGACAGGGCAGGGTAGGCATGGATATAGAGCAGTGGTTATAGGGGAGAGGTAGGACAGGGTAGGCATGGATATAGGGCAGTGGTTATAGGGGAGAGGTAGGGCAGGGTGGGCATGAATATAGGGCAGTAGTTATAGGGGAGAGGTAGGACAGGACAGGGTGGGCATGGATATAGGGCAGTAGTTATAGGGGAGAGGTAGGACAGGGCAGGGTGGGCATGGATATAGAGCAGTGGTTATAGGGGAGAGGTAGGACAGGGTGGGCATGGATATAGGGCAGTAGTTATAGGGGAGAGGTAGGACAGGGCAGGGATGTCGTGGATATAGAGCAGTGGTTATAGGGGAGAGGTAGGACAGGGTGGGCATGGATATAGGGCAGTAGTTATAGGGGAGAGGTAGGACAGGGTAGGCATGGATATAGGGCAGTGGTTATAGGGGAGAGGTAGGACAGGGTGGGCATGGATATAGGGCAGTAGTTATAGGGGAGAGGTAGGACAGGGCAGGGTGGGCATGGATATAGAGCAGTGGTTATAGGGGAGAGGTAGGACAGGGCAGGGTTGGCATGGATATAGAGCAGTGCTATTATTGGAGCTGTAGGGGCAGGCAGTGCTTGTAGAGGAGAGGTAGGACAGGACAGGGTGGGCATGGATATAGGGCAGTGGTTATAGGGGAGAGGTAGGACAGGGCAGGGTTGGCATGGATATAGGGCAGTGGTTATAGGGGAGAGGTAGGACAGGGCAGGGATGTCGTGGATATAGGGCAGTAGTTATAGGGGAGAGGTAGGACAGGACAGGGTGGGCATGGATATAGGGCAGTAGTTATAGGGGAGAGGTAGGACAGGGCAGGGTTGGCATGGATATAGGGCAGTGGTTATAGGGGAGAGGTAGGACAGGGCAGGGTTGGCATGGATATAGGGCAGTGGTTATAGGGGAGAGGTAGGACAGGGCAGGGATGTCGTGGATATAGAGCAGTGGTTATAGGGGAGAGGTAGGACAGGGGGGGGGGGGAGGAGGGTGGGGGCATGGATATAGGGCAGTAGTTATAGGGGAGAGGTAGGAAAGGGCAGGGTTGGCATGGATATAGGGCAGTAGTTATAGGGGAGAGGTAGGACAGGACAGGGTTGGCATGGATATAGGGCAGTGCTGTTATTGGAGCTGTAGGGGCAGGCAGTGCTTGTAGAGGAGAGGTAGGACAGGGCAGGGTTGGCATGGATATAGGGCAGTGCTATTATTGGAGCTGTAGGGGCAGGCAGTGCTTGTAGAGGAGAGGTAGGACAGGGCAGGCAATCCTGGGGTTATGGAGTATTATCTGCTTTGCTCAGGATAACAGCAGGTTCAACAGATGCAGCTCAAGAGGATTTACCAGAAGCTAAAATCAGAAAGCAGAAATCGCCGCAGCGCAGACCTGGACTACAACCCGTCCACTTGTAATAAGCGTATCTTCTATCACATCCTGGTTCAGACCCAGATCCCCGACCTCATCCATATGACCTGAGCATCAGATCGGGTCGATCCCTATCACTGGCCTTGGTGCCGGGATCTTTGCCTCCATTATCCCATCCCTGGTATACCAGGCAGGCGGCCACTCCAGGGCACAGGGATATAATCCCGTAAAATTAATTTACTATTAATGGACATTTCATTGTCTGTTTCCTGCTGGGTTATTTCTGTATAAATCTGCTGACAGATTGGTGACTACCTACAGCCCCAGTGACGTCAGACATGGCCGGGTGTTTACAGTCTATCTCAAGGCCCACTGATGGGGTTTAGGAAGCTTTTGTTGCAGTTTTTGCATTGTTCCTAGGGCAGGATACCTAGCAGGGGCCCAGCGTACAATCTGTACCCGGTCTACCATGTGTCCTTTATAATACTGTTGACTTCTTATGTGGCAGAGGGGACCGTCAGTAGCGGTGCCCGGCGTTGTATCATATAGGGGCATTTACTGGGAGGCACCAAGATCGGGCACAGATGTGCCCACAATGCGTGGCTGCGGCATAAGCGAGGCTGTCAGAAGTGTCCAGTGACTACCAAGTCCTATACAGGACCAGGGAAGGACAGTGTGAGCTCCAGAGAGTCCTTGTTATTTAAAGGGACAGTACCTTCATGTATTGAATGAGTTGTGATAATCCACCAAGCATATAGCCATTATCTGAGAGGCTGAACTGTACGCCAGAGACCACGGGAGTTTCTAGTCTGTACATCTGATGTCCAATGAGAGACTGTGGCAACAGCAAAGCTTAAAGGGGTTCTCCAGGATTATATTGGTCATCAATTTCAGATGGTAGGGGGGCTGACACCTGACACCCCCACCAATTAGCTGATTGAACAGGTTGCCATACTCAGACCAGCACTGTGGCCTCTTTACTGCTTACTAAGTACAGCGCCACACATTGTATAGTGGCTGTGCCTGGAATTGCAGATGAATCCCATTCACTTAAAGGGAACCTGTCAACCTGATTATGGCCAACAAACCCACAATGCCATGTAAAAGATGCCTTACAAATATATCCGAAGCATATGTAATATAGTGCCTAGGCTGCCCCATGACTGAAAACAGCGTCGTCAAACTTTTCCTGCACTGTATGTTAATGACCTGAATGGAGTCCGTTGGGTGTTTCTACCAGCACTTGAGTCCGGCTCCCGGGGCTTCTTCCAGCAGAAGTCCTCGCCACACGTGACCGCTGAAAGGAAAGGACCCGGGATGTCACAGGTGATGTATGTGAGTGATTGTCGCTAAGGACAATCATGTGAGGTGAGGACTTCCAGCAAGAGAAGCCCCAACAGTAGCAGGCCCGGACCGTGGTGGGAGACACTGGAACAGGTTTTTTTTTTTTTTTGTTTGTTTTTTTTAGCTTCCCCGACCTCTTTGCTGAAAATTGTATATCCTGGACAATCCCTTTAAAGAGAACCTGTCAGTTTATGTGCATTTAGCTTAGATATCTGAAGGCCATTCAAACCACGGGCCCACATATTCTCGGATACCTGACCACGGCCGCCATCACCAAGAAAGAGGCGGCAGGGACTGAAAGATTTGGTGAAGGTGATCGGACAGGTCAGAGCCGTCCTCTAGGTCAGATTCTACTTTACTGCTATGGGCAGCGCTACTTTTGGACACACTCACTTTACAATGTGCTCCTTATATTTACCAGGTTTTACCCCTCCAGGAATCTTCCCCCTACAAGGACCCATCACCATCCTTGTGGAAGAAGTGCAGAGGGTGAATCAGTAAGCGGCAGCGCCACAATGACTGTGGATACTGTGATGGTGCCGGCGTCCATGGCCATAGATATCACACCGTAACGTCACCAGGTCATAATATATAGGAATACTGTGTGATATATGCCATAGGGGTGAGCTTAGTGCATGTTATGTGCAGACCAGGAGACCAACCCCGTACCCACAGCAGATTTCCACCATATCTTATACATCCGGGCCATATCCTTTAAGACCACCCTCTAGAAGACACTTTACAATTTAAGTTTGGATCGTTGTCTCTGAGAAGTTTGATTGTATATATTATCTCTTCCTGGGAAAGCTGGATGGCAACCAATATTACATCTCTATCCACACAGACTCCTTGACTGGTACATCTGGTTATTTGCACAGTCATGAACTCCATGTTCCCACATTGTCCCATTATTAAGTACATTTAGGAAAGGCATCGGCAAAACTGGGTCCCTTTCTGTCCCCGGTAACGTATTCTTGTTGCTCCATGTTAGCGGCTCTCTGGAGCCAATCAGGATTCCCGGGGATATTTGGGGTTTAGATATTGGTGACCTGGCCCTAGGATAGGTGATCACTATCAGATCAGTGGGGTCTGACCCCTGACACCCTCACCCATCAGCTGATATCTGCAGCAGGCTCAGTACACTGTCTAGTGGCTGGGCAGGGTTACTGCAGCTCAGACATTGGGAGCTGCAGGAAGTAGAAGGGCTTTATCTTCACTTTAAGGACATGTTCACATGTAGAGTGTACATTGTGGAAAATCTGCAGCAGTAAAGTGGATGAGACTGTGAACAAATGTCATCTACCCCTGCAGGGAGAACCTGCTCGCAGAATAACTGAGGTGCAGATTTTATATTTGCGGCATGTCGATTCTGTCTGCAGATTTTTACTACGGATTTCACACTTTGCGCTGCGTAGGGCGAAATCTGCAGCAAAACCTTGACTAAATCCCAATGTGATACAGCAGTGATCATGGTCAATGTGGAATTGTGGAAGAAAGAGAAAATCCGGCAGGCAAAAGACACCGAAATATTTTTTTTTTTTTTTTTTTTTTTTATTGACGCAACATTGTAATAAACCATTACAGGACCTTTTAATTAAAAATGGGCACAAAGACCCCGACCAGACCCGGGAACACTGCAGAACTAGCTGCAGCCCCCATTAGTCTGGAATAAGAGCCCCTGTACCCAAAGATCCAGAGAAAGGCAAAGAAACCCCCCAGAGTTTCTTTTTTTTTTTTTTTTTTATCTCCGGGGGGCAAAAAATTCCTTTCTGACCCCAAAGCTGGCGATCGGATTGTACCCTGGATCTAATCTGTCCTGCTGCAAACTATAAAAGAATATCCTGCTCTGAAGAGCTTACAATCTAATACAATACATGACCTGCTCCGAGGAGCTTACAATCTAATACAATATATAGACTGCTCCGAGGAGCTTACAATCTAATAATATAACACATTCCTTGCCCTTAAAGGAGTTTGTCAGTCATTTGATATTAATCTCCTATCCTTTGCTGTGGCAGGAGCCCTGTCCACTATGTCACGGCCTCTGGCGAGGGCGCTGGTTAGAGCCGCTATCCACAACATAGCTCCGGCACAGGCAGAGACATCCCGAAACAGCTTGCAGAGGGGTGCCGGACCCTCCTAACCTCACCTGACTCTATAGCATTATAGCCGTTTCCGGGAGCCCAGACCACTATAAAGTGGCTTTCCACAGTACTGACAGCACTGCACCACTCTATAGACCGGCAATGGCAGCGACCCCCTTGACAGCTGTTCTTAAGGGTGCCAGGCCCTTCTAATCTGAGCCCTAACCTTAGCTGTGGCGGGGAGCCCCAGCTCACGTGGGCATTGCTGCTGGTAACAGCTGTGCACACGCCATAGATCCAGCACAGGCAGCAACTCCTTGGAACAGCCGCTCAGTAGATGCGCCGGACCCTCCTAATCTAATACTAATGACCTATCAGAAGGATGGCATCAAATGTCTAGAAAACCCCTTTAAGAGCTTACAATCTAATTTGATGTAGGTTCACACTAGCGTTGTGCTCTCTGTCATTCGGATCCGCTCGGGGACCCAAATGATGGAGAGCCGGACCACTAAAACAGCAGTTACACACGGACACCAGCAGACCCCATTGACTATAATGGGGTCTGCTGGGGGAGAAAAAGTTTCTCTGACGCAGGTGTGAACCTTACATATCGCTGTCCCATATAGGGCTCACAATCTGCAGGACTTGTACACTAACCTGTCTGGACTTGTCCTCTTCAAGACGTCTCTTCCTCTGAACCTGTTGTAATAGAATGTACATGGTCAGGTTTGATGATGTCATGAGATTTGTGATGTCATAGCTACTCATTTTCCAACATTCTAACAAGTTGAGGATGGGTAAAATCGCAGCCTGTCTATATTGTTATTGAAATCAATCTTTTTTTCACTTTTTATAATCACTATTTTTCCCACATTTTCCAATAAAGATATCATGGCTGCTGGTTACAGCACTGACCACTCTACAGACTCTCTTGAACAGTTTTTTTAGGGGTGCCGGACCCTCCTAATCTGAGCCCTAACCTTAGCTGTGGCGGGGAGCCCTCACCTACCTGGACTTGTCCTCTTCAAGACATCTTCTACTCTGAACCTGTTCTAATAGAATGTACAAGGTGAGGTTCTATGATGTCATGAGCTTTGTGATGTCATAGCTACTCATTTTCTAACATTCTAACAGGTTGACTATGTGGATGGGTAAAATCGCAGCCTGTCAATATTATTATATTATGGAAGTTTTTTCAGTTTTTAGAATGACTATTTTTCCCCACAATTTCCAGTACAGATATATTGGGAGTCTTGTCCTTACTTCGGCTACTCAGATTTCTTTTCTCTTCTTTGAAGCCCCAGGATTATTTGTTACGGCCCCGGTGACAACGCTTGAGAGTAAATGATTTGTCACCTTCACCCTTTCAGTTGAATGGGTCTGATCTACAATGCTAGACCAGAACATAAGGACAGGAGGGGGCGCTGTCTCTAGGATCAAACAGCCGCCCCCTCCCCAATGTCCGACTACACCTTAAAGGAGCACTAACTGAACAGTGGACATGGTGCACAGCCCTGATCTACCCGATGGTGGTAAAGTTACATGTTAGAGGGGGAATCTGGGACAGTGGCAGAACTACCGCCATAGCGGCTTCTATGGGGCCTGCGACCTTAGGGGGCCTGGATGGACCCCTGCTGCTTTTCTAATAGGTTGTTAATGGGCGCTATTTACTTACTGATCCCCGCTCCTGCCCGCGGCCACCTCCACTTCCCCTGCAGCCCTCTAAGGGACCCCTTGTGGCATATGGGACCTCCTGGAGGCTGAAGGGGAAGGCAGCCGGGGTCAGGAACAGGGATCTGTAAGTAAATAGGGGCCATTACCTGCTGGAATAATGGTCTATAAAAAAAAAAAAAAAAAAAAACAGCAAGTCACTATGGGGTGCACTGTAAAGGGGCCAGTAAAGGGGTCATTTAATGTGCGGAAGTCAATACCATGTGGAGGGTAAGTAAGGGGGACTTTATACCATATGCGGGCCAGTAAAGGTTGTGTTATATATACATACATACATATATGTATATATATATATATATATGAACTCTTACAGACACACATGCACATACATATTCCTATACACACGTACACATATATATACACACACACACACACACACACACGAAAAAAACACACACACACACACACATATACGTACAAACATACATATATACACATGACACATACATACACACATACATATACACACACACTTACATATATACACAGACACTTACATATATACACACACACACATACACGACACACACAACAAAACACACGTACACATATACACACACATACATATACACACGTACACACATATATACACACACACACACATATATACACACGTACATATATACACACACACACACACAACATATATACACACACACACACACACACACACATAAACACACAACACACATACCATACACAACACACACAGTACAAATACACACACCCACATATACACAGACACCACATATACACACACACACACACACACGTACACACACATACATATAACACACGTACACATGTACACACACACATATACACACGTACACATATACACGTACACACACACACATATATACACACGTACACATATACACATACACACACATATATACACGACACACACACATACATATATCACACCACACACACACACACACATATACACACAACATATACACACAGTACACATACACACACGACATATATACACACACACAAAACACAGACACACACATATACACACACACACACATATACACGACACACACATACATATATACACACACACACATATACACACGTACACACATATATCACACACACACATATATACACACGTACACATATACACATACACACACAAAAACTACACACACATACGTACATATATACACACACATAAATACACACACACACATATATACACACATACATTAACACATGTACACATATATACACACAGTACATATATACACACACCTAATACACAGACACTACATATATATACACGTACACATATACACATACACACACATACATACACGTACACACACACACAGCATATACACACAGCCTATGATTTCCTGGCTCTTGTCCTCCCATTTGCAAACTGCTTTGCATTTAAGCATTTAACTCCAAATCGGCTTTTAGCCTCATTCCTTCTCCTCCTCCATCCCCCTCCCCTCCGCCTGTCTCCCCCTCCCCGGAGTGCGCTCTCATACCTCTGCAGTGTACAGGCAGGACTCACAGGGCAGGTGGGAGCACTACAAGAGAAAGGGAAGCAAGTGACAGCCAAGGAGTAAGGGACCGAGCGTGAGGAGGAGACAAGAGTCAGGGGGCAAGAGAGGGAACTGAAGAGGGGGACAAGCAAAATCACAAGAAGTGGGAGAAGACCAGAAAGGAGCAAACACCTAGGAGAAGGTCCATAGGAGACACCTGAAGAACATCCTGCAAGGAGGACCAGCCCAAAAGTTTCATGATAGAAGAATAGTAGAGAGGAGCAGAGTCAGAGCCAGAGAGAAGAGGGATCCGTCAGCCTCAGGTAAGATGTCCGGCAGACATACAATGGGACGACGTGTCTTATATATGGACGGTCAATGGAACTATGACAGATATGGAGGACGTCTACTAATGTAACAGGAGAGGACCCGACCGCCGGACATGACCGTAATACAATCCTATAATATTCTACAAATACAGCACAACAACTCCCAGCAATGGATATGACCATAAAACAATTCTATTACACTCTATACATAGAACACTACAACTCCTATCATTTTCATAATGCTGGAAATGACCAGAATACAGTTCCATCATACTCTGTACATAGATCACTACCACATCTGACATGATCCCATCTCTGGACACGATTAGAATACAATTTTATATTTTTTACATAGAATACTACAACCCCTAACATGGCCTAACCACTAAAAATAATCTGAATTTTTTTTTTTTTTTAATATTCTCTACCCAACATTACCCGACCACTGGAAATGACCATAATACAGTTCTAGTATCCTCAATCCATAGAGCACTACAACCCCCACATGACCCGATTACTAGACATGATCATAATACAATTCTACTATTCTCTGTACATAGAGCACTACAACCCCCAGCATCACCATAATACAATTCTATTCAACTGTTTACATAGAACACTACAACTCTCAATATGACCCGACTACTAGACATGCCAATAATGAACTTCCAGTATCCTCTATACATAGACCACTACAACCCCCAACATGACCCAATTATTAGACTTGATCATGATCCAATTTTTTTTTTTATACTCTATACATAGGACACTACAACCCCCAACATAATACAATTCTATTCTATAAATAGATCACTACAACCCCGAATCTGGCTGACCACTGGACATGACCATAAAATAATTCTATTACACTCTATACATAGATCACTACAACCCCCAACATGACCAAACAAATCTATTATACTCCAACACAGATCACTACAACCCCCAACATGACCATAATACAAATCTATTATACTCCATACATAGATCACTACAACCCCCAACATGCCGACCATTGGACATGACCTAATACAGTTCTATTATAAGCTATATATAGGCACTACAACCCCCAACATGACCCGACCCCTGGACATAACCATAATACAGATCTATTATAAGCCATACATAGAGCACTACAACCCCCAACATGACCCGACCCCTGGACATGACCATAATACAATACTATTATACTCCATACATAGATCACTACAACCCCCAACATGACCCGACCCCTGGCATGCCATAATACAAATCTATTATACTCCATACATAGAGCACTACAACCCCCAACATGACCCGACCCCTGGACATGACTATAATATTATGGCATCCCTGGATCTGGCCTCCTATAGACATTTAGGCCTCAGCAATCTGTAACCTGATTGGCTGTTTATTCTGAGCCAGTATATGACTGGTGTACAGCGCTGCGGAGTATGTTAGCGCCATTTATGTGTAAATGTATAAGCGTCTCATGCAAAGCCTCCATGTTGGGCTGAGCTCCTGTCATTTTCCTATGGCTCCTGGCTACCCCTGGTGCCTGTGATTTGCATGTGTGGGGTGTCATGGCGGGCTGGACACTGCGATGTATTTGTATATATTATACTTGTCGTGTAGGTTGTTAGCGCGCCTAGACAACGTCAGTGTACAGCATGTGGAGCACAATGGCCGGACTTGTCCACCTGGACCGATGATGTCAGCGATATATAGTCCAGGACAATATACGTAAATATTGCCAGCGCTTGTGTTGATTGAGCTCCGTAGGCAAACACCAGCTGTAAGGCAAATATTTGTCGGAGATCCCTGCCCTCCAGAGCTTACCGTCTAATGGAAAACAGCACTCACCTTTAAGAGAGTCACTTAACCCATGTACTCTATATACACTATACACCTTTATGGAAGCTCTTAAAGGGTAACTCCACACTTACCAAAACTTCACCGCCTCAGTCTATACATTATACCGAGTCACTTTGTAAATACTTTGCTTTACCGTTTTTGCTCAGATTTTGTGTTATTTCGGGTCTTTTACCTCACATACAGAGCTGCTTTCAGTTTTCTGTTGGTAGACATTAAAATAGACACTGGTTCAGCTCCACCCACTTTCTCAGTCATGTGACCGAACAGCTGAGTTCTGTGGAGAGTCACTTAACAATTGTACTATATATACAGTATACACCTTTATGGAAGCTCTTAAAGGGTAACTCTGCTCTTACCAAAACGTCACAGTCTTAATCTATACATTATACCGAGTCACTTTGTAAATACTTTGCTTTACCGTTTTCGCTCAGATTTTGAGTTATTTTGGGTCTTTTACCTGCTTTCAGTTTTCTGCTGGCAGCCATTAAAAACAAATACCAGTTGAGCTCCACCCCCTTTGTCAGTCATGTGACCTAACTGTAGTTCTGTGTACCTGCCATTAGGACCCCCACAATGCACTTCTCTATGGTAGTCGGGAAACAGCAGACCTGAAAAGAGGAGAAAACATGAACAAGATATAATATATATAATATACGACTTGACACCATTTTTAGTGGAGTTTCCCTTTAAATAGAAGTCTTAAAATGAGTGATCACTGTCTCCTAATAACACTAACCCGGGGGATGGGATAATACTTAAAGGGGTTTTTCCATGATTAGAAAAATATGGCTGCCTTCTTCCAAACCAGCGCCACCCTCGTGCACAGATTGTGTCTGGTATTGCACCCTGGCCACATTGAATAGGGCTGAATTGCAATACCAGACACAACCTGTAGGGCACTGTTTGTGAAAAGTAGACAAGGTTTTCTACTCCTGGACAATCCCTTTAATTTTGTTTGTGTGACCTGGACTCAGTCAGGTGATCCCTACTGGCCAATCAGCTGACAGGATTCCACTGATTTGCATACAACATGAGTTAAAGGTGTAAAAATTCTGGAAAAGCCAGGTGACAACCATAACCCATTACTGCCCCACATAGGTTGTCACCTAGCTTTCTAGAAGTCCTGAGTGGCACCCTTACTCCTGCAGGTTTCCAGGAAAGCAATGTGACAATTTTGGCAATGGATGCCATTTTGGGTCTTATATTCTTTATAATGGAGGACAAATTTATGACGGTGTGGCCCGTGGCAGCCAATCACAGCGCAGTTTTCATTTCTTACAGGGCTTTTAAAATATGAAAGCTGCGATGTGATTGGTTGCTATGGGCAACACAGGCTGTTTTTCTTGTAGACCTTGATCTATACACAAAATGGCTGCCCCCATTGGGTGTCAATAAAACATTGGTCATGTGATGTCATTTTTTTTATAGCATGCTTCAAGCTGCTAGGAAGTTGTCAGAGCCCCGCCCACTTCACTAGCATCACCTTTAAAGGGATTCATCAGCTTTAGCCATGTCGTTTTTAACCCATTACTATACTAGAGACCCCTCGCTCTACTACTCCTACTTATTACTCACGTGAAGCTGAGCTATACGCTGCTGTTTGTACCATCCTGGTACTAAGGGGCTACATTATATAAACCCCTTCCCGACATCACCTACACTGGAAAATCTATGAACCCAAGGGAGCTCAGGAAGGTGAGATATGGGGTGTTGTTTGCTCGGTCCTCACACTGTACTCACCCTGCAAACAGCTCCTCATAGCTCAGCTTCCGCTCATGATCATGGGGGTCTGACTGCTCAGACTCCATAGAGAATTAGAAAAACGTGACTGCTTTCTTCCAAAAACAGCGCCACACCTGTCCACACAGGTTGTGTCTGGTATTGCAGTTCAGTCCCATTCACTTTATTGGAGCTGCAGTACCAGAACCAGACCATAAAAAGAATCGGTCAGGACCTATTTACTGTTTCTAATAGAGTCAAATCTATCCGTATAAACCCCTCGGATGTAAAATGTCCCTTTGTCACGGCTGTTTTGTACCACGGTCATGTAATTGTAGGTTTGGGATGGGTGGGGGCAGCGCTTGGTAGGAATAACTTCTAAACTTGGCTCAATCCCTTTAAGTACCTTCACACCTGACAGGATTGCCCAGTATTAGAACAACATGGCGGCCGCTTCTCCTATCTATGAGTTGGTTCTGGTTCTGGGACTGAGCTGCAATACCAGGCACAACCTGTGGGCAGGTGTGGCGCTGTTTTTGTTAAAACACGACCATGTTTTTCTAACCCTGGAAAACTGTTTAGGGTCAAGTGACAAATTTTTTGGCCCCTCAAAATAGGGATTATCCTCTGAATTTTGGCCTTGGGGGTGTCAATTCTATCCAAGAATTACCCTAAATCTTCCTATATTAAGGATGTATTACAGACGCAGCAGGGCTGATATTGTAGAGCAGCAGAGCTGATATTGTGACGCAGCAGGGCTGATATTGTAGTGCAGCAGTGCTGATATTGTGACGCAGCAAGGGTTAATATTGTGACACAGCAGAGCTGATATTGTAGTGCAGCAGAGCTGATATTGTGACGCAGCAGGGCTGATATTTTGACACAGCAGAGTTGATATTGTAGAGCAGGGCTGATATTGTGATGCAGCAGAGCTGATATTGTGGCGCAGCAAGGGTTAATATTGTGACACAGCAGAGCTGATATTGTGACGCAGCAGGGCTGATATTGTAGAGCAGCAGAGCTGATATTGTGAGGCAGCATAGCTGATATTGTGACGCAGCAGGGCTGATATTGTGACGCAGCAGGGCTGATATTGTGACGCAGCAGAGCTGATATTGTAGTGCAGCAGTGCTGATATTGTGACGCAGCAAGGGTTAATATTGTGACACAGCAGAGCTGATATTGTGACGCAGCAGAGCTGATATTGTGAGGCAGCAGAGCTGATATTGTGAGGCAGCAGGGCTGATATTGTGACACAGCAAAGCTGATATTGTGACGCAGCAGAGTTGATATCGTAGTGCAGCAGAGCTGATATTGTGACGCAGTAGAGCTGATATTGTGAGGCAGCAGGGCTGATATTGTGACGCAGCAGAGCTGATATTGTGACACAGCAGAGCTGATATTGTGACACAGCAAAACTGATATTGTGACGCAGCAGAGCTGATATTGTAGTGCAGCAGAGCTGATATTGTGACGCAGGAGAGCTGATATTGTGACACACTAGAGCTGATATTGTGACACAGCAAAGCTGATATTGTGACGCAGCAGAGCTGATATTGTGACGCAGCAGAGTTGATATTGTAGTGTAGCAGAGCTGATATTGTGACGCAGCAGAGCTGATATTGTGACGCAGCAGAGTTGATATCGTAGTGCAGCAGAGCTGATATTGTGACGCAGTAGAGCTGATATTGTGAGGCAGCAGGGCTGATATTGTGACGCAGCAGAGCTGATATTGTGACACAGCAGAGCTGATATTGTGACACAGCAAAGCTGATATTGTGACGCAGCAGAGCTGATATTGTAGTGCAGCAGAGCTGATATTGTGACGCAGGAGAGCTGATATTGTGACACACTAGAGCTGATATTGTGACACAGCAAAACTGATATTGTGACGCAGCAGAGCTGATATTGTGACGCAGCAGAGTTGATATTGTAGTGTAGCAGAACTGATATTGTGACGCAGCAGGGCTGATATTGTGACGCAGCAGAGCTGATATTGTGACGCAGCAGAGCTGATATTATAGTGCAGCAGAGCTGATATTGTGACGCAGCAAGGGTTAATATTGTGACACAGCAGAGCTGATATTGTGACGCAGCAGAGCTGATATTGTGACGCAGCAGAGTTGATATTGTAGAGCAGCAGGGCTGATATTGTAGTGCCGCAGAGCTGATATTGTGACGCAGCAGAGCTGATATTTTGACACAGTAGAGTTGATATTGTAGAGCAGGGCTGATATTGTGATGCAGCAGAGCTGATATTGTAGTGCAGCAGAGCTGATATTGTGCGCAGCAGAGCTGATATTTTGACACAGTAGAGTTGATATTGTAGAGCAGGGCTGATATTGTGATGCAGCAGAGCTGATATTGTAGTGCAGCAGAGCTGATATTGTGACGCAGCAGAGCTGATATTGTGACACAGCAGAGCTGATATTGTGAGGCAGCAGAGCTGATATTGTGACGCAGCAGAGCTGATATTGTAGTGCAGCAGAGCTGATATTGTGACGCAGCAGAGCTGATATTTTGAGGCAGCAGAGCTGATATTGTGACGCAGCAGAGCTGATATTGTAGTGCAGCAGAGTTGATATTGTGAGGCAGCAGAGCTGATATTGTGACGCAGCAGGGCTGATATTGTGACGCAGCAGAGCTGATATTGTAGTGCAGCAGAGCTGATATTGTAGAGCAGCAGGGCTGATATTGTGACGCAGCAGAGCTGATATTGTAGTGCAGCAGAGCTGATATTGTAGAGCAGCAGGGCTGATATTGTGACACAGCAGAGCTGATATTGTGACGCAGAAGAGCTGATATTGTGACGCAGAAGAGCTGATATTGTAGAGCAGCAGAGTTGATATTGTGAGGCAGCAGAGCTGATATTGTGACGCAGCAGGGCTGATATTGTAGAGCAGCAGAGCTGATATTGTAGAGCAGCAGGGCTGATATTGTGACGCAGCAGGGCTGATATTGTGACGCAGCAGGGCTGATATTGTGACGCAGCAGAGCTGATATTGTGAGGCAGCAGAGCTGATATTGTGACGCAGCAGAGCTGATATTGTGACGCAGCAGAGCTGATATTGTGACGCAGCAGAGCTGATATTGTAGTGCAGCAGGGCTGATATTGTGACGCAGCAGAGCTGATATTGTAGTGCAGCAGAGCTGATATTGTAGAGCAGCAGGGCTGATATTGTGACACAGCAGAGCTGATATTGTAGAGCAGCAGAGTTGATATTGTGAGGCAGCAGAGCTGATATTGTGACGCAGCAGGGCTGATATTGTGACACAGCAGAGCTGATATTGTAGAGCAGGAGAGCTGATATTGTAGAGCAGCAGGGCTGATATTGTGACGCAGCAGGGCTGATATTGTGACGCAGCAGGGCTGATATTGTGACGCAGTAGAGCTGATATTGTAGTGCAGCAGAGCTGATATTGTAGAGCAGCAGAGTTGATATTGTGACGCAGCAGGGCTGATATTGTGACGCAGCAGGGCTGATATTGTAGTGCAGCAGGGCTGATATTGTAGTGCAGCAGAGCTGATATTGTAGTGCAGCAGAGCTGATATTGTGACGCTGCAGGGCTGATATTGTGACGCAGCAGAGCTGATATTGTAGTGCAGCAGAGCTGATATTGTGACACAGCAGGGCTGATACTGTAGTGCAGCAGGGCTGATATTGTAGTGCAGCAGGGCTGATATTGTGACGCAGCAGAGCTGATATTGTAGAGCAGCAGAGCTGATATTGTGACGCAGCAAGGGTTAATATTGTGACGCAGCAGAGCTGATATCGTGACGCAGCAGGACTGATATTGTGACGCAGCAGGGCTGATATTGTGACGCAGCAGAGCTGATATTAGAGTGCAGCAGAGCTGATATTGTGACGCAGCAAGGGTTAATATTGTAACGCAGCAGAGCTGAAATTGTAGAGCAGCAGAGCTGATATTGTAGAGCAGCAGAGCTGATATTGTAGTGCAGCAGGGCTGATATTGTGACGCAGCAGAGCTGATATTGTAGTGCAGCAGAGCTGATATTGTGACGCAGGAGAGCTGATATTGTGACGCAGCAGAGCTGATAATGTGAGGCAGCAGGACTGATATTGTGAGGCAGCAGGACTGATATTGTGACGCAGCAGAGCTGTTAGTGTGACGCAGCAGAGCTGATATTGTAGAGCAGCAGAGCTGATATTGTAGTGCATCAGAGCTGATATTGTGACGCAGCAGGGCTGATATTGTGACGCAGCAAGGGTTAATATTGTGACGCAGCAGAGCTGATATTGTAGTGCAGCAGGGCTGATATCGTGACGCAGCAGGGCTGATATCGTGACGCAGCAGGGCTGATATTGTAGTGCAGCAGAGCTGATATTGTGACGCAGCAGAGCTGATATTGTAGACAGCAGATCTGATATTGTGAAGCAGCAGAGTTGATATTGTAGTGCAGCAGAGCTGATATTGTAGACAGCAGATCTGATATTGTGAAGCAGCAGAGTTGATATTGTAGTGCAGCAGTGCTGATATTGTGACGCAGCAGAGTTGATATTGTAGTGCAGCAGAGCTGATATTGTAGAGCAGCAGGGCTGATATTGTGACGCAGCAGAGCTGATATTGTAGTGCAGCAGAGCTGATATTGTAGAGCAGCAGGGCTGATATTGTGACACAGCAGAGCTGATATTGTGACGCAGCAGAGCTGATATTGTAGAGCAGCAGAGTTGATATTGTGAGGCAGCAGAGCTGATATTGTGACGCAGCAGGGCTGATATTGTAGAGCAGCAGAGCTGATATTGTAGAGCAGCAGGGCTGATATTGTGACGCAGCAGGGCTGATATTGTGACGCAGCAGGGCTGATATTGTGACGCAGTAGAGCTGATATTGTAGTGCAGCAGAGCTGATATTGTAGAGCAGCAGAGTTGATATTGTGACGCAGCAGGGCTGATATTGTGACGCAGCAGAGCTGATATTGTAGTGCAGCAGAGCTGATATTGTGACGCTGCAGGGCTGATATTGTGACGCAGCAGAGCTGATATTGTAGTGCAGCAGAGCTGATATTGTGACACAGCAGGGCTGATACTGTAGTGCAGCAGGGCTGATATTGTAGTGCAGCAGGGCTGATATTGTGACGCAGCAGAGCTGATATTGTAGAGCAGCAGAGCTGATATTGTGACACAGCAGAGCTGATATCGTGACGCAGCAGAGCTGATATTGTAGAGCAGCAGGCGAGCAGCAAGGGTTAATATTGTGACGCAGCAGAGCTGATATCGTGACGCAGCAGGACTGAATGTGACGCAGCAGGGCTGATATTGTGACGCAGTAGAGCTGATATTAGAGTGCAGCAGAGCTGATATTGTGACGCAGCAAGGGTTAATATTGTAACGCAGCAGAGCTGAAATTGTAGAGCAGCAGAGCTGATATTGTAGTGCAGCAGGGCTGATATTGTGACGCAGCAGAGGCTGATATTGTGACGCAGGAGAGCTGATATTGTGACGCAGCAGAGCTGATAATGTGAGGCAGCAGGACTGATATTGTGAGGCAGCAGGACTGATATTGTGAGGCAGCAGGACTGATATTGTGAGGCAGCAGGACTGATATTGTGAGGCAGCAGGACTGATATTGTGAGGCAGCAGGACTGATATTGGACGCAGCAGGCTGATATTGTGACGCAGCAGAGCTGATATTGTAGAGCAGCAGAGCTGATATTGTGACGCAGCAGGGCTGATATTGTGACGCAGCAGAGCTGATATTGTGACGCAGCAGAGCTGATATTGTAGACAGCAGATCTGATATTGTGAAGCAGCAGAGTTGATATTGTAGTGCAGCAGAGCTGATATTGTAGACAGCAGATCTGATATTGTGAAGCAGCAGAGTTGATATTGTAGTGCAGCAGGCTGATATTGTGACGCAGCAGAGCTGATATTGTAGACAGCAGATCTGATATTGTGAAGCAGCAGAGCTGATATTGTGACGGAGCAGAGCTGAATGTAACAGCAGAACTGATATTGTGCAGCAGAGCTGATATTGTGACGCAGCAGAGCGGAGCTACATTTGTCACAGCGATCTCACAATGTTTTATCAACCCTCCATGTTATACTTAACCCAGGCATCCCCATACATAAATGACAAGTTGAGCTCTGCTACATCCCCGCTGCCCCTGATCCTCCGGGTACCCTCTTGCTGCGCTGCAGATTAGTCTTTGTCTCACTGTTACGTGACGTCTGGCATCGGATACACTTCTTCGTATCACACCAGTCCCTGCCTTTGCAGCTTTAGGAAATTGCGAAATTCATTTATCTGCTTAAAGAGGCAGCGAGGCCGCCATCTGTCCGGTCCTCAGAGCGTCACAGTGAAAGTTCAGCCGACATTGGAGGAACCTCAGATTTTTTTTTTTTTTTTTTAAATAAGCTGCAACCAAATGGCGAAAAGCGGCAGCGACAAGCGATGAAAGCAGCGACAGAAGCGATAGATGAAAACACGGGTGATTGACAGGAGGGGGATTTGGTAATTAATGCTGGATTTATCCGGGAGCGACTGATGCCTTCCGGACCGCCACTTCCAGGAAAAATTAGGAAGCGAAAATTAAGAGGCTCAGAAACCAAAGACTAAAGAGGTCGTGTTTACTAGAGAGGCGAGCACAGCGCTGGCAGCGGGAGGGTCACAGGTCTGCGCTGGGGGATTTTTAGGCAATGACCATCCAGAATGGAGAATATATTTTTGTGGAATTTTTTGTAATAAATGCTAAAGGGTGTGCAGACTTTTGCAAACAACTTTGTATGGCTGCAAATCATCTAAAATAAAATAAAAAAATAATAATAAAGCCACTATGCAATTAGATTCCATAAAAAAAAAAAATATCCCTATCGTTTTGTTTATACAAAGCAGTCGTGACAGTGGATTTCCTCAAGGGGGTGCAGACTTTTGCAAACAACTTTCTATGGCTGCAATGCATCTAAAATAAACGATAAAGCAACTATACAAATAGATTTTTATTAAAAAAAATAAAATGATTCCTATCGCTTTAGGCGTACAGAGCAATCATAACACATTTCTTAAAGGGTGTGTAGACTTTTGCAAACAGCTATGTATTGGTCCAGTATCGCTAAAATAAAACATAAAGCAACTATGAGGCGTTTTATTAATTAAAAGATTTCCTATCGTTTTGTGTATACAGGACAATCAGAATGCAGAGTTTTGTACAGGGTGTGCAGAGTTTTGCACAAGGTGTATAGACTTTTGCAAACAGCTCTTTTTTTTTTTTTTTTTGCAATTTCTGCAGAGTCCTATCCATGGAAAAAAAACAAGGAAATTGGCACCAAGTATAGAGGACATAGAGAGGGGTGTAACTAGGAAGGAGCGGCCCCATCGCCCCACATAGTATAACACCCCCTTTACTGGCCCCCACACGGCACCCTTTATTGCCCCTATATAGTACATTGTCCCCCACACACAGTAAGTGCCCCCATTACAGACACCCAAACTATCTAGTGCCCCCACAGAGGTACGTTCGGCTGCTATGTCCTAGATTACTTAAGGTTTATGGACCCCACGGCCACCTCTGCTTAGTCCTCCAGGGGGCGCTGCCTGTTACGCGCTGGCACCAGGCAGCATCACAACACGACGTTCTAAGGTGGCCATGGACAGGAATGGGGATGGGTAAGTGAAAATCGGCCATTTACTTACTGGAGTAATCCAACAGGTAATGGCTTATTAAAAAAATAAAAAGCATTGGCGAACGGGCCGGGCCCCCTAACGTTGCGGGCCCCATGGCACCTACTATGGACATTCAGAATACATAGCTAAAAAGCGGGGTACAACAGAAATAATACCGCCAAGCAGTCGCACACGGCTCCGCGCCCCCCACACCAGGGATAGGACGATTTATATCGCGGCCTCAGATAAATGTGGGCACCTTTGGTTAGAATTTTTTAAAATGTCTAAGTTTTTTTTTCTACTAAATATAGTAACAGGTATAACGGAACCGATGTACGTATTAATGAGTTGGAGGGAGAGGCCGTCTGGGGATTTCCAAGCCTTAATTACAATCTTCCTTGCGCAAAAGAGGGTAAACAATTTACCAAAATAGCCCTCAATTACGTCATTTATTACTCCCAAGAGACACCCCTGGGGTGTAAGCACCCGGGGGAAATCAAAGTGTTCACGTAGGAAGGATATTACAGCAGACCAGAAGGGGAAACCTTAGGATAAGACCAAACGCAGTGTAGATACGGCCCGGCTAAGCCTGACAACCAAACTGTTAGTAGAGGTGGCGGCTTCACCCCATGTAGTCGTAGCGGGGCATAGTATATACAATGGAGGATCCGAGACTGGACGAGGAAGTCTCTCGAGCCCACCAAAGTGTCAAAAGAGGATTCAATCTCCCTCCAATCAGGTCAGGGACATCCCGTTGTCACCCAACCCCATCATATAGGCAGGGACCAGCAGGGTAACACATTGTAGGACTGGGTAAGGGGTTTGGGGAGATTCTCCAGTGTCGAGATGAAGGCATGTTGGAGAATTGGAGGAGATGAAAGAAGGTGCTTGGAGAAAGGAGAAGGGTCCCGCGTCCATGGAGAGGAGCTGGTCCAGTAATTACAGCCAGCCCTCATCCGCAGCGCCACCCAAAAGTGCACTAGATTTGGGTTCATCCATAAGGGGGTCCTCGGGGAGGTCAGGGTAACAATTCCCTTTTATAATAGCATGGGCTCCCTGCCAAGATAGGGAAACAGTTTTTATCGGAGCCAACTCCCTACCTGGAGGAGAAGATCTATATAGAACATTTGTAAGGTCATCTCTTATTGGGGTCTTTGATCCTATTCTGGAACCCCACACAATGGTGGTGCAGGAGAGAGGCAGACACTGCAGCGGACTCTTATGGGTACAGTGCTTAGTGGTTACGGAGTCTCTTATGGACAGAGTTTGGTGGCTAAGGAGTCTTACAGGCACAGTGCTTGGCGGTTACAGAGTCTCTTACAGGCACAGTGCTTGGCAGTTACAGAGTCTCTTACAGGCACAGTGCTTGGCGGTTACAGAGTCTCACAGGCACAGTGCTTGGTGGGTAGGGAATCTTACAGGCACAGCGCTTGGCGGTTACAGAGTCTTACAGGCCAGGTTGGGGGGGGGGGTCTTACAGGCACAGTGCTTGGCGGTTACAGAGTCTCTTACAGGCACAGTGCTTGGCGGTTACAGAGTCTCTTACAGGCACAGTGCTTGGCGGTTACAGAGTCTCTTACAGGCACAGTGCTTGGCGGTTACAGAGTCTCTTACAGGCACAGTGCTTGGTGGGTAAGGAATCTTACAGGCACAGCGCTTGGCGGTTACAGAGTCTCTTACAGGCACAGTGCTTGGTGGGTAAGGAATCTTTTACAGGCACAGTATTTGGTGGATAAGGAGTCTATTATGGACATAGAGTTTGGTGGTTACAGTTTCTTATGGGCACAGTACTTGGCGGTGGCAGAGTATTTCATGGGCACACAGCTTAGTGGTTACTACAAGTTACAGCTTCTTTAGGTGGGTCATCGTCTCTAAGTGAAGGCACAAAGTTTAGCAGCTTCAGAGAGCAAAAGGCTATATAACCATTCACACCACCATAATTTACAGATCAGCTAGCAGAGGGTCAGCCGCACTTACCATCACTATATCCAGGACCTTAGGGGTGTAGCTATAGGAGATGTACAGACAGCAGTCAGTACCAGCCCTGGAGGCTGAGGGGGCTCAATGGCCTCTACAGCATAAAAAGATACCAGTGATTATAGACATGGGAAGTGGCCGCCGTTACAGATTTTGCATTGGGGCTGAGGAGCTTCATGTTACGCCTCCGCAGGACTTTGGTAGGCCCAACACACAGCAGTTCCAGTAAGTGGTCAGGAATTGTTCACAGTTACCAGGACCCTTCGGATGAAGAGTCAAACGGCTCAAATAGAATCCGACCCGGTTGTTGGTGCTCCAGCGTACTGCAACGGTCAGCTGCATCACAACTCTCAAGAGCGCGGAACAGCAGCTGTTTAGGACTCCATTCACTAAGCTGCACTACAGGTATATATGTATACATAGTGTACCTGCCATACATAGCAGCACTGCTAAACACCTGCAAACGGTACATAAGAGAATGTACCAGGGAAGCCATTCCAGATATCTGCACAGGAAATGTTGCAGTCCAGTTCAGACGAGTTCTTCACTCCAACCCCTTTGCTTACTGTACACCTTGAAGGGCCCTGGATCCAATATTAAATCTGTAGCAGGGCCCCTGCCTACCAAGTACCATTTATAATACTGAGTTGCGACCATTAGCTGTGCATTGAGTGGTCTCTCTGGCGCCACCTAATGTAGTCTTTGCATGCTGCGACCTGATGACTTAGTCACATAGTGCAGGACAAGCTCTCATAAAGAAGGAAGTATTCCTGCACCTCAGGGTCTTTTGTCCTTATCTCCATAGCTACAGGTCCGTCATTTCATCCATGAGGTGCAATCCCAAAGGCTAGTGCACCGTGCGCCTGTGAAACAGTTACTGTGTGCACCAGGGGACCGTCACTCTCACGCTATAAGACGTCTTCTATTCTTGTCATGTCAACTACTGATGTTGCAGCCAAGAAATACAACATGACTGCATTTATTATGCCTTGTGCACCAATTTTCTGGCATTTAAGGCATGAAAAAAAGTTGAATATATCTGTAAAATGGGTTGTTGCCCTGGGACATGGCTTCAGATTTCTGATCATTTCACCATAGATTTCAGTACGGCCCGGCGGCGGGGGCGTTTTTACACCTCATCATAAAAGAGTTGCAACCCTCTGGCAGAATATGATGACAGGTATTGAAGATATATCTAATGGTTGCCACCCCGATGGTCAGAGGCAGTGTTGTACATACAGCTACATGGCCTCGCCTGGTACTGCAGCTCAGTCCCATTCAAGTAAATAGGATAGAGCTGTAGGGTCAGGCCTGACCACAGGGGGATGCTTAGCTGGCCTGGGTAAACAAAGAGGACATGACGCTCCCCACTAAGCAAATACTGAGCCTATGCTAAGGCTACACCACTTGGCTATAGAGTTTCGGTGAGGGGCTCAGGGCCGATGGCAAGCAAATTGGGCAAAGGCTAGCGATCGATCTGGATACAAATTGCTCTACGTTTGCCAAGCTGAAGGCGGAGTAGCCATTGGGACACCTACGGGACGAGGACATAAACCTGGAGCTGGCCCGGCCTATGACTTATTGCCTGAGGACCCAAAACCCTCTGAGCCCCCTCTATCCCCATTGGATGTATTATTGCCATACTTGCTAATTCTCCTGAAACGTCCGGGAGGCTCCAGCAGAAATGGGCGACCGCCCAGTGTCAGGGAATCTCCCAGGCCTGGTGGACATCATCATCACCGGGCTCTCATATTATAAGTGATGTGGGCACCACCTGCACCGCCATGTCACATAAAGGGAGGTGGAACCGGCGCATTGGGTGTCAATGTCATAAAAAGGGGCAAGGCTTTAGATACTAAACCTATATAGATGCCATGCCACTAAAAAATTACACCAGACTCAAAATATACAAAGTATTAAAGATTTTTATTGAAACAAGGAAAACTTCAGAATTTAAAAAAAAAAAAAAAAAATCAAACACCACAGAAAGCGGCGTCATAATAATAACTACCAAAAAGATAACATGCCAAATCACACTAGCAATGGATATCATCATCAATATATCCACATGTACGTATGAATAATATCAGCAATAGAACATGCCCTAAAATGTGTCACCCTAAGTGTATAAATATCAATATGATTCATATATTTACATCAATGTTGTATTTGCACCGACTATTATATTTGAACAGGCAACGTTGTATCCATATATATCGCTGCACTTAGTCATCCTGTAATAGTGAATGAATAGATACATACCCAGGTGATCGCCACGACCAGGTTGTCAGCCCCGTTTTATGTCCTGTACATACCCCATCAGTGGCGTCACAATCACCTGCACGCATCCCTGCGTCTGAAATCTCACGAGGTGCGTGCAAGCGCATGCGCACCACATCGTATCAACTACAAAATTAGAACACACAAAAATATGCACACGGGCGCTGTACTCCACTCCATAATATTCCTCCCACTCGGCTATCTCTTCCCCTAATGAAGTCAATCACAAAATATTCCAACAGACCTTGGTATAATCCAAAATTTATCTGAATAAGGATAACAATGACTGTAAATGTGAATGTATTGTGAGTGCAGATAATGAGTGTTTGATAACTGAAGTGAATGTGGCAAAAAGTGAAAAATGTACATAAAAATATGTGTGAAAATGTGAGTGGATGAAAAAAATCTTTAAAAGTGCCAAAAAGCAATATGACCTGTGGAAAAAAAAAAAAATTTCCATGGTAAAACCACGATGTGCATACAACTATATAATATCCAGGAAGAATCTCCGCTAAGATGAATATCTCTCAGATCAGAGATTTGCATTCAGATAACAGGGATGGGGCCCAGGCAGAGTTTTTCGATGTGGACTTATTATGCTGGGTCTCCTTAAGCAGAAAGCCTAAATGTTGGTAAGATTGTAGGCACTACAAGTCTCAGCATGCCTGAAACCTCTTATTTCCATTTCCGGTGCAGTTGCAGTCTATTGTTCCATGTTATCAGCTATTCGGGCTGACTCCTAAAAGGTCAATAGTATCTCTTGTTCCCTGTTATCAGCCATTGCATGTCACAAATCTGTGAGAACCCCCAAGAGGTCTTTCCATCCATATGTGTGACTGATATCAGCGGCTCCTCCAGGTATAAGGAGCAACACGTGCAACACACAGGACTCTGTATTCTACATGCATTTGGTCTTAAAAAATTATGCTAAAATATTCATATTTCCACCACTGCACTGATGGCCTGTCGCTAGGATATACTATCTCCTGTCAGTAGGATTGAGAGCTGCAGCTTTGTAACAGTGTTGCCCTGCAGAGCGATGCCCTCGGTGCCCCCCACTTTGCTGAATTGGCTAGAATGGAGCCATGTCGCAGTTCCCAACACCATATGGGATGTTCCTGGTGAGGAGAAAGCCAAAAGGATGTTGGAACTTTCTATCTCCAGCTCTGGGGGGTTCTAGAGGGAAGACTCCGATCATAATGTTATGACATTCACAGAAATAATGACAAAGACGCTCAACCATTTCCAGCCTTCCGCCCTCCTGGCCCCTGAATAGATACCACACTCCGATAGGAAAGCGCAGGTGCAGATCACCCATGCAGAATGGGACAGGGCCAAACCTCTCGCTGGGGCCACCGGCCAACACGCATCTCCTTACACCAGCAAACTGGAACGTTCCTTGCACCATCTGTCCCCGGTGCCCAGTGCTCAAATTAAATGGTTAAACTAGGCAAATCCACAGAGTCTTAAAGTGCACAATTTGCATAGTATTAATGGAGCGCCCTGCCGTTGCGTGCCGTCCTCCTCGGCTTAGTTCACTTGTTTTGACAGATGAATGCAGGATAGAGCTGGGCTGTCACTCCATTAACATAGCTGTCAGACACAAAGATGGTCCGGACCCCCACACATCGCACATAGATGGACTAAGACAGCTCATCGACATATTCCTGGTACATCTCTGTAGGACATGAGACAGCATCTATCCATCTTCTCTTGTAATGGTATCCTCAGCCATACTGTGGGTGCATTAATGCCCAATGGACCCCCGCCACTTCTAGGTACTGTTATATACATGGCACACTTTCCAACCAGACTGGTGACTAAGGCAAGCAAACTATCCTGCTCTTCTGGGGAATACATTGGCACATGTCCAGTTTTCCATGGATATTTGTATGTGCCACCTTGTGGGAAGTGTTGAACATACCCATAGTGCAATGTTTTGACACTGGTTAGGCAAACAAACTGCTGGTCACCAAGAACTGGCGCACTAACCCAGTGAACTGCAGGGACTAGGGTACTAAGCCATTAACACGGGAACTAGGGCACTGACTAACGGTAACAGAGACCAGGGCACTAAACCAATGGACGCCAGGGACTAGGGCACTAAACCAGTGGACGCCAGGGACTAGGGCACTAAGCCATTAACACGGGAACTAGGGCACTGACTAACGGTAACAGAGACCAGGGCACTAAACCAATGGACGCCAGGGACTAGGGCACTAAACCAGTGGACGCCAGGGACTAGGGCACTAAACCAATGGACGCCAGGACTAGGGCCAAGCCTTAACCCGGGGCGGGGCCGCGGACTAGGGCACTAAACCAATGGACGCCAGGGACTAGGGCACTAAACCAATGGACGCCAGGGACTAGGGCACTAAACCAATGGACGCCAGGGACTAGGGCACTAAACCAGTGGACGCCAGGGACTAGGGCACTAAACCAATGGACGCCAGGGACTAGGGCCCTAAACCAATGGACCCAGGGACTAAGTCACTAAACCATTAGACACCAGGGACTAGGGCACTAAACCAATGGACGCCAGGGACTGGGCACTAAGCCAATGGACGCCAGGGACTAGGGCACTAAACCAGTGGACGCCAGGGACTAGGGCACTAAGCCAATGGACGCCAGGGACTAGGGCACTAAACCAATAAAGTAACAGGCAACTGGACCTAGGGACTAATTCACTAAACCATTCGACACCAAGGACAAGGGCACTAAACCAATGGACGCCAGGGACTGGGCACTAAACCAATGGACCCGCAAGGGCACAAGCCGTGGCAGAGACAAAGGTTGTAGACCATTGGACACCACAGACAAGGGTACTAAACCAAGAGAGTAACAAACTACTGGACATCAGGGACTGAAGAATTAAGTCGGTGAGGTAGAGAGCACAAGAGACTAAGGCACTAAACCAATAGACACCAAGAACAGGGCATTGGGGCAACAGAACTTTGGGAACATAGGACTAGGGCACTAAACTACTGAACACCAGAGATAAGGGCAGTAGACTAATGTACACCAAGGACAAGGGGCACAACCAAAAAACTAAACCATCAAACAGTACTAAGTTACTGGATACCAGCGACTAGGGCACAAAACCAATGAACACCAGTAACTGGCACAAACCACTGGACAACAGACCAAGGCAAACAAAACTCTGGGCCGATGACTGTTCCCCATAGATGCCCCATCAGCATTTAGAGTGCTGGGTACCCTATCTGGGTGTTGTCAAGGTTGGACCGGACCCCAGAGCCGTTACACTGTCATCCTCCAGTAGTCCCAAATTTTCTTACCTAAACCAGGTGAAAACTCACAGAATGAGACAATTTCACAAACACTTAAATTGAGTGAATTAATTTTACACAAATGATTGTCTTCTCTGCAGATCATGTAAATGTTCTGAGAGTCAGATCTCTTACTATAGGTAGTTATCTACCCGATCATAGATCGATATCTCTTCATCAAGGTCTTCTCAAATCTATGAATATCTTCACATTCTTCTTCCCTCTGTCTCCACAGAGTTGTCAAGATGGGGGAGCTTGAGGAGCTACGTCAAGAAGCAGAAGCTCTGAAGAAGCAGATTGCGGTAAATCTTTCCACTCTACATTTTACATGAAGTTGCCTGTATACTTGAGACAGCTGTCAGCCAAACACTCTCTTGGCCAGTGACTGTTCTTCCCGACATACCCTTTGACTTGTCGCTGCCAAGCTGAGGAGAGAAGTGTAAGGGTTTTCCAGGATTCCCTGTCAGCTGCTTATCTCCCAAGGTGGACCAAGGATTGGACGTACTGATCTCCAACATGCCCAGTCCTGTTTTCTCACGACATCGGCCACTGGGGGAAGAGTCCAGACCCCTCCACACACATTAGATAGTTGGCTGGAACCAAAGTTATTTTACTTGTCTGCAGACATCTTAAGCCCACTTATCTCACATGGGTTTTCTTTTGACTTCTTCTGGATCAACACAAACAAAAATAGGTTGTGCATGTCTGAAGATGAGGTTTGACTTTTTTTTCCTCCCCAAAGATGCTATACATCTGGTCCTGTAACAACCAAATTATTCCCCATCATGACTAGTCACTGACCAATCTCCAACAATTCCACATCCTACACGGTCCCAGACTTGTGTCCATGGGTATTTGTGGACGATTAAAAGAAAACCTCCAGTAGATGGACATTTCCTCTCTGGATGGTCGTCCTCCACTAGTCTGATGGAGAATATTGATGACTGTGTAGGTCCTGGGCCTACTATCAAATGGATGGCCATGGACCCTTGTCATCTGTAGAACATCCCCAGTAGTTAGGTGGCCATCTCTGCGGTCCTCATCTTAATTTTTTCATTTTAGGACGCCAGGAAACAATGTGCAGACGCGACCTTGGAACAGGTGAGTCATCTTCTGATGAACATCCATTTCCATTGTGTTCTAGTAGAAAGCACTGACCACTGACAACTTCTGCCCTCAGATCACATCTGGGATGGAGGTGGTTGGACGTATACAGTTACGTACTAGGAGAACACTGCGTGGTCACTTGGCTAAAATCTATGCAATGCACTGGTCAACTGACTCAAGGTACCAACCACGTAAAGAGCAAAAGATTGTATTATGGTCATGTCTGTTGGTTGATCATGTTGGGGGTTGTAGTGTTCACACAGTTGTAGGGTGGGGTCCTTACTAAAGTGACCACATGGTCTATTCTGTCACACAGGCTCCTGGTCAGCGCCTCTCAGGATGGAAAACTCATCGTTTGGGACACATACACAACAAACAAGGTGAGTCGGAGATAAGTCTCTTTCTACAATCCTCTAAAATAAGTCTTGCTTTGTCAGATCCCACCTTATGTACAGAGATCCCCTGGTAATCTCTGCTATAAGTTTAGACACAAAGTATCAATAAGTGCATTGACCCATAAAACAGACTCAAATGATGCTGGTAAAGCTCATGGCCCTTGTCGTAGAAGGTCTTCATCATGGCTTCCTATTCTTCCAGGTTCATGCTATCCCCCTGCGATCTTCCTGGGTCATGACCTGCTCCTATGCACCCTCTGGTAACTTTGTCGCCTGCGGTGGATTAGACAACATGTGCTCGATCTACAATCTTAAGACACGCGAGGGAAATGTCCGGGTCAGCAGAGAGCTGGCGGCCCACACAGGTCGGTTTCTTGAAGGATCTTTCTTCACGCCTTAATTTTATGTTTTAAAACTGCAGCTCATTCTTCACTTCTTTCTGTCTACCATCTGCAGGTTATCTTTCCTGCTGTAGATTCCTCGATGATAACCAGATCGTAACCAGCTCAGGAGACACCACCTGGTAAGGGCGGCCATAACAGAGCCAAAAAATGCCCTCATAAGAGGGAACGTCACTGTGAACCTAATAAAAGAGCTAGACATTAGGTTCACATCTGCATCTCTGTTCTTCTGGTTCATCACAGGACCAGAAAAAATGGTCCATCTACCGACAGACAACAGATCCCGAGGGCCCCATTGATTATAATGGGGTCTGTTGGGTGTCCTTTATTTTTAGCCTGATAAAGTTGGGCTTACAGGACTTGCATCGGGGTTTACTGACGGACTCTGGACTGGTGCAGATATGAACATAGTCTTCATAATGTCCCTATCAAAGTCACATCAGCAACACTTACATAACAGTGACAACCACAACACCATCATGATGCGGCAACCCCAGGACCCTCATAACAGATCTACACAGGGCATTCAGGACAGACAAAGCTGCAGTGTCCCCATAACAGTAAGACCCCGCCCGCCCGCCCGCCCCCATGACCGCTACAAGGTGCATACTTCTAGTTGGTGCAGAGGTAACATTCACTACCAGGCCCCAAAGGTCCGTCACATAAAATATATCACTCTAAATGGCACAAGGGTAGGGGCCACATTAGGGGGTGTTCACACTACCGTCGGTGACCGTCAGTAGTGTCCGTTGCTATTGTCCATTACAAGATTTTAGGATCGGACACTAACAGAACCGTCAGAAATCCGTTAAGATTTCCACTCATTTCAATGGGTTTTTATATTGTGTCCGTTTACACCCAATCCATCAGAAGATTTTTTTTTTTTTTTTTGGGGGGGGGGGGGGGACAAAAAAATCCGTTTGAAATAACGGATTCTTGACGGACAGCAAGTGTCTTATTTTTTTAATATTGAAGTCTATGGGAAATGGACTTATAACGGACAGCCATGATGCGCATGCTCAGAAAGCAGAAAAAAAAAAAACCGGACACATCAGTTAATTGGAAATGGAAGACCACCTCAAATACCTTCCCATATTCCTTGGTGTGACATTGTCTAATGACGTCTTTACCAACTATAGTGCCCCCATAACACTCAGTGGGAGCCTCAGTGCCTCCATAACAGAGAACAGCCAGACAAGGCCACCTATATAGTACGAGCCACAGGGTCCCCATCACAGCGCTTCTATAACAAGGACTTTCACAGCCTCCATGTTGTCTCTCTCACCCATCTTGTTTTCCCTTCAGTGCTTTGTGGGACATTGAGACCGGCCAGCAGAAGACAGTTTTTGTGGGCCACACAGGAGACTGCATGAGCCTGGCCGTGTCTCCCGACTTTAACCTCTTCATTTCTGGGGCTTGTGACGCCTCCGCCAAGCTGTGGGACATACGAGAGGGCGAATGCAGACAGACATTTACCGGACACGAGTCAGACATCAACGCCATCTGTGTGAGTATGAAAGGTCAAGAAAGGGGGGGGAAAAAAAAAAAAAAAAAAAAAGTGCAAGCAAATAAAACCATTATACTAACCTGATATCCCCCACAGTTCTTCCCCAGCGGCCAGGCTATATGCACGGGTTCTGATGACGCCACATGTCGCTTGTTTGACCTGCGGGCTGACCAGGAGCTCAGCGTCTACTCTCAGGACAGCATCATCTGCGGCATCACCTCGGTGGCGTTCTCCCGCAGCGGCCGCCTCCTCCTGGCTGGTTACGATGACTTCAACTGTAACTTATGGGACTCTCTAAAGTGTGAAAGAGTTGGTAAGTGGTCTTTGATATTACCTTAGAATATGACTTTCAGCCTCTGGGTTCCTAAGGGCGCATTCACAACCAGAAGTTTGGTGCTGGACTTGACAGATTCCGCACCAAGTTCTGCCTGAAATTTGCCTCATTGTTCCCAATGAAAAACGAAGCGTCCTGCTCGATCTTGCTGCAGTTTCCACGGCTGAATCACCATGGAAACCGCGGCACGGTCCTCAAGCTCGATTAGCCTGTCATATATGAGACTAATTAGTGAGTAAAGCCAAGGCTCAGCTTCACATTTCACAGGGCCGGTTTTTGGAGAAGCATTTTAGGAGGACGTCCATCTCCGATTTGTCTCCAGTCTCCTCCTTGTGAACATACCCAAGGGGCAGGCTCACTACGGAAGGTGCAGAGGAATTTGATGTAGTGTTCCACTTCCGATTCCTCTCCACATTCCAGCCTTATAGTACTTGAGGTTTGCTCACTGATTCACCTCAATGGGGCAATTCAGCATCTCACACCACAAATTCTGCGGCTGAATAACCCACGAAATCTACAGGAAGAACACGCGGACTGCTTATTTTTCATCATCTTGAAACAGAAGCAGCTGCCATTGACTCCTATTGAAAACAATGGGAGGCAAATTCCTGATTATATTTGGAGCAGATTTTGATTGGAAACCACCTCAAAATGAGCCACAAATGACATCATGTGAACCTACCTGATAGTCCAGAACTTCCCAGGGTGCAACATGCACCTTCAAACATGACATGGGTAAGAGACCCCCTGGTGCTAGATGACAGGGATCCTGGACTTACCATGTTGCCAAAGACCAAGCTGGTCCATAGAGACTGATGGGTGGTGGATCCCTGGATTAACCAAAGAGCTGAGATCCTCCATGTTAATGGACAGGCAACTTGTCAGTCACATACGTTCCTGGTGACAGCGCTAGGATGTCTATGGTCTGCTTGCAGGGTAACTCCATACCCTGTAGGATTCTCTCCAGACTCAAAGTATTTTATAATAATTCTTGAGTAATTTTGGAGCCTTCTTAACTGCACAAAAACGGGGTGGCCAGACGGATGGCATTTGGGTGTCAAGGCGTTCTGCTATAAAATCCTCCCCAGCCTGCACACTGTCATGTGCATGTAGCCTTAGGATGTATTACTGTGATGAGTGTGTTAAGGGTGAAAGTGATGTGTTCACCCAGCTTTCCCAGATCCCAATAAAACAGAAATAGCTTAAAGGAAACTTTAAACAATTCCTAAAAACTCAGTATTTTATCAGTTTCTATTATTTTACAGGTGTGCTCTCTGGGCATGACAACCGTGTCAGCTGCCTCGGCGTCACCTCAGACGGGATGGCGGTCGCTACAGGATCGTGGGATAGCTTCCTCAAAATCTGGAACTGAATTATTGCAAGATACTACATGCAGCAGAGACAGGGGCCCCTAAACTCACTCCCTAGACCCTCCAGTTCAGTGCCCCTGAATATATCCATTAGTGTCTTATCCCACCAATGCAGAGCTGCACCAGCATCCCCCGTCATGCCAGGCACCTGCGTGAATTTGCAGTGTGGCACTTACTAGCTTTGGCAGCGCTGCAGAGGAGTCTCCATTTACAAACAATACAACACTGCCACCTAGTGGCTGTAGTACAGCACTGCACCCAGACATCAGTGCATACAATGAGCTGATTACTAGAACTAGCCCTAGACCGACCCCCCATACAGCAGCTGTTACCCCCAAATAATTCCTACCTGATCCATCCCCTCTCCCACTTTTGTTCTCTACTCCTGCTGCAAGCAATGTTGACATCTGTGGGCATATCTACTTAATTTATTTTACTGAAGCCTCTTCCCCTTTTTCTGTCACTTTTTCACAGGTTTGTGTTTTATAGAAAGAGGAAAATAAAATCTATTTTAGGTCATGGCAGCCAAAGATTATGGCATCATTCAGACCGGCTGTATGTATATACTGGTTTTATTAAATCTCAGGTTTGCAGTCACGTTGGATTGTGTTCATACAGATCTATATATTATCGTGTACCTAGGAGCAGTATTATAGTAGTTATATTCTTCTACATAGGAGGTAGTATTATAGTAGTTATATTCTTGTACATAGGGGTAGTATTATAGTAGTTATATTCTTGTACATAGGAGGTAGTATTATAGTAGTTATATTCTTGTACATAGGGGTAGTATTATAGTAGTTATATTCTTGTACATAGGAGGTAGTATTATAGTAGTTATATTCTTGTACATAGGAGGTAGTATTATAGTAGTTATATTCTTGTACATAGGAGGTAGTATTATAGTAGTTATATTCTTGTACATAGGAGTAGTATTATAGTAGTTATATTCTTGTACATAGGAGCAGTATTATAGTAGTTATATTCTTGTACATAGGAGCAGTATTATAGTAGTTATATTCTTGTACATAGGAGGTAGTATTATAGTAGTTATATTCTTGTACATAGGAGCAGTATTATAGTAGTTATATTCTTGTACATAGGAGTAGTATTATAGTAGTTATATTCTTGTACATAGGGGCAGTATTATAGTAGTTATATTCTTGTACATAGGGGGTAGTATTATAGTAGTTATATTCTTGTACATAGGAGCAGTATTATAGTAGTTATATTCTTGTACATAGGAGCAGTATTATAGTAGTTATATTCTTGTACATAGGAGTAGTATTATAGTAGTTATATTCTTGTACATAGGAGTAGTATTATAGTAGTTATATTCTTGTACATAGGAGGTAGTATTATAGTAGTTATATTCTTGTACATAGGAGCAGTATTATAGTAGTTATATTCTTGTACATAGGAGGTAGTATTATAGTAGTTATATTCTTGTACATAGGAGCAGTATTATAGTAGTTATATTCTTGTACATAGGAGAAGTATTATAGTAGTTATATTCTTGTACATAGGAGCAGTATTATAGTAGTTATATTGTACATAGGAGGGAGTATTATAGTAGTTATATTCTTGTACATAGGAGGTAGTATTATAGTAGTTATATTCTTGTACATAGGGGGTAGTATTATAGTAGTTATATTCTTGTACATAGGAGGTAGTATTATAGTAGTTATATTCTTGTACATAGGAGGCAGTATTATAGTAGTTATATTCTTGTACATAGGAGTAGTATTATAGTAGTTATATTCTTGTACATAGGAGCAGTATTATAGTAGTTATATTCTCGTACATAGGAGGCAGTATTATAGTAGTTATATTCTTGTACATAGGAGGAGTAGTATTATAGTAGTTATATTCTTGTACATAGGAGTAGTATTATAGTAGTTATATTCTTGTACATAGGAGCAGTATTATAGTAGTTATATTCTTGTACATAGGAGCAGTATTATAGTAGTTATATTCTTGTACATAGGGGCAGTATTATAGTAGTTATATTCTTGTACATAGGACTAGTATTATAGTAGTTATATTCTTGTACATAGGGGCAGTATTATAGTAGTTATATTCTTGTACATAGGGGGCAGTATTATAGTAGTTATATTCTTGTACATAGGGGCAGTATTATAGTAGTTATATTCTTGTACATAGGAGCAGTATTATAGTAGTTCTATTCTTGTACATAGCAGTATTATAGTAGTTATATTCTTGTACATAGGGGGCAGTATTATAGTAGTTATTTGATCCAGTCTCTGGTTTTAATATCAGGAACTGAGGTAGATTATATAAGGCAGGGGGTTGGCAACCCCCAGCACACGTGCCAACAGAGGCATGCGAGGCTTATTTCCCTGGCATAGCGGTGGAGTCCTCAACCAGCATTTTCAATCAAACAAGGCCAAAATGAAACTACTATTTTACTCTGGGGTCTGAAGAGACCCCAGAGTATAATAAGTGGAAGGCAAAGAGGTGACAAACAAAAAGACTCCCCTTTCTTATGCTCCGCAGCTTCTCTGTTCTCTTCGGTCGCTTACGCCTGTAGTCAGCGACAGCTGATACGGGGGTCACATCCAGCATAATGACGCCAATATGACCCAGTCATCAGTCACTGACTACAGGCATAAGCGACCAAAGAAGCTGCGGAGCATAGGAAAGGTGAGGTTTTTTGTCACCTTTGCCTTCCACTTATAGTCTGGGGTCTCTGGGATTTTTGTGGTGACAATTGGAATATAAAAGTTGTAACATTATACCGTGTACAGGGGCCGCTATGGGACATTATTCTGTATAACGGTGTGTAAACTATATTAAGGATGTTTTTTTTTGCACGGAAGACTGATTTTTTGTGCAAAAATACGCCATGTGAACAGTTTTACATCGAAGTAAGTTAGTGACCTAAGACTATAGCTGCATTCAGATAGTGTGTTTTCACCATTACAATGCTGCCATACGCTGCTCCTGGACACATTTACCACTAATTGGGGGCTGCACATGGACTTTCATTACGTCCTAAAGCATCCGGTGGCAGCACTTCTTTGGTATATGACTTTAGTTTAGGAGTCGTCAGACTTACAATTATTCACCAGCACTCTGACTACCTCATCTGATTTTTTTAATTAAAAATCGGCATGCCAAACAAGAAATGTTGCCTACCCCTGATATAAGGCATCTCGTGCTAGTTTTCAGATGAGGGTTATAATTCATTGCCCTCCTCCCACATTTACAGAAAGCAGCAAGTGAAGCGCAGAACGAGTGGATCTTTGGCATAGGAAAGGTTCATGCACCACAAGTACACCCATCTATTCCAGAAAACTAGCACAGACGACATCTGACGTTACTGACCACCACAATGTTCCCCACAGACCCATGAAGCCACATCCACATTATAGAATAGTTAATAAAATCTCATTTATTTTGGTCCAATACTGAAAGGAAAGTCACACAGAATATGAAGTATTTACAGTAGTGTACATGTACAGTGGCGAGTAAGAGGACATGGAGCAGATATATACACCCATCATCTACAATGGGGGGGGCCTCAGCTTTCACTCTGATTGTAATGTGTGTTCTCCTTGTCCTGGGACATTTCCCAGCTGCAGTGAGAGATCTTCAGAGTCCTGAGAGCCGAGGGCTGTTCAGACTGGAGAAGGATCTTCTTGATCTACAAACATGGAGAGGTATCAACAAAGCCAAGGACACTAAATGGGAGAGGCCTAATACCACTAAACAGTTCTCCCTTTAAAGTTCTTCGTGCCCCTTCATTGAACTGAGGGTCACAAGCTCCTAGGTGTTGGGCTCCATGTACACGAACGTGCGCTGTGTCAGTATGTAGGCTAACATACTGACCCATTATTTTCTGTGGACCTATACATGCCTGTTTAGAGGGGCAAAACTCAGGACAGGCCCCATTCTCACAGTAGGAAATCAGTGGGTCTGTGAAGGCATGGGTGACACGGTATCACCCATGTGCACTTCTCATAGTCCAGTCAAAGAACACGTTCGTGTGCGTATAGCCCAAGACCTAGGTAACCCTTTAAAATTCCTTTGACAAAAAAATCTGCACAGAGTTAGAGAGTCCATTGATCATGTGCTTAAGTGGTGATGAAGACCCCAAAATGAGTGTTGAATGTTTATGAGGCAGGAAGTATACGGAGATATTGCTGATGCAGCATAGTTTTTTTTAATGCAGACTTCATTGCAGACTGTATGCAGAACAGGCTCCCACCCCCACTCTGTCCTGCAGAATGTGGGTGGGGATTCTAGCAATCTAAGTATCCCATGTACAACAATGAAGTCTTGCTTTAAATATGGAGCCCAGGTTCCCCTTGAAGTTCTTGGAATCCTATGGGTAATATTTGAATTTCCATGAATGGCCTCCAGGCATTTCCCCCATAATTCTTAAGGCAAAATGGTTCCAATGCAAAGTCAAGCTACACATTGACTTTGTACTGGGAGCACAGCAGCAAACACAACTGGGATTACAGGGGAAATGCTCAGGGAATCAGTAGTGGAACAGAGTAGCAGTGTATGAGTCAGATTTTTTGTAGTGCGTGCAGTGACAGGTTACCTGTCGGTTTTGCACGGCCGTGCTGGGTGAGTTGTCATCTTGTAGGATTTTCAGTGGAGATCGACCATGGGCAGCAGAGACCAATGCCTTCCTGGGTCGATGGCGAATATTCTTTGCACCTACAAGAGTGAAGACATAGCTCAACCGCCCAATCACGCAGCAGAGACGTCTACACAATGTTCATGCAGTGGTTACAAATAAAGCTTTGTTCAGTGGCATCACCTGCAGCATGTGGCGATTTGCCCCTGGGTTTCTGGTTTTCCTTGCACGGAGTTGGCTCTGCAGCAGCTACAAGAGAAATGATTGCAGGTTCTTGTATAGCCTCAGGCTCCATGGTTCTCTCCTCAGCAGGTGGAGGGAGCGCATCAGTCACGGGATGGACATCTGGGGTCTCAGCTGGAACTTCTTTATACATGGTGAGGCTGCCCTCAATCTCAGAATCCTCGGAGAGAAACACCTCGCTGAGCTGCTTAGCCAGAAGGTTCAAGGAAGCTGAAAAGAAAAGACAGTTAAGGGACAATAGAGGCTTACCCTATATATGCAGCAAATAGACCGATAACATCAGAAGTAGAGTCAAGGACTTTTATGGGAAAGCTGGATGAACTATGGCTGCCATCACAACCCAGCTTTCTTGTCATACAGAAGTATAGGAACAAGGAATGATCACTGCATAACAAGGAAGACTATGGTGGCCATATAGATTGTCAGCCCATTGATCCACTGTACCTCCCAGTCATATGATCGCACTCGACTATATTGAGGTTATTTGGGACCTCACGTGCTTTTGATATCTGTTGCAATGTATCAGCGTAGCTGAAAGTCAGCCATGAGACTGGTTCAGAGGCGAGACCTGTAGTGGTGTGCTACTTACCATGTAATGACTGGCGCACGGGGGTACGGACAATGCCCTGTGTGGGGGAGCGGGGGTCACTTATGAATGGTGACTCATCAACTTCTTCCTCATGTATTTCTACATTAGAACGTGGAGGAGTCTCCAAAACCTGCACAGAGCACACAGAAGGCGTTAGATAAGATTCCAGTGAGGATACACTCTTACACCAACATGCATTCTAACAATACAAACCTCAATCGGTGTTCTGGGGATTCCCACTGTAGGGGAGCGGGGGTCAAGCACCTGGATGAGGTGGTTGCTTTGTACATGAGATGGAGTCACTGGCTGCTTCTTGGAATCTGAGGCTCCCATCTTTCAAAAGTAATGAGGTAGAATTGCTGATCTAAAGAGAGAAATCATCACTAAGAAAGATTACAACTCCCAATCTCCAATGTACAGTGATACAAAGCTACACATTCCACATAACCCCCCCCATGATCATGCCAGACACCTGCTTCTGGCTCTATTAGCTGGTTACAAGGGGTGTCTGGAAAGGTCATAAATACAATACACCTCGAAAACCCCTTTAACGCTAGCAACCAGTGCCAGACAGCTGCTTTCAAGCTCAGGACAAGGGCATAGTGTGCCACCACACTCACCGGTCCCCAGTGCCCCAAGCCGCTGTCTGGTCCCGCAATGCCCCAGGGCTTTACTAGCAGAAGTTCCCATTGCATGGGATTGGCCTCAGCGGCCTAAAGGGAGGCCACGGGACATCACTCATATCTCCTGTAACGCTTCTCCTTGGCCTCAGCGTTCATGTCTGGCAGGGAAATTCCCAGGAGGCTGTGGGACCAGACATAAGTCTGGGACACTGGAGTATAGTGTCCCAATTTAGGGACAGGCAAGTATTTCCCCCCCCCTCACAATCTTCAGCCTACTATAATAACCTGGACAACCCCTTTAAGTTAAGGGGAAAAAAAAAAAAAAAAAAAAGTGATCCGCAGCTACCTGAATGGCCCCCACAGGGAGCTTTCCAATGACCTCTTCACACCGAGGCCTGTAACTATGACAAGGGGCATCCTTTACATACAGAGGTTTTACATTAAGAGCGGAGAGACTATGGAGCTCACCGGCCCAGGATGTGGTGATGGCTGACGTTATATGAGCACAAGATGGGTCTGGAGGTCTTAATCCAACCTGTAATATCAGCTGAAGATACAGTCAGGACAGGGATATTTATATGGAGCCGCTCCCAATCCTGACCGTCTTTACAACTGGTGACCTCTGAAAACACAGACAGAACAGCAACCTTATCATGAAAGAGGGGAATCTCCTACTCACACACCAGAAGTTTCTATGTTTTATGAATTCACCCTCCCCAAGCTTATTTTCCTTGCATTACATACAAGTCCATAAGGCTGTGTTCACATTTGTTGAAGACTGTTTGGACAGCCTATCACTGTGCCCATGGAGGGAAGGAGAGAGAAACCAACACAACAAACCCCATAATAGTCAATGAGGTCCCTTGTCCATCAGAACAGAAAGACATGCACAGATGGGACCCTAAAATATAATGTACACAGTGAAAGTAACGCAGGAAGTCACAGAAAGGAGAAAGTATTCATAAAGCAGATCCAAAATAGCACAAATAATGACAAAAATCTAAAGTTTCTCCAAGATGTAGTTACACAGTAAGGCCAAGGGCACACATTGCAAACAAGATGCAGTTTTTTTTTTTAGAGCCAAGCCCAGGAGCAGTTTCAGAAGGAACACACAAGGGGCTCTTATACCCCTCCTGCTAAACAGGAAAAAAATACAAACCCTGCAAAAAAGAAAAAAAACCTGCACCTTAACCTGTGAGCTCAGCCTTAAAGAAGATGTTACATTATAAAAACTGATCACCTATCCACAGCAGTGTCTGAACACCTGTAATGAGTAGGTGGGGTGGACATCATCCCTTCTGAAACTACTTTGGAACAAGCAAAGCAACATAAATCGCAGCTTTCCCGCAGTGTGTGGGCTTAGCCTTACATTAGAGGTTGTCCATCCCCAGTAAAGACTTTCCCATATGGGCGAGTGATGTAACGGACACTACTTCATACAAGACACCACTATAACCTGCCCCAGCACTCACCTCGCAGTCTCCTCTCTTCGGCTTCTCCGAGCTCTGTCCACTACACCAACCCAAGACTGACTGACGAACCAACTGCAAAACTCGCTTTCAAAAAAGCGCGCCTCAGCCAATCACGAGCGCCGGCAACGCCGATTGGCTACGAATAGTCCCGCCCTTCCCTCCATCAATAGCAAACAAGCGGCTCACCTGTACGGGTCTGTGATTGGCTACTGTGACACGTGATTGCTCATAGCCCGAGACCGCCTCTTTAGCCTTAGGCTCGTAAACATAGAGCGCGCTGAGTGATTCCCTGTGACCGCCATATTAGCGGGGACCACCATCAAAAGAGTTTATGGCGGTAGTTAACAAAATGGCTGCTACAAAGCGGACACGTGTATTGAAGTAGCATGGATTTAAAGGAGAACTCCATAACACTGTTCAGATTTCAAATATTAATCACAGAGTGTAAAAATCATATTATGGTGCTTGCTGCCATCTTGTAAACAATCCTATTAATGTGAATGTCTCTGTGTATATATAATTTACAGCCTCAATTCTCCACCATTTACAAGATCTCAGCTTGTATGTCAGTGAATGGAAACATCAAGGGAAATTTATCATTCCTCGTAGGTCACTTTTCTGGCATTCAAGGAGTGAAAAAGTCACAAATGTTTGCGCAAATTGGATTTTTGCACAGAATTTTTTAAATTCTCTTTTGCGCCATAATTGCCATTATCCTGAATCAATATCGTGTGGGCAGAGAGACTGGTCCTGCCAAAGTTTGACTAGGCATATACAGTGACTTTGGCCTAGACTCCCAATGCGCAGCCAAAGATCTCTGGGTCACATTGCGACCCCTCATGTGCCGCGACCATGACTTCGAATTACAACAATATCGGGCAGTGTTTGAGAAGAACCCCGGAGGATACAATGAGACTCCATTGACTAACATTAGTAGAAGAGTCGCAGGGTGACCTGGTGATCTGTGGTTGTGCGATGGGAGTTGTGACCGTGTAGTCTTCGGCCCGATTCACATCCGCGTTCAGGTTTCCGTTCGAGGAGTCCACTTGGGGACCCCCCCGAACAAAAACCTATACGCATAGAAAAGCGGTTACCTTGGAAACCCAATGACCCCATAGACTATAATGGGGTCCGTGTGGTTTCCGCTCAGTTTCCGCACGAAACATGCGGAGAGAAAAGTCCTGCAAGCAGCATTTTTCTCTCTGCATTTTTCGTGCAGAAACCACACGGACCTCATTATAGTCTATGGGGTCTGCGGGTTTGCCAGGTAACCGCTTTTCTATGCGTGTAGGTTTCCGTTCGGGGGGTCCCCAAGCAGACTACCTGAATGGACACCCAAACGCAGATGTGAACCGGGCCTTATAGTAATTTTCCCCAGTTTAATGAGGGCCCCCCTGATTTATGAGTGCAGGAGCTGTGAAGACTGACGCCTGCCCCATTGTTTACATCTAGAGACTGAAAACTGCTGAAGATTTGTGATAATGTATCGCTGTAGATGACTTGTTGACCAACTGACCCAAATTCTGTTGGGGTTGTGCCAACTTTTCAGAAATAATTCTAACAAATTCAGCATTTCCACTCAAAAAAAAAAACCCACTCAAAAGTGGGGCCTTATTCCACAGGTAAGAGATAAGTGTGAGATTGATGTGGGTCAGACCAATGTCACCCCCAGCGATCAGTAAAACGGGGGCCCAAAATTGCCCCCGCATCCTCCTTGTGAATAAAATAGCCATGCGCCTGTATGAGCGGGGCGCCATTCACTTCTATGGGACTACAATCTCCGGCAGCCCCATAGATGTGAATGGAGGGCGGCTCAAGCAATCTCTGTTGCGTCTCATTCACAAGGGGGATGCGGGGGGACCCCTATTTTCCTGATCGCTGAGGAACCCATCTATTGGATCCCCAGCAATATGAGCCAGTATGAGCCATATCCCTCTTCCTGCAGATCACCCAAGTCTCCTATTTGCTGTGCTTCTTCCTTTTCCGCCTTTGTCTTCACTTTTTGTTTGTTACACAACAAACTCTTTTCTCTGTGTTTAGGTTTTCTTTGAGCAAAACATTGAATTAACCTTAGGACAGGTCACAGGTATCTGACCAGTGGGGGGCCGGCACCGGGGACATTAGGATACCGGACACCTTGTTAATATGAAAGTCTCTGCACTCCTTTCTGTATTGTCCTCCGCTCTGCAAGTCAATGTTCAAATTTGCATCTTCTTTTACATTCAGAAGGGGAGTCCTTGAGGGTCCCCATGAGGTCTGTTTTGTTTTCACCTCTTCCCCTCCATGCGCAGTCTCTTCCCATATTCAGTGTAATAGATGGGAGGGGGCATTTATTAGAGTTTATATAGTTCTTACTAAAGGGAAAGTATCGCCAGGAAATAACCTCTTGTTTAAATCACATTTTCATATGAAACCTATTTTAAAAAATTTTTCATGTTTTTAATTTTCCATGTTATCTAAATTTAAAAAAAATTCTAAATATCCTGCAATTCCAACTCTTACCACTAAGCCTATAATAGTCTGTAATTTCCGGTCTCCTGGAGATGGATCATTGGACATAGACACAATGGCCTGGAGCAGAACCCTTTTGTGGGAGAGTTTCCTAAACCTGCTCTGTGACCCAGGCAGAGATCAATGTGCGTGCAGGGAGAGAAGTAGATAAGATGTGACATCACCTAATGTGACTGGTGCAGTCTGTGTCTTATCTACATATACATCAGTGTGCTGTAAGTGAGGTGACTGCTGCAAATAAAGCTACAGAAAACAGGAAATGACAACATATTATTTGGCTTAGTGGCCAGAGTCTGAACTGCAAGATTTTTAGGAATTTCTAACAATATAGCTAATAACATGGACAATTAAAAAAAAAAAAAAATCACTAAAAATTATTTATAAACATATGTTTAACATAAAACTTGATTTATGAAATAAGTTAATTTCTGGCAACACATTCTGCTTAATATATGGTAATGGTGAATACACTGAGAGTGACGGTAAAAGTTTTTGCAACAACCCAAAATGCTACATTTCTGCGATATCTGGCCTCCGCCTAAGGCCCTGTTCACATCCGCTTGGGGACCCCCTGAACGGAAACCTATATGCATATAAAAGCAGCACTTTCCTCTCCGCATGTTTAGTAAACCGAGTGGAAACCACATGGATCCCATTATAGTCTATGGAGTCCGTGGGTTTCCCAGGTAACCACTTTCTTATGTGTACAAGTTTCCGTTAGGGGGGTCCCCAAGCGGACTCCTCAAACAAAAACCCAAACGCAGATGTGAACTGGGCCTAAGGCTAGTTGCAGATGACCGTGGGTATTTTGAGGTCCGCAAAGTAATTAATTTTCAGTTTTTGCAGACAGTGTGCCATCAGTGTGTGATCCTAGTTTGCGGATCCACCGTAAAAAACACAGGTGACATCTAATGATATCCCTAGCTTGTCTGCGAAAACGGATGGCACGCTGAGGACACACGGAGTACATCTATGTGCCGTCCTAGGTTTTTAGTCTCCCATAGGATTCTATGGGCAAGTCCGTTCCGCAAAAACTGAACAGAATAGGACCTGTTCTATCTGACGCGGTGCAGAATCACGGCTCGCACCCTGATCAGTGATAAATATGGTCGTTTGCATGTACCCATAGAGATGAATGGGTCAGTGTGCAATCCGTGAAAAACAAGGCTAGCACACGGATCTCACCCACGGTTGTCTGCTACAGGCCTAAGACCTCCTGCATATCACTGTAATGGATTTACAGTCCACAAATAAAGCTCCACAATATGCACAAAAACATGTCTGCATTGCATCAGTATGTTATCCGCAATCACGGATCCCCCACACTGGTCTGTGCCGCGAATGTGGCCAAAAATAGGACACGCTTCATATATAGCGGTCGTGTGTCTGGGCCCATAGAAATGAATGGGATCGTACTTTTATTATTATTTTATTATTATTACTTTTATCCACAATTGTGGATAAAAGCTACGACCATGTGCAGGAGGCCTAAGGCCCCACATTGCGGAAACGCAGCTTGTGCCGCTGCAAGTGTGAACCCAGCCTTAGGGGCAAAATGGAGCCGGACACTTATTTTTCAGCACCCTGCTGTAATCTATGTCTCCTGTTAAAAACAATGGGAGGCAGATAAGGGTAGAATCTAAAGTATGAAGTGGAGGGTGAAATTGTAAGGCATGAATGGGCCATTGACCTTGTGTGTGCAGGTCAAGGCTCTTGGGATGGCTCCGTTCCATCCCAATGATTATACAGTAGGTGACGTTGAAGTGGAACAGAATCCCCAATTGTAGTCAATGGGGGACGGAAATCACTCAGATGATACTGGGATGTTAGGCTAGGTTCACACCTGAACCCGATCTCAGTTCAGGGACCACAAGAACGGAAACCCGAACGCTAGTGTGAACCTAGCGTTATCTGAGTCTTATCCAAGTGCGTTCCCCATAACATCAGCCCCTCCTCAGCCTGCACACTCGGTCATGTACATGAGACCTTGGGGTGATTCTCAATTTTAATTTCAATTTTCATGTTTTTGCTTAAAGAAACTCACTGGCGTATGGAGGAGGAGTTAGGAATATCTGATGCGGCTTCCTCCTCTTACCACCCACACTACTGAATACAGTGAAGAAACCTATAGTATGGAGATATGGAAGGTTTCCACTAACGCAATTTCACTATTCTAACGAAAATCACAATACTTTGAAAATGCAAATTCATCCATAGAATTCTATCAACTGCGAACCCTATGGCACACAATGATAGAATTAGCATATTCTCTACACCCCATTGTTGGACCCTGAGGTTTTTTTGTTTGTACATTTATTGATTAAAAAATTAACAAGTGAGAAAAAAGTAATGTAAATGCAATGCAAGAACTCCATGGGGAGTTTCCATTCCCCATTCAGATTTAAAAATGCGTAGAGAAAACTCCAAACAAAACTTTTCCCTTTGCATTTTTGGATGGAACCTGCAGGACCCCATTATACAGGGGCATCTCAATAAATTAGAATATCTCTGAAACGTTTATTTCTTTCAGTAATTAAATTAAATAAGTGACCTCCTATATTTTCTAGATTCTTTACACACAGAGTCTTCTATTTCAAGTGTTTTATTTCTGTAAATGTTGATTATGGATTACAGGGAATGAAAACCCAAATCTAAGAAAATGAGAATATTGTAAGTTCAGTTCAGTCTTGTAAATTCAGTGTCACCTGCCAAGGTTTCCTAAGCCTTTAAATGGTCCCTCAGTCTGGTTCAGTAGGACACACAATCATGGAAGACGCTGATTATGGATTGTATTACTGAATTACTGACATGAAGGAACGTTTCACAGGTATTCTCATTTATTGAGATGCTCCTGTAGTCTGTGGGGTTTCTGCGGGTAACCACCTTTGGGTTTCTGTTTTTCGCATCCCCAAGTGGACCCAAAGAACGGAAACCCAAGCGCAGGTGTGAACCTAGTGTAAGGCCTTGTTCACATGGTCAGTGATTTACATTAAAGGGGTATTCCCATGAACATAATCATATCTATATCTGTAGGTAATTAAAAGTTAGACATGTTTGCAAATATAAGTAGTTAAAAATTCTGCAGCGTTTTAAAGATTTTCTCTAACCATCTTAGTAGTGCCTTGATCGGTTGCCAATGGATACGACCACAAATGTAGAAACTTTCTATGTTCTGGGACTTGTCAAAAACCCAGCCATGATTTTCTTATTGTAGCTGGGTTATCAGGCAGGCACATTACATGTATGAGAAGATATCCCGGCCACAATAAGTATATCATTGCTGATTTTCTGACCTTAGGGTCGTATCCATTGGCAACCAATCAAGACAACAAGACTGTGACCACAAAATATTTAGAAAAAAAATCTTTAAAATTCTGTAAAATGCTTAATTACTTATATTTGCAAAAATGTTTAACTTTTAATTATCTACAAATTTTTAAATGTTTATGTTCATGGGAATACCCCTTTAAGGACTGTGAGCCAAAACCAGTAGTTGTGACCACACAGGGCTATATTAGAAAGATTTGTATTTGTTCTGGATTTTCAGTTTGCTCCCGGTTTGGCACACAAAACTAATACAAAGTCCTAATTCACACGATGGTGCCTTTTTTGACAGATCTGACACTAGGTTCACACTAGCGCCGTGGTCTCCGTCGTTTGGGTACACAGGGGGACCTAAATGACGGAGAGCTGGACCGCTAAAAATCAGACATCGGCGGACCCCATTGGCCGCCGATTTATAACTGAAAGTCGTGGAGAAAACAGTGTACTGTGACATCACTGTGTGTATTATCCCTGTACTGTGACATCACTGTGTGTATTATCCTGTACTGTGACATCACTGTGTGTATTATCTCTGTACTGTGACATCACTGTGTGTATTATCCTGTACTGTGACATCACTGTGTGTATTATCCTGTACTGTGACAACACTGTGTATATTATCCCTGTACTGTGACATAACTGTGTGTATTATCTCTGTACTGTGACATCACTGTGTGTATTATCCCTGTACTGTGACATCACTGTGTGTATTATCCCTGTACTGTGACATCACTGTGTGTATTATCCTGTACTGTGACATCACTGTGTGCAATATCCCTGTACTGTGACATCACTGTGTGTATTATCCCTGTACTGTGACATCACTGTGTGTATTATCCTGTACTGTGACATCACTGTGTATATTATCCCTGTACTGTGACATCACTGTGTGTATTATCCTGTACTGTGACATCACTGTGTGCAATATCCCTGTACTGTGACATCACTGTGTGTATTATCCTGTACTGTGACATCACTGTGTGTATTATCCCTGTACTGTGACATCACTGTGTGTATTATCTCTGTACTGTAACATCGCTGTGTGTATTATCCTGTACTGTGACATCACTGTGTGTATTATCCCTGTACTGTGACATCACTGTGTGTATTATCTCTGTACTGTGACATCACTGTGTGTATTATCCCTGTACTGTGACATTGCTGTGTGTATTATCCTGTACTGTGACATCACTGTGTGTATTATCTCTGTACAGTGACATCACTGTGTGTATTATCCCTGTACTGTGACATCACTATGTGTACTATCTCTGTACAGTGACATCACTGTGTGTATTATTTCTGTACAGTGACATCACTGTGTGTATTATCTCTGTACTGTGACATCACTGTGTGCAATATCCCTGTACTGTGACATCACTGTGTGTATTATCCCTGTACTGTGACATCACTGTGTGTATTATCTCTGTACTGTGACATCACTGTGTGTATTATCTCTGTACTGTGACATCACTGTGTATTATCCTGTACTGTGACATCACTGTATTATCCCTGTACTGTGACATCACTGTATGTATTATCCCTGTACTGTGACATCACTGTGTGTATTATCTCTGTACTGTGACATCACTGTGTGTATTATCCTGTACTGTGACATCGCTGTGTGTATTATCCCTGTACTGTGACATCGCTGTGTGTATTATCTCTGTACTGTGACATCGCTGTGTGTATTATCCTGTACTGTGACATCGCTGTGTGTATTATCCTGTACTGTGACATCGCTGTGTGTATTATCCCTGTACTGTGACATCACTGTGTGTATTATCTCTGTACTGTGACATCACTGTGTGTATTATCCCTGTACTGTGACATCGCTGTGTGTATTATCCTGTACTGTGACATCACTGTGTGTATTATCTCTGTACAGTGACATCACTGTGTGTATTATCTCTGTACTGTGACATCACTGTGTGTATTATCCCTGTACTGTGACATCACTGTGTGTATTATCCCTGTACTGTGACATCACTGTGTGCAATATCCCTGTACTGTGACATCACTGTGTGTATTATCCTGTACTGTGACATCACTGTGTGTATTATCTCTGTACTGTGACATCACTGTGTGTACTATCTCTGTACTGTGACATCACTGTGTGTATTATCTCTGTACTGTGACATCACTGTGTGTATTATCTTGTACTGTGACATCACTGTGTGTACTATCTCTGTACAGTGACATCACTGTGTGTATTATCTCTGTACTATGACATCACTGTGTGTATTATCTCTGTACAGTGACATCACTGTGTGTATTATCTCTGTACTGTGACATCACTGTGTGTATTATCCCTGTACTGTGACATCACTATGTGTACTATCTCTGTACAGTGACATCGCTGTGTGTATTATCTCTGTACAGTGACATCACTGTGTGTATTATCTCTGTACTGTGACATCACTGTGTATTATCCTGTACTGTGACATCACTGTGTGTATTATCCCTGTACTGTGACATCACTGTGTGTATTATCTCTGTACAGTGACATCAGCAAGCAGAGATTTTGAAACTGGTGTGAAAAAGAATCTGATTAATAAAAAATCCTTTTAGAAAGCCGTAGAACATTTCATTACACAATAAACTGTACGACCCATCAGTCTATGTTTATCAGGTGCCTTCATTTCTTAGCGATTTTGCACATGTTGGTTTAGGAGTGTTACTTTTGTTATTTGTTGAGCTACCAAAATAATTTTTTGCATTGTTTTGCATGAAATTTCCTTAGGAATAATGTATCTGAAAAGTATTTTTTGCTTTAATTCATATTTCTTTATATTTGCCATGTCACTAGGTGTGGGAGGATATTCTGAATAAACCTCCCAGACATCTGCTTGCCAGGTTAACCATGCCCACTTTCCCGCCAAAGTGAAATGAGAGGCGTAAAAATGTACAAATTGCTGAATTGTGCACAAATAGGTCCACGAAGCTGCAGAAAGACTCTTTTTGCACCTTTTCTGCTGTCAGAGTTCTGGCTTGATAAATGTATTGTGCTGAAGATCTTAGGGGGCAGATTATAAAAACCAACTAAGGCTAGGTTCACACTAGCCTTCAATCTACGTTCGGTGTTTCCATCCCCGAATGTGCTTGAAAAATGCACATTTTTAGGGCTGAAACCGGGCAGACCCCATTATAGTGTATGGGGTCCATTTCCACGGGTAACCGCTTTTTAAGCGGATTAGATTTCTGTTCTTCGGGTCTCCTTGGGGAAAGCCAAACGCTGGTGTGAACCTAGCATAAAATAAAATTGTTGTTGCCCATAGTAACCAACATTCCAGGAGCATTTTAAGACACATGGGCTGTACTGTCAGTGGTTGCTATGGCAACAGAGACAATTCTTAGTCCGAAATTCCCCAAATATGTGATCTGATATTTCACACCTAAACCCCATCTCTAGCAATGATTACTCGCTTTGTTGGGCATTCTACCTTCATCTTATATTATCCCTTGCCCTCATCAATCATGGCTGCCATATTACCACCATGTGACAATCTGCCGCAGAATGGCAGCTATTGCGCACGCGCGGTACCAAGCCGGCGCGCTGCCCTGTCATTGTCCCCGCGCATGCGTGTTGTTTACTCTGCCCGTCCCGTCACCAGTGAGACTGTGAAGGAGAGGACAGATCGTCCCCGGAAGCGGAAACGGAGCCTTGTCACTATCCTCCAGGAACCGGAGTCATGGTGGACGTTAAAGATGCGCTGTTGTCTGTGCTGCCGACCATCCGGGTCCCCAAGGCTGGAGACCGAGTACACAAGGATGAGTGCGCCTTCTCCTTCCACACCCCGGTATTACATGCTCATCCCTGCCTGCTCCTCCATGATAGTGAGCTGCTCTGTCATCCCTGCCTGTGTCTATGGTGCCTGCTGCAGTGACTGTCCACTGACAGCTCTTAAAGGGCCCCATCAGCTCAGACCCTTCTATTACCCGACTCCTATAGCATGTCCCACACCCTGGGCCCGCCCAGATCAGGGTGTCACCTAGCCCATGTGCCTGGCCGTGCTGGTTTCTTTTATTCTCAAGGGTTAATAATTACATATTTTTGACTTTTTTTATCACTGGTTGAAGTGACTCGGGCTCCTGCTTTCCATAAGTGACCCCCAGACACCCCCCGATTACACCCCCGATATCTTAAATCAGTTTCTTGCAGTTGTCACAGACTGCGCCACCGTAATACTGCAATATACCTGCATCTTATGGCCGTGTCGTGGGGCTGTGTTACACCCTGACCCTCCAAAACCAGCCATTGTGCCCATGACAGCCCCACCCAGTATTGGCTGTCATTATACTATGCAATAGTCTTTAAGGGTATTTCCATTTCTGCCAGCTATGACGGCATCTGTGGGACTGACAGAGCACTGTAGTCGGCTGACATTTAAAGGCGTATTCCAGTCACAGCAAGTTACCCCCATCCTTTGTATAGGCGTAACTTGATGATAAGTGGGGGCCCCCACTAGTCATGACTGGGGTGCTTTACATGGAGTAGCCGGCCAGTGGTCGGACCCCCAGAGAACAGTAAATTGTATTCCCCTACATCGGTGTCTACGTCCAGCCTGGTGTGAACAGTGATGTAGATGGTAGTAAGGATCCATGTAAGTCCTTTATGTCAGAAGGGGACGTGTGATGTCATCAGAACCTCCCAGTAATGCATTCTTGGGCTTATGTAACCTGTAACTGCAAGCAGACAATTTTCTGTCTGTGAATAAGATATTAAGAGGAATTTTTTTTGCGTTTTTAATGTATATTGTGTCACTTTCTTCTGGTAGGTCTTGCTATAAATGCTCAGGTGATCTGGCGGCAGCCGTCCTATGTAACATCGCTGGAACCCCCCCATAGTGACCTTACTATTTCTTGTGTTGCAGGAGTCTGATGGCGGATTATATATCTGTATGAATACCTTCCTGGGGTTTGGCAGACCGTATGTAGAAAAACACTTCAACAAGACCGGCCAGAGAGCATTCTTGCACCTGAAGAGGATCCCGAAACCGGTACTGGAGCGGCGTGTGTGTGATTAAAGGGGGTTTCTGGGACTTATATAGTGATGGTGTATTATAGGATAGGTCATCAATATGTGATCGGTGGGGGGCCGACACCTGGGAACCCCACATAACATACATCAGTCACATGACACAGTAGCAGCTCAGTCCCATTCAAGTGAACAGAGCTGAGCTACAATACCAAGCACAACCACTGTGATATATACAGCGCTGTGCCTGGCATTCAGTGAGGAGGCCGCTGTGCTCACCAGAATGCTGCAGCCTTTTTTGCCAAGCAAGTTTGCAGCATTAGGTCACCTACAGAAAGGGTTAAACTTTCTTCACCAAAGAGTCAGAGGTAGTAAGGGGACGGTCTCACTACGGGGTGAATGTCCATCACTCTCACTCATCATGGGGTGAAACACTGGACTTTTACGGGGATATAGTGACAGACACAGATTGAGCCCCCTCCGTCTGCGTCCATACTTATTGACTCTAATGTAAACAATATAATGGACACGCCCTCCCGTCTTCGCCCTCGCCCTCCCGTCTTCGCCCTCGCCCTCCCGTCTTCGCCCTCACCCCTCCCTCTTCGCCCTCACCCTCTTCGCCCTCGCCCTCCCCTCTTCGCCCTCGCCCTCCCCTCTTCGCCCTCGCCCTCCCCTCTTCGCCCTCGCCCTCCCCTCTTCGCCCTCGCCCTCCCCTCTTCGCCCTCGCCCTCCCCTCTTCGCCCTCGCCCTCCCCTCTTCGCCCTCGCCCTCCCCTCTCGCCCTCGCCCTCGCCCTCCCCTCTTCGCCCTCGCCCTCCCCTCTTCGCCCTCGCCCTCCCCCCTCCCCTCTTCGCCCTCGCCCTCCCGTCATGTTAGTTTACTTTTGTAACAGAAGAAAAGTCCTGCGCTGCACAACCTCTGCTTCTTCCATCAGAAAAGTAAAAAACATGACAGAAGAAAGTGTCCGTCATCTTTTTTTCACATGTGGTAGGGGCTCTGTCTGTATCTGTCATTTACTGTCCGTTGCTCTCATCCTGTAATATTAACAACAGTAGTGTGAACACAAGCAGACCCTGCTCCAGAGACTCCACAGTCTCCGCACAGAGCTCTGTTGTATCCCCTGTTCCAGCCTTTCTCATAGTCTAGGACCCCTTTAATCTGGTTGCTTTGGGCTATACCCTGGATTTATCCCCTGACTATGTGATATGTTTATATCCCACAGAAATCTGATGACTCTAGTTCTAATACAGGAGACCCCCCCTCGCAAGAAGCCCACCCGTCTGGCCATAGGTAAGGAGTGCTAACCCATCAACCTGCCTGTAGCGAATGACTCTACCTGTCATGGCTGTGCTGGATCAGTGCCTGCTACTTTGGTCTCCTTCGTACCCTTTTTTTCCTTTTTAAGTGTCGTGGGGGCGCTTTTTATTTTGTGACCTTTTTCTTGGTGTATTTTTATCCTATGGGAAGTAGATGCTGTAACCTGAGCATGCCCCCTGCCACTGTACTCAGACTCTAGGACTATTGGAGGTGGCGGACTACAATGCTCAGCTATCTTCATCAGTGCCATAGACTGGGGATAGATTGGCAGGGTGCACGCTCAACTGACAACAAGTTGTCCTTGCTGCAATCTTTCGGCAGGGGACACTCAGTGGGGGTCCCAGTGGTTGGACATCCTCTGGAATAGCACCAAGATAAACTCGCCATTGAAAACGTCTTAATACGTTGTGTTTGAACCCATCCTAATACTGTATTATGGAACGGATCAGACAGCTTTGCATCCCAATATCGCCTGTTGTCCTCTTGTCCTCTGACCCTCCTGGTTCTCCCCTCTCTTTAGGGATGGAGGGCGGATTTGACATGTCTGATGAGCAGTGTGAGTATGAGGAAGAGGTCAAGTTGGTCATTCTGCCCGAGTTCCTGGAGATTCAGCGGGATGGACTGTTGGGACTCCCAGAGATGGTCAGGGACCGGGTGGGTAATCTGAGGTGTGTGTGGGGTGGGGGGACATACTTGTGAACATTATAGTACTAATATTGGGACATTGAGAGTTGTTGTTTTGCTTTCCTTTTTGCTGCCCTCCTTCTTCTTGTGCATCTCACTCCATTTTCCTGCCTCTCTCAGATGTCCTCTGCCATTGATGCCATATTAGCCGCTGACTCTGCTTCCCGGAAGCAGGAGATTCAGGCATGGGACGGGGAGGTGAGGCAAGTCTCTAAACACGCGTTCAGTCTGCAGCAGCTTGAGGGGGCTCCTCGCATCCCCCCATGGTAAGTCATTCATCATAACCTGATCTTCATAGCTTGTCCTGCTGTGTCTCTTCTCACTGCTGTGCTTATCTTGCCTTAAGGGGTTAAAGTGTTTCTGTTGGGTGATTTCTTCTTAGATTATTATCTATTCCGACATATAAGATTTGACTTCTTCGCACTTTCCTGCCCCGTTTTCCCCTGCAGCGGCTGGAAGTGCAGCGTGTGCGACCTCCGGGAGAACCTGTGGCTCAATATGACAGACGGAGCAATCCTCTGCGGGAGACGATACTTTGATGGCAGCGGAGGCAATAACCACGCTGTGCAGCATTACAGGGAGACCGGGTACCCGCTGGCTGTCAAGCTGGGCACAATCACTCCAGATGGAGGTGGTGAGTTTTCCATTGGCACAAGCTCGTCCAGTCACGTGACAGCATTTAGGCCAGGACTTAGCCTGTCGCAGACAGCTATGATACAGCTTTTTAATGTCTATATTACAGCTGTAAGACTCCGATCAATCACCACGCAGTTCTACTGAACAGAATTTAGATTGACATAAAACCAGGTAGACAAGGTGCAGGCGTGTGAATGAAGCAAAATGACGTTACTATTATAGCGATGACAAACATTTATAATGCGCTTTTCTCACGGAGACTCAAAGCGCAGGGAGTGGCAGTCATACAGGCACTGATCCCCAACACCCACAAGGGTCAGTTGTTTGTACAGGGAGTCAATTTACCTATCTGTATATTTTTGGCATGTGGGAGGAAACTGGAGTAAAAAAAAAAAAAAATTCAAAACTGGAATCGCCATATTCTGGCATCTGTAACTTTTTAATATTTTCATGTACGGGGCGGACTTTGTTCACAGGCATTACTGTGGGGTCTCCACTTTAAAGAACAGCGGAGACCTGGTGGCTATGTTGGCCGTTCTACTTCACAGCGGATGTCGGGAAGGGGTTAAATATCTGTGTGTTTATGTATACAGCTCATACGCAGACCTTTTGCTCTCTATGGTTACAGACTACAAACAATCCCTGTGTATAGTCCGGTCCTGTAGTCTTGTAGTATTCCACTCCATCTTCCCCTCATCTACTGCCTGTCTGTAACCTTGGAGATACCTAGGCCTACATAGGAGCTGAGCACAGTAAACTTCAGAAGGTATTCGGTGAAGACTATATCCATACCCTTTCAGAGACCATTCTAGAATTGCCTTTTCCTGTTCCTCATTGTGTCACCCCTCTCTATCAGATGTCTATTCCTACGACGAAGACGACATGGTGCTTGACCCCAACCTGGCTGAACATCTAGCGCACTTTGGAATTGACATGATGAAGATGCAGAAGGTGAGAGAGGCGGAGAGGTGATATTCCTGCCGCCATAGACCTTCCCATACATATGTGTAACATCTCTTCCCATTGCTAGACGGACAAAACAATGACTGAGCTGGAAATTGATATGAACCAGAGGATTGGAGAGTGGGAGCTGATCCAAGAATCAGGGGTGCAGTTGCAGCCCTTGTATGGACAGGGGTACACCGGGATCTGCAACCTGGGCAACAGCTGCTATCTCAACTCCACCATGCAGGTTGTGTTCAGTATACCTGCCTTCCAGCGCAAGTAAGTTCCTCAGGGGTCAGGGCTCACGCTGGATACCCCCCATATCCTTCAAAGTGGACAAACATGCAACCAGTCAATAAAAACTGTATGGTCGTGTAGGGGTTAAAGTGAAATATAACTCCAAGTCTTGATCACTTACAGGTATGTGGAACGAATGGAGCAAATATTCCATAAGGCCCCGGCTGATCCCACACAGGATTTCAGCACCCAAGTGTAAGTCCCGGTGACATTTATATAAGAGGGAGGGAGGGGGCGCTATTTTCCATCCAATGTTCAGGCTCTCTGAGGAGGTGTCAGAGACTTTCTTGCTTTATTTGATTCATTAAGACTTGACATAATGGTGATGTCATGTGATGTGCACACTGTAATGCATATCCTTGTCTCCTTCTTGGTTTCCGCAGAGCAAAGCTCGGCCACGGGTTGATGTCTGGTGAATACTCAAAGCCAGCAAGTGAGAAAGAGGGTGAGGAGCAGAAGGTGAGGCTTCAGTTTGGTCTTATCCTGTCCCCTAGTGGTGGGATCCTATATTTACAGTTGCTGTGTTGCCCAGTAACATCACCCAGAGCACTAAGCATAGAGAAAATGTGTAAAAATAAAACTAATACCCCAGCTCCTTCCCCGAACATCTCCTCATTTCTCTTGATCCTGTTTTGTCTTGTATTACAGTAAAGCACTGCCTCCTCCTCGCAGTGGCTGCAGCCGGAGCCTCGCCCCTCTGCTCTATCTTCAGTCTGTACATGCTCTGCTACTGATCCATTCACTTAAGGGACTGCTGGAGATCAAAATCCTGGAAGTCTTAGAAGTGAACGGAGCCATGGCCGAGCTTGCACATCATTGCTCAGTTCAGATGGGGCATTTCCCCCGTTCTCCCAATCACTGGGGGTCCCAGCAGTCAGTCCCATACGATCACTTGTTTTCTATCCTGCAGATAGGGGATGTTTGGCTATAGTGGGAAAGAGCCTTAAAGGCTACATGCACTCAACCATAGTTGAAAATGGGACGTACGGCACATGGCTGATCTCTGTGTGCAGTCTGTGTCCACGCACCCTATCCATAAAGTACATCAGACCTGCTCCATATTTTGTGTGTTGATCCTACAACCCCCACTTGGATCTGTAAATAATACGGCTGTGTGTATGGGACCATAGAAATGAATGGCTCCATATGCTATCAATTATTACAGATGGTACACGGACCTATGCATGGGACATAAGTCTGCCCCGTCATATAAGCCCTAATGTCTACAGGATATGCCATAAGTGCCCGAATTAATGCAGATTTCTCCGGGACCTGCACCTGTCCCGACTCCCTTTTCATGGCTGTTAATGCATTCACTGTTAGCCCAGTATCCCTATTGGTGCTCCTCCTATATCCTTGATATTTGCCCCCTTATCCATGCAGTATGTGCCCCTCTCTGTTTTGCAGGGTTTGCAGGATGGTATTGCACCACGCATGTTTAAAGCACTTATTGGGAAAGGACACCCTGAGTTTTCCACCAACAGGCAGCAGGACGCCCAGGAGTTCTTCCTTCACTTCATAAACATGGTGGAGGTGAGTGGCGGTGGTATTTATAGGGCAGCCTCTATGATTTCAGCTGCATACATAGTCCAGGGTTAACCCTGCTCTGTCTCCACAGAGGAATTGCCGCAGTTCTTCCAATCCCAATGAAGTTTTCCGGTTTTTGGTGGAAGAGAAGATCAAATGTCTGGTGTCTCAGAAAGTGAAGTACACCCAGAGAGTGGAGTATATCCTGCAGCTGCCTGTCCCCATGGAGGCCGCCCTAAACAAAGGTTAGAATGAGCCTGGTGCGAGGAGGTAGTATGGAGGCGGATCGGCCATTGAGCTCACCTGTACTGTATATGTCCTGCAGAGGAGCTCGTCGCCTATGAACAGGCCAGACAGCAAGCAGAGCAGGATCACCGACCCCCTCCCGAACTAGTCAGAGCGCGAATTCCATTCACATCCTGTCTAGAAGCCTTTGCAGCCCCTGAGCAATTGGATGAGTTCTGGAGCGCCGCCCTGCAGGCCAAATCCACTGCGCTCAAGTAAGAAAGGAATGCATGACAAATATTCTTTTATTTGTGTCTCATATCCGCAAGTTCTCTGCTTTGTGTCTGTGAATTGAAAGACTTTTTGTCTACACTGCAAGGCGGAGAATCTGTTCTGAGCTAGTCCTTCTCACATCGCTGAGTATAGCGGTCTAAATACATCAGCCGCACAAATCTCCTTCAGCCTAAGAGCTCTTACCTACTCTGATACATTGTAACAAACTACAGCTGTGTAAATAGGACAAAATCTGGACAGTTGCTATTCACTGACGGCAAATACTGGTTTAAAATATTGGAGAAATAGAAAAGCAAAGTCCATTAGAAAGATGCAGGTGCTTTAATGTGTGGCCACTTGTCTGCCGTTCTTGGGTTCAATTGGGGTCCACGTGGTCGGATTCCTACTGTTACGACCTTTACTCATGTGTAAACTGTTGTCCTGGTTTCGTTGTCTTAGGACATCCTGCTTTGCCTCATTCCCTGACTACTTGGTCATCCAGATTAAGAAATTCACCTTCGGTCTGGACTGGGTTCCAAAGAAATTGGGTAAGGACGTGAGGCCGAGCTTCATCACAATTGTAGTAGTTTATACTGGGGGTAGACATCAGGCTCTGCCAAGTTTCTGGCTGTGTAAATTGTGACGGCACAGAGTACATGTGATTTTTAGGAGGCAGCACAGACGTCTCTGGCTGATGTCATGTTCTCTTTCATGTGCAGTCCAGGCTTGGCCCTTGCTCCTTGTACGTACATTGCATTACGCCTGTCTGTGTTCTCTGGCAGGTCCTAAAATAGCTCTAGTACTTGGCCCCCCTGTTGGCACAGCATTGCCATGTCACAGGTGCCCTTCATTGGTCTCACCCTGTATTATAGATCTGAGGATTAAAGTAATATCCCAGGATTGTGGCTTTAAGTGCCATGGTTGCTATAGGCTGCAGCATCTAAGGGGTTAAACATCCTGAATCTGTTATAATACAGCCAGCACCACAAGGGATAGTGTGGACAAGGCTTCTGCTCCTACCATCATTGTGGGGTAATAGTGCAGCAGTTCATGGGGCAGCCTGCTCAAAATCATGGTGGGAAGGGGTTAAAGGGGTTCTCTAAAATTGGAAAACAGTTACAGTATCGGAATATAGGAGGTGGAATAGACAGATGGAATGGCTCATTTAGCTCTGTAAAGCCCCCTAACCCTTTCAGTGCTGGTTGGGACCTCCGTTGTGCCGGGTTTCTTCAATCTTATTTATTGATCTTCTTCTCTCTGCATTTGATTATGTTTAGACGTCTCAATCGATGTCCCTGAGGAACTGGACCTGTCTCAGTTTCGGGGTGGGGGTCTACAAGGGGATGAAGAAGAACTTCCAGACGTTGCCCCCCCATTGGTGACCCCAGATGAGCCCAAAGGTAGCCTTGGTTTCTATGGCAACGATGATGACGACTCGTACTGCTCCCCTCACTTCTCCTCTCCGACATGTTAGTGTTTCTGACTCTTGTGGGACCTGTGAATGCTGGGTGAATGGATGCGTGATGTTTGGGCCCCTGGGAGGAGCCCCCCTATAGTCCATAATTCCCTTTACTAACCATTGGCCCTCCAGAGATTGTGTTTTTTTTTTTTTTTTTTTTTTTCCCAGATGATTCTGCCATAAGTAAAGATTAAACAATAAATAATAGAACGATCATCTCCCTGTAATGGTTAAGGTCTCTGCTGGACGTATAAACCATTGCTGTGTATTTACAGGTGTACACATTAATATGTATTTTATATAGAACATGTAAAAGCTGCAACTCTCTTGTTTGCTATGGTCTGTTGCTCCCCTTTATTACCCCATAGCTGGGGTCTACGACGTGACACTATTCAGTGTATGTGTTACACGAGACGTGGATGGCCGTGCATGACCTGTGTGTATGTGTATAGGGGGGAGGGGGGTCTGCCTGTGGGCTCCCTGCTCCCTTAGTCGTGGGATCTATTAACCTGTCTCTTTATCTGCCCACCCCCTTTTGGGGATATCTCTGATCCCCATTATATGATTGATCTATTATATTCTGTATCTTAATTTCCTTCTATCCCTGCCCGTGTCCTCACAGCTCCCATGCTGGATGAGTCGGTGGTCACACAATTGGTGGAGATGGGTTTCCCGGCTGAAGCTTGCCGCAAAGCGGTTTATTACACGGGCAACAGCGGTGCTGAAGCTGCCATGACGTGGGTGATGTCACACATGGACGACCCAGGTAATATATGAAAGCAAGCAGAGCTGCTGCCTGCTGTTAAAGGGGGTATGCCACGAAAAATTATTATCCTCTTTCATTAGATAGAGGATAAACTGCTGAGACCCCGACTGTTCCCGAAAACAGGAAGTGCAGTGATGGTGAATACAGACACCCCCTCCACTTCCCCTGCTCCATGCATTTCAGTAGGGGTGCCAGAGATAGCACAGTGCTGTACTTCAGCTTTCTCCAGCCGCTCCCATTACAGTGAATTTAAAGTGTTTGCATCTGTGTCCACTGCGTTTATTGACCCCTTCCCGACATCCGCCGTACTATTTTAAAGATGGAGGCCGCTCGGGAGTCGTGCAGCCACCATAGCTGCCGGGTCTCTGCTGTTTTATATAGCAGAGACCTGGCGCTAATTCCCGTGATCGGTGACCACATTGATTGAGGGCATTAACCCTTCTGCATTGACTGAGGCGCCATTTTACTGGTGGCACTCGGGCGCCACCATTTTGCCGGTGATCACCGACACCCGGAGCAAGCTCCGGATTCGGCATCTCGTTGCTATGACAGCCGGGAGCCTTGTGAAGGCTCCCAGGTCTGTCTTTCATTAGTTTCTATTGCAGGCTACTTTATGCAGCCTGCAATAGGAATGTCGTTTTTTTGCAATGCATTAGCATTGTAATGCATTGCATTAGTGATCAGACCCCCTGGAGTTCAAGACCCCTAGGGGGTCTAATAAATGCAAGAAAAAAGTAAAAAAAATATATAAAAAATAAAAAAGAAATATTAAAAGTTCAAATCATCCCCCTTTCCCTAGAACACATATAAAAGTAGTTAAATACTGTGAAACACATACACATTAGGTATCCCTGTGTCCGAAAACGCCCGGTCTACAAATCTATAAAAATATTTTTCCCATATGGTAAACGCTGTAGCGGGAAAAAAAAATTTAAAGTGCCAAACCGCTGTTTTTTCACTATTTTGCCTCTGATAAAAATGTGAATAAAAAGTAATCAAAGCAATAGCAATTTTCCAAAATGGTACAACTAAAAAGTACACCTGGCCCTGTGCACATCCTCATACACGGAAGTATAAAAAAGTTACAGGTGTCAGAATATGGCGACTTTTAGAAAAAAAAAATTTGGGGGGATTTTTGGTAAGGGGTTAAAATGTAAATAAAACCATATAAATTTGGTATCCTCAGAATTGTACCGAAACATAGAATACAAATGACATGTCATATTGGCTGCAGAGTGAACGCCGTAAAAACAAAGTCCGTAAGAAAGTCGCACAAATACACTTTTTCTTCATATCCACCCCATTCTAAATTTTTTTCCAGCTTCCCAGTGCATTGTACAGAATAACTAATGGTAGCATCAGGAAAAAAAAAATTTGTCCTGCAAACATTAAGACCTCATATGGCTCTGAGAGCGGAAAACTAAAAAAGTTATGGGGTTTGGAAGGGGAAGGGAGTCAAAAACGACAATTGAAAAATTCATCCAGCGGGTAAATGCACTGATACATTGTAACAATCAATCATATTGTGTTTCGCTCAGTGCAATAGATAGAAAGGAGCGATTCCTATAATGATTGTAGACTGTGGTATCAGTTATTGCAGTCTTTTGGATAAGTAAAGGTAAGTTCAGACCTTGCATCGTCAGTAACTGTGATTTCCCGTGACCAGGCTGTAGGTAGGAGTTTGTCATTCCTTTTATGATATACTCTTTCTCTCCGCAGACTTTGCTCATCCTTTAGTTTTATCCGGGGTCAGCGCTCCACCTTCAGTCCCCACGGGAGGAGACCCTCCATCTGAGGAGCACATAGCCACCATTATATCTATGGGCTTCTCCCATGAGCAAGCAGTGAGGGCTCTGCGCTCTACGGTAAGTACTCTGCCAGCTCTGTAACCTCGCCCTGTCCTGATGCATCGGGCCGTGCTCTGCTCCCTAAGCCTTATCCTCCCCATCATGTGAGGGGGCCTAACCTTACACTGAACCCCTGTAACCACATGACCATTAACCCCCTATAGAACAACAGTCTGGAGCGGGCTGTGGACTGGATCTTCTCTCACATTGATGACCTGGATGCTGAAGCTGCCATGGACCTGTCAGAAGGACGCTCTGCTGCCGAATCTGTGTCTGAGAGCCTCCCTGCTGCCGGACCACGTGTCAAAGACGGGAATGGCCGTGAGTGTCCAACAGTAGTCTGTTAGGGTGCTATAGGAAACTCAGGGCCATAGCGTATACTGTTTATATCCATTCCTAATGGTCCTTCAAGATTTCTGCTTGCTGTCACCCAGTAGAAACCCTCATGGTTTACCTCCCCTCCCTGGTCATGGACACCTAGTTGCGTGGCTTGTTACACGGCCGCCTACATGGCTGTGGTTGGAAGTCTTATAAAAGTAAATGGAGAGACCTGCACTCTCAGCCTTTCTCCTTCAC